>JBBBDQ010032672.1:4875000-5410000 GCA_037127315.1 Ascarosepion bandense
TTAGCGATATATATATATATAAGGTTGAAAGCGATATATATATATATATAAGGTTGAAAGCGATATATATACATATATAAAGGTTGAAAGCGATATATATACATATAAGGTTGAAAGCGATATATATATACATATAAGGTTGAAAGCGATATATATACATATAAGGTTGAAAGCGTATATATACATATAAGGTTGAAAGCGATATATATACATATAAGGTTAAGGCGATATATATACATATAAGGTTGAAAGCGATATATATATATAAAGGTTGAAAGCGATATATATGTGTGTGTTTGTGTGTGTGTTTTTTCACCTTTTATATATATAAAGGTAGAAAAGCGAAGTATATATATATATATATGCATGTGTATGTTTTATATATATATATAAAATTAGAAAAGCGAAATGTGTGATGTATGATATATATATATATATATATAAAGCTAGAAAAGCGAATTATGAGTGTGTGTGTATATATATATATATATATAGAGAGAGAGTGTGTATGTTAGAGACTGAGAGATGTAGAAATATATATTTGTTATATATTTTACATGTTTATTGTTTATAATATTATTAAGAGGAAAGATCAAAGTAAGTTTTACTTTATAAAAACTTTTAATCGCTTTTAATATGTGCGAAAGTTTGGCAGAAAAATGGTCAATTGTTTTGTGTTAGTTTTGCAGAAAAATCTGAGAAAATCTTACGACTGTTTACAATCGATTACGTAATTTTTTACGTCACTCATTTTTTCGTTGATACACATTAATTTGGAAATTCTCACAAAAAGCAAATATTTGTTGGATTTTAATAATAATTTCAGTACTCATTCCCAAATGAATAAAATAATTTTTGAAATTATTAGCTTTTAAATTATTGTGGGGAAAAAAATTCTTTTTAACTGTTACCCCCACTTACGCTAATTCATGAAATTTTAATAAATTTTAATTTCTGTAAATTATTTTGTTATTAGTTAAACGCAGAACTCATTGTGGAATATAAATCATCTATTTTTTTATTATTTAAATTTATTCCCCACTATCTGAAAATCTGCTCCAAAGAGTAAAATAAAAAATGCAATAAAACTCTGATATAATTTAATAAACTTTTAATTGGTGGAATAAATAATAAAAATTCAGGACATTATAATCTGAAGAAATTTTGTTTTTGATTACTCATAAAATTTTAAAAGAATTGTTTTCATTTTTTTTATTATAATACTTCATACAGTTTTAAAAATCTTTTAAAGAACTGCTGTACTTTTTTTTTTTAGTTAAGAATTAATGATAATATTGCCTATCAAAAAATAATAAAAATGTTTTACCCCGTTTTTTTTTTAAATAATTTAAAAAAATATTTTTTTGTGTGTAAATAAATATGTTCATTTAAGTACGATATTCCATAGGTATCATAACAAGTTTCCATAGAGGTCGTATTTATTTTAGAATTTACAAGGGTTTAGAATTATTCCCCTTACATTGTAAACGACAGAAACCACACTTTGATTTTGATTCAAGTCTCTTAAAGACGTTTATAAACTTCAACAGCCTGTTTTGAATGCCATTCCTTAAACTTTTAAAGCTTTTACATTTTAATTCATAATTTTCTAATTTTGTTAAAAAAATAATAATTGTGAAATTCACAATTTGTAGTGGTATCTGAAAATAATATGAAAAATAGATATTAAAATTAAAAATTAATAAATACCATAACATTTCATAAATTATTGATTTACCTCTGCCGTTATTTTCATTCTGTCATTAAATTGTAATTTTTTTAAAAGTAAGTCATATTTTAATTTTTATTTTTCATAAAGTATATTCAAACATAAGCCTAAAAAGCTAAACTGACTAAAATTTCATCAAATATTGGATAATTGCTGAAAAATGTGTTAAATTTTTAATTTTAGCATAATTAAAAATAAGAAGAATCGATTTGTGTGAATAAGATTTATACCAAATTCGTTTTCCATACTTTTGGCCGGATACAAAATCATGAGTTGTCGGCTGCTTCTAAAGTGCTGATAAAGTATTGTTGACAGCTGTGATAACAAGACTACCGAAAATGAGGAATCATTTTTCAAACAGTAAGGTAGTAATTCTTGTTTCAAGTCAACCTAAAGTAAGAGTAAATTCAGTAATTTGAATAAAATAATGAATCAGCGAGGTGTATTTTATTTTTGTAAGATATTTTTAAAACCGAGAATTGGCTTCTGTTCACAATCGATGAAAAATGGTGGAAATTTGGAATTTAAAAAAAAAAATTAAATTTAGAAAATTTTACACCAGGGTATTTTGCTTACTGGAATTAGTAAATTTAATCTCTTGGCTTTCAATTAATGCTTGAAGATAACTTATTTATTATTAAAATTTAAATTTAAATTTAGGTATAGAAAAATGAGTGTTAACTAAGTATATATATATATATATATATATATATATATATAGGTAGAAATGCGAAATATGTACTTAGCCGTTTCGTCATTTGTGATACTTCACCAAGGCAATAATAGTCTAATAGTATATATTAATAATTTTGCCCGAAGAAGAGCGACAATTTTTCCTGCATGTAGAAGGTAACTAAAGAACTTTAGTGAAGAGGAAAAAACAATAAAATACAAGATTTCAGAAAGATCGAAATGGCGAATGACGCTAGATTTAAACTTTAATTGATAGTAGGTGACAGGGAAAGAAGCCAATAATCAAAAGAAACTCTTCAGTTGTGAATTGCTAGAAAAAAAAACAGTAAAATTTATGGTTAAAACTATCTATTTCATCAGTTAAAAGAAAAGGATCAGACCCATTTGCCAATCAAGCATTATTATTAAACACACACACACTCTTATATATATATATATATATATATATATATATATGCATATGCACCTGTGTGCATGCGTATATTTTTAAAAGCATACTTATTTTTATTCACGTATTGATTTAAATTGACAACAGTAGATAAAGAATACTCATAGTCTGTGAGAAAAGATTTATAGATATACAGAATGTGGACATATGAATCAACACTGAATGGTGACCGTTAACTTCACGTTTTAATGCGATATTCATATCAAGATTCCTGATCAGTTATTTGTCTGAACATCAAATTGATGAATAACACAGTCACATTTGATTTCTCTATGGTCTCTCTTTCGACATATATATTCATATGAGTGTATGTGCGTGCGTTTGTGTATGTGTTCTATATGTGTCTGTGCTTATACACACACATATATATATATATATATATATATATATATGAACAGATGTTTGGAGGTACAAAATTTACATACTATTTTAAAAAGAATTTATTAATCTCCAAGGCTCTTTCATCCAACATCTCAGCAGGAGTAATATCGTTGGAAAATATATTATTATTCAAACGTAAAGAACAGTAACAGCAAAAAGGAATATTATATATATATATATATATATATAGTAATATTATTATGATTATAATAAATTTTGAAAACGCCCAGTTTCAATCAGCAATGACGATTACATGGTACACGAAACTCAGTATTAGATGTAGCTGTGAAGAACAAAATACAAATTCATTATTAGTAGTGTGTACACAGACACACACATATAAGGAGGGAGTAAGGTGGATTAAATATATTTTCACTTTTTAAGAATTATAAATGGACACGAAATAAGTAGATTATAATTTACATCACTCTGCTTTTATCGTGTGCCAAATTGTAGCATCTTCGAAAACCACTAAATACTTCAAATGTCTGCAAATATTTTAACGATTTTTCCTAATGTTCTAATTTGAAATAAAAGGTTTAAAAGATCGATATTTTGTTGATTTGATCTTTTATAGGCCAGATATTCCTATTCATCCTTCTCATTGTACATAATTTCAACCTTTTGATCAGCGATCATTTTAATTTTTTTTCTTTATTTACAACTTGGCTTGTTCTATTAGCTTTGATAAATTATCACTCCGAAACTCAAAATACCTTGCTTTGAGATTCTGAAAGTTTTTCTTGTTTGTCCTAATCTTTTTGGTTTTATTTTATGAAAGCTGAGTTAAAAGAATGATTACAAATTTTTCTGGAACGTATCCAGCTATTTTGAATCTTCCAACAATCAGTATTGTAGTTTGTTTTGTTTTTTGTTTTTACTTAGCAAGCGAGTAAAAGAGACGGCAATGCACATGAGTTAAAAGGCCAACTCACATGAAATTATTCCGTTGGCCGTGTGATGTTAAACAACGGAATTCTAAGTTTCCAATGACTGAGCGAGTCTCCACCTAGGTATGTTTTATAAATATCACATCTCCGCTTTTACTCAATTTAGCTTTCATGGTAGTTGGCAAAGCCTACAAGTTGGTCACACTGAAATCAAGCAAGAACAAAAATACACATTTGGTAATCTTTTAATAGAAGACGAAAAATGCGAATCCGAAGTCGGACGACGCATTGGGATATCGAAAAATGTCTTTCCATACCTAAGCAAACTATTAAGAAACAGAAAAAATTGCTAAGATCAAAGAAAATAAAGTACTGAACACGTAATGTAACATCGGTTCTTCTATATACCAGTGAATACAGGAAATTCTCTTAAAAAATGATGAAGAGACATGAAAAACAAGCATTCGGTTCTATGGAAGGGTTCTGAAAATCACATGGACTGATCATGTGAGTAACTAGGAAGTTTTAAGAAAAATAGAATCCCTTAATCCCTTATATTAGAATTAGAGAAAAATGATTGGAATATCTACGGTATATAATCAGGGAATACTGCTTGAAGAATTTGATACACAGAGGATATAATGAGGGTAAAAAGGATCCAGCGTATAATCTAATTAAGAAGCTTGTGTAGTTGGTTTAAACATAAATTCAGTTGTTAATTGAGTGCCATACGTGATACACGCTTGGGCAATCATGTCTCGAAAGAGACATGACTGACTGGCCAGAAGATTATCCCGCAATAGTTTGCCATTGCTTTCTACGGTAAACTGGTTGCCGACCAAGACTATAGAACCCAATCTGTCCTGTTATTTAACCCATAACTGGAAGGAATAGACGGATTAATACCTTTCCCAAGGTATTTGAGCGTAAGTGAATGCAATGGATTCGGCTGGAATTCGAACTCGGCTCCCCGATTCCTCGTTCCGAGTCGATATCAACTGCGCCACAACGCACATAAATTACGTTAAAAAAAAAAAAAAGCCACAAAAGAAAGTTGCGAAATATCATGCTCACTTACGTCTTTAATGGGCAAATATATAGACAAATCCTCATCGATAAGACGTGAACGAGGTGTAGGAGGCATTGCTTCCGCTAAAATATGTGTATGACGTTCTATGGGGAGCTATTTGAAATGGCGGTGATAGCAATATTGATCGTTTCCTTATGTAGAAAGATTCATTAATTGAGTAGCCTTTGCTATAGTCAAATGAAATTTGTAAAAACTTTGTTAAAACGATTTAAAATAAATATGGATTTTTATGTCAACTTTTATCGATTTTTCTATTATTTCAGACATTCAATTCTCTTATTTTATTTTCTGTCTAGTAGTTTTACTTAATGCCGAAGTCGTTGATAATCACCGTCTTCCATTCATACAGGCTCAGCCATGCTTGATTTCATTATTCTGGATATAGTGATGCTTTTTCACCTTTTCTATCACTGTAGATCAAATAAAATGTTCAGGACGTAATTACCCGAAGGTTACACGGATCAACAAGCATCTGTTGATTAGCGAAAAGCTCAACGGCCAAATATTCATGATTATAGCAATAAAAACCGGGACAACATTTCGCGTGTAAATAATGTAAATAATAATAACTTATCATCCAATCAATTAATTTATTTTTGTTCGTAGTGAATTCTATTGTTTAGAAAAGACTAGTAAACATATGTCTGTGTACCTCCACTTTTTCGGCATAAATTTTCGATACCTAAATTTAAAATGAAATTTTTAAAATGAACAATCATACTTGAATATTTTAATTTAGTTTTATTTGAAAGCGTAATGATTAAATTTAATATTTCCATTAAGTAAAATATTCTGATATATTTCAGATAGAATTTACACAGATTGGAATATCACGTTTAATTTTGATTTCTTAAAGTTTTCTCAAAAGCGGTTATTTTTTTAATTTTAAGAAATTTGTAAACAAACAAAAATTCATCGATTTTTAAAAATATTTCAAAAGAGTTCTGGCACTTTGTTTGTAAAATTAGAAAATTGAAACTTAAATGAATCTTATTTTAAAGAAATATTACTTATAGTATAAAAAATAATATACAACCAATTATTAACGATTACTCGTGTTCATCTAAACGAATGTTTGACGGATTTTTGAATGACGATGCTATGACATCTTTCTACGCATGACCATAAAAGCAATTTTCATAAATCTAAGGAAAGGGACAAAACTCTTAAATAACGCAACCTTTTCATAATAATGGCAGTTTTGGTCAACCATACATGAAAATAAGGAATGTATTAAGTAAATAAAAATTATTTAAAAATAGTTGGACACCTCTATGTTTAATAATCCTTGCAATTTTGGACTTGTGATTTTTGTTTCCACTTAATTATTATATAACCTCCTGGGAAAAAAACAAATACAGAATGTTACAAAATTTTAAACTATTATTATAATTAAAATGTAAAAAACTTGAAAGAATTCATTGCTCAGCAAAAAAAATTTTTTCCGATAATAATGTCCTTAATATTATTTATTTACAAAAGCAATTAAAAGCTTTTCCAATTAAGTAATGTTATAGTTTTATTAGATTTATTATTTTTCAATTCAGAGCCGATTTTCATTGAGTTGGGCACTAATTAGAAAAAAAGTAAGTGATTTATAATCTCCAATGACTACTACTAACAAAAAAATTGTCTGGGAACAAAAAGTTTATGTACAAAATTTCGTGAAATTAAGTGATGGGGCGTAACACATTAAAAAAAATACCAATATATTAAAAAAAAAGATTTAAATAATTTCATTCATTTGTGAATAAGTCCTGAAAATATCCTTGAAATCGAACTATTATTTCATTTTTACAAGAATTTCCAAACTAATGTGTTTTCTACAGACAAACGCGTAAAGAAAATCAATGGAGTAGGCGATGAAGTAAACAAGACAAGATTTTAACCAAAATTTCGAACATGTTAAGATTTTTAAAAAAATTCAAAAAATAATTAAAAAATACTTTGGTCATTTTTCTAAATAATAACATGAACATTGTTACAATAAAACTTTATTTTCGTTAAGTTTGTGGCCTTTTTCATTACGCTATGCTGTTTTTCCCGCGAATTACTGGAGTTCCCTATATATGTCATTTTAGCAATATGAATATGACGATCTTTATTGTACTGATTAGTCATTTTATGCCTTCACTAAATATAAAGAATTCACAGAACAGATGCATATAAAGGTAATTAACAATGTTTATTCCGTTAATGCAACTTATATTTGTTTATTTTGTTTTTTTTTTTTGTTTTTTTTTTCATGTATAATAAAGTAATTCTGTTTGGAATTATTACTTCTTAATTCTTACATTGACATACTTTTTTATTACTTGTTTACTCTTTCTTAGATTTTCTGTTTCGTTATCTGCAGGTGTGTAAAAAGTGGCGACAGTTGTCAAGTTGGGACGATATCTGGAAAATAAAATGTCAACAGACGCGTTTCACGCTTCCGAAAGAAGTGTTAGTGAGCAGATCATCTTGGAAAGAGATATACAAGGACAACCCAAAAGTTTACAAGAAAATTGGGCCGGAGGATATTATCAGACCATCGAGCTGAATGGACACACTGATAAGTATGGGAACCTTTTTATTATTTTCTACAGGCATTTATTTTTTTCCTTTATAAATTTTATGTACGAAAGGGAACAAATAATTTCGAAATGTGAAATATTTACCATCTTTCAAACTTAAATTTTGCCGTCCTTTTTCTTTAACGGGATACATACGTACGGATAATCTGTCTTTGTTTTTCTTCTCTCAATCTTTATCTCACTCATCTCTCTCTCTCTCTCTCGATATATATATATATATATATATATATATATATATATAACTTTTTAGAAAGTAACTCAATTTGGTCATTTTATTTTCAAGTAAACGCCAACTTATTAGTTTTTCTCTAAGTTTTCAATATTTGTTTAAACCTACTCAAATACACATACATACTTTTCACTCTTTCATTGTATAGATCTGATGAAGTCCTGAATGGCGAAATGCATTATCAAATATCATTTATGTCACAAATTTTATATATATATATATATATATATATAGGGTACGATGAATGAATGGCCATTTCAATTAAGTAAAAAAAAAAATAACAATGACAGTTTATTTTAGCAGATATATTTATCGAAGTATACAGAAATATTTTGAAATACTAAAGAATATATTTATTCAATAAGATTGCCATTGGCATCAACTCTGTCTTCTAGACAATTTTGGAATCTCTTGCAATTCTTATGAAATGTATACTTTCCTTGTTCAAGATGGTGAATGCTGCCATAATCCTTGTCTTCAGTTAATCTTTAGTGTTTCAACGAGTTTTGTTGGTTTCTGGCTCAAACGTGCCCCATACATAATAGTCAAAGAGGTTGCAATTTTGGAATATTTGGTGGCTAGATATAAAGGATGATATAGTCACAGAAATTGTCTAACAGCTACAAATGGGTACTTTTACTTGTGTGGCATAGTAGAGTCATGCTGCCAGACACATGATCTTCGACTAGCTATCCTCTTGACCCAGGGCCGCACTACCTCTTCAAGGTATTTGATTTTGAACTGACTACTGAGCCTGAGGACCCGTGAGACTATGAATAGAGGCATAATCTCGTCATCCTTACGGATCACTCCAAAAACCTTCGTAATCACTACTTGTCACTTCCAAATATTTCCATATCCTCTGCACTGTCCTCATACTAACATTGAAACACACTGAAATGTTCACGTTATAACTTCCAGCGAGAAAGATAAGCGGTGAAATTTTTGGTAGAGGGAATTTATATAAAGTGTACTGCTGCTTGTGTGGCATGCTACAGCGTCCTGTTGCCAGACATAGGGTTTTTCAGCAGCTATCCTCTTGATGCAGTGGGGCACTACCTCTTCAACTCCTTTAATGTTGGACTGTATATCGATCCTGATGACCTGCGCGAAGATGAATTGAGTTCTTGGCTGTCAGACAATTTCTGCGACCATACCACCCCTTACATCTGGCCACCTACATCCCCAGATGGCAACCTCCCTGATTATTATGTGTGGGACACGGTTGAGCGCGAAACAAACAAAACTCTTTGGAAAATCAAAGACGAACTGAAGACAAAGATTATGACAGCATATGTTTTTTTAAACATAACTCAAAAAACAAAGGATTTGCGGAGATTGGATTTTTGTCTTTATTTTGATGTGCACAAGGCACCACTGAATTTTTCTTTTATCAGACGGAGTTTATTGCAGTTTCATAATTTATTCCATATGTACGGCAGAGAAAGTTCATGATATTGGACTTATATATGAGTCATCCTACATACAAGCTGTATCACATCTCATCAGTGTAGCTATACACATCCACTTGCTTCTGGCCTGGATCGAAACTCGACCGATTTGGTATTAATCATCATAGGCACATAGAATCAAAGAAGAGAAATTTTAGAGTCTTATATATAAAGCAATTTCTAATGCACAATTTGTTGAACTAAAGAAGTTTTTGGAAAACTATTCTCAACTGTTGGACATCCCACTCAAGATATTTCATCTATCTAAAGAAAATTGCTTTTGCTTTTCTTTCGGCTTTTGGTTCAACTTATTAATGCAAGAAAATTTTATCTTACATCAAAGCTGTGTTAAGTTCAAAACAGAGTCGCCTAATACCTGAACATTTAGATAATTGTAAAACACAAAGTAACATAGTATGTTGCTGGTATTGAGCAATTGGATAAGACTATGGAAGGTTAAGGCTTCTATTAAGAATTAAAATTAAAATAAAATCTTCTAAACAGAGTTTATTTATATTAATGTGGTTTACATGTTAGTGTATCTATTACGATATAAAACATTGTAGAAGCGGTATATTAACCTTCACTAATATAAAAAATGTAAGCTGTTGGCACACTGATAGATTTCTAAAACTTAAGTCAGCACTACGTTTGCAGACCTGTTTATAAAACCTAGAAAATGTTGATAAGCTGTAAAAACAAACAAACAACCAAATCTATCACTCAAACAATATCGGTTACCACTGTTTCAGCCATGTTCTCTAAATCTTTGCAATAGTTTTGTACCACGTTTTGCTCACCACTGCATCTACATATGTTCAGTAGGTTGTTAGACAAACTTCATTGAGCGTACGACAAGGAAGAAATGCGTGACTCAGTCTATTTACTCTTCCTTTGCTGCGAACTGCGCTTTAATACAAGTGAGGGGTACTGATCATTCAATAGAAATAGAAATCTAATTTACTAAACGTCAGAAACGTATTATGCTAGAAATAAGTTTTAAGACAATATTTTTTCGACAGAATGTAAAATTGGCTAGTCTGTCAATGAATACGGCACATATGATCGTTACCATCTTTCTCTCTCTCTGTGTAATATATATATATATATATATATATACACACACACACATACTACTGTCCATAATTATTACTACACACACTACTGTCCATAATTATTAGGCAACCCAGTGTTTAAAAAAGAAATCATGTATTTCATACATTTTTTTATTATTTGCCAAGTGAATAATTGTAAATGAAAATAGAATGGTTATTTTGTTTATACTACACAATCACATCTGCTTCAAATGAATTTATAAATATTTAGTAATTACCAATATTGCAAATTTATCAACGAAAGAATGAAGAAAGTTTACGGTAATTCGGACGAGTTTATCTTTGCTTCTTTGCCTTGTAAAAATTTGCAAAGCAGTAACTACAAAAGAATCATTTTATTTTCATTTGGCAATAAATGCTAAAAATAGTATGAAATACATCATTTCTTTAAAAAAAAAAACTAGGGTGGCTTAATAATTATGGCCGGTAATATATATGAATTTATTTCATACGTTTAATGTAAAATTCTGAATATATTGATGTTTGTCATAATCTTGCATATGCGAGTATTACCAAACTCATATTTGTGCTCGACAATTTTTTTTATTCAAATTTGTCTCCTGCTATATATTTTAAGATCCTTGATAAAATCCGAAGAGAAATCCAGTATTATTTATTCTGACTTGGCGTCTACGCCTCGCTTTTCTACCGTAGTAATATAGATTCACAGTGACTATATTATAAATAATAATTGTTCAGAGGCACTTTAATCTTTGGTACTTAAACTTTGTGAATTTAAGCGCATCTATAAGTTGACAGCAATGTCATTTGAAATGGCGAGATATAACAGTTAGTTTTATGCTAGCAATATTTTTACCTGTCAATGCTCGCTTGTGAAAATCATTGCCGCCTTCTTGCTTTCCATTCAAGTTTGATCTTCAAAATTTTAAAAGCAGTTTCAGTGACTATATTTTGTCTTTTAAATTTCTGTTTGTTTAGTGTTCTCTCACGTTAATTATATTCAATCGTTTTTTATATTATTTTACTTACAGTAAATGCGTCTTACTGGCTGTAGAGAAAAATTATGCTTTTTATATTATTTTACTTACAGTAAATGCGTCTTACTGGCTGTAGAGAAAAATTATGCATTTGAAAGATTGTGTTTCGTTAATCCTTAAAACAATCTCATATACCTAAATAGCCCGGTAAATGAACTTGGCGCAAAAAATGGCGATTGATAATTGTGGAACTCTTAAAATTATCTCAGCTTGCCCCCACCAAAATAAAAGAGAGATGATGCTGATAGTTTTCTCAATTCTAATATTTTAATAAAACAACAACAGTAGTTACAAACAAGTGGATAAGTAGAGAAAAAATAGATATCTGCCCTAATGAACGGAATCCATTTGCGCTATGATTCAAGCTTGCTTTTTGCATCCTGGATCATATTGTAGTCCTGTTTTATTACTTCTGAACTTTTTCCTCTTTAAAATCAAATTACAACAGTGAATCATCCACGAGATAGATTCAAAACAAAAACCGAAACAAAGATAAATGAAAGAAAATCGTTTTTCATTTTCCTGGACAGATCTCCCTAAAGTAAAACACTGATTAATTAACAAAATAAAAAAGCCAATCATAAATGATTTAATAAGATATTTACGCTTAAACCTCGATGAGCAGTGACGTAAAATTCATGCATTTCATTCACTCTTTTTTAACAAATACTCTGAGACAGCGACATAGAAGTTTATGTATTTCAATATGTTTATCAGGTTGATTCTTAAGTAATTTCTGTTTTAGGAACCATTTGTAATGAATGTATCACCCAAGCTAATAATTATAGGTGGCAGTTAAGATTAATTTGTGCCAGTATAATATGCGGTATACATGCCATTGTGATCTACAGTTTAAATGTAGAGAGGCTTCTGTCTTCATTGAAAATTAGTGTGTAGACTTTAAAATTTGATTTAGCATTTATACCAAACCGATAGAAAGTCGAGTAAAATTGTGTAGTTTTACACAAAGGCCGGTGGTAATTTCCAAAGAAAGTATATTAGATACAATATATATATAATTCCAGGTAAAGAGGACGCAAGATTTTACGATTTTGAGTTCATTAGCATTTATTTTAATATAAACAATGCTTAATACAATAAATTATAGAGCATAATATAATCATATTTTTAAGTATTTATTGAATTTAAATTTCCGTGTCGCAATGTGCTTTTAATTCTTATATATATTAACTTGTTTTTACCTATTTTTCTGGATTATTTTCAATATTAATTGCATCTTTGGGGTCTGACGAGCATTGAGTTATTTTTAGTTCGTCTTAGTTTGAATTTACCTGACTTATATATATATATATATATATGTGTGTGTGTGTGTGTGTTGTATCAAAAATAATTTTAAAAAATTGGGACAGGTTCCTTTCACGAAAAATAAGTACAAAATCTATGTAAACAAATATCCGCAAATACTTGTTTTTTTGTGTCATTAAGTTCAAAGTTATAGTAGACGCAGTTTAATGTACAATGCAAGATACAATCCTCGAGGCATGGTTTGTGGTGGCACGGATCCTGTCTCACAACGCGACAATAAACAGCAAAGTTTGAATGACTCGGCTTTCATCGGTTGAGAAACGTAATCTAATCTCGCCGTGCAGCCTCGAGTCCATTACTTTTCACACGACCGTAACATCCTTCCATCCGCCCAGGACTGTTGCTGACACCAGAACATTTATAAAAATTTCATTCTGTACGGCTTAATACTTTTTATTTCTTCCACTCCTTAATGTTTCTCCGAAAAAATCATTTTTGCGTAAATATCTGCAGTAATCGACATGCAAACATTATTTATATATATATATATATATATATATATATATTTATATTTGTAAAAATATACTCAGTTATGATCTGAGATTAAAGACAGGATGGTTAAATAAAAGGAAGACAGGAGGAAAACTGTATTTACATCGCCTACGCGTTTTGTCCTGTGATGGACTTTATCAAGGCAAAAAGACGAAGTGAGCTTTATTCTAAATTTTAAAACTTCATGTGTGGTGCAAGTCACGAGATGTTAAAATGAAGGGAATTCAACCGTTTTCATTGAACTTTTTATTATGTATGTTAGTCTGTTTTTCCAAAACTCACCTTTCCTTATGGAAATTATACTAACATTTTTTTTCTTATTTCTCAATGTAAGATCCTCAAAAGTACATCAAATACATATGGTGCCGTCATTTTAGATGGCATATCGATATAAATATTTCGCTGTCATTTTTTACGGTGCGAGCCCATACTTATATATATAATTCTGAATTTCGATATGTTCTCCTTCTGACAGGGTGAAGCGTATTTATTCTGTCTTAATTAAGCATTGAACACTGTTAGTTATAGTTTAGAGAAGGAACTAAATTTTGTATTTATTCTATATTTATTTTATGTTTTTGATTAGTTATTTATTTTTTGTGACGATTTCATTTTCTTTTTACTTTCGGATACCTGGCAAGTTTTCTGTTGATTGTGCTTTTTATTTTTACTTTTGTATGTATGTCGCCAATTTCTGTTGGACTTGACGCTAGCCTACTTCGAACCGCTCTAGCAGCGAATTGTGACTTTAATGCAACCTAATGTCCCTAACAGACGCTAACAGCTTTATTACAAAAAATCTTTTGTCCCTTCATTTCTAAAAACAAGACAACAGTCTAAATTACAGGTATTAACAATTTTATATCACAACACACACATATATATATATATATATATTGTTCTGTTTCGAATTAGTGTATCTGATGAAGGCAAAATGCATAATCAATAAAACTGTTTTTCACTTCATGTGATTTATCAAACAATACCTTTTTATATACAAATATATTTGTGTATGAAATGCAATAACGAAACCTAGACAACAGCATTTATTCTCTCACTACTACTATTTTCTAAAAATTTTCCAAGGTTTCTTTGATAACCAGAAGTGCCAGGTTGGGGGCTTAAAATATTCAATCTGGCTTTAATGTAACAATACTGTAATTAGTGACATTATTACCAACTAGAGGAAACGTCACTTTCCTCACTCAGTGTTCAGTGGAATTTTACCTGTCTGTAAAACAGTTAAAATGAAAAAATCAACAAGTAAAGTCGGCTACTTATATTAAGATCTATTGTTACGTGCGGGACAAGGAAATTGAGTATCACGCTTAGGAAACGACGACTAATGAGCTAGATTATTCATGTCACAAAGGTCGAAAGACATTGCATTTTTTTTATTATTCTTATTCTTTTCTTTCTCTTCCTAAAATATTTTGACCTTTTTTTCTATCGGTGTTTTTATTTCAATAAAAAAAAGAGGTATATTATTTCATTATAAATTATTACTTCCTCATCCCTCCCCTTCTTGACGTCATTGTCTGTAATCGTTGTTCATTTTCTTCAAAAGTTTCACCTCTTCTCCTTCGGCGTTTTTGTTTCAATATAAACGAGGCATATTATTCCATTATAAATTATTCCTTCTTCCTCCTCTTCTGTATTCGCAGTCATTACCTCACACATCATTGTCCCTGTTTGTTTTCGTATACATGTTTTTTACTTAAATGCAGGAATCATTATTATCATCACAGGCTTCCATAAACTCTTTTTCTTTAGCCATCTTTTTCTAATTATTATTACTATTGTTATCAATATTATAATTGTAATTTTTTACCTCTTCACCCTCCACTTGTCTTCTTTTCCTCCTTCTCTTTCTCGTCTTTCTTCGTTATTTTCTTCTTATTCATTTTCTTCTTCTACTTTTAATAATAATAATAGTAGTAATTATTATTATTATTATTGTTTTGTTATTTCTGAACAAAAGATGAACAAATAAAACATGACTTCTCCCCATGCCCTGGCGAAGGAAAGGCAGAAGACGACGTTCTAAAAAGTTATCGCCATTCATGTTTTTATATCAATCTTAATTAGAAGGTCATTATACAAGTATTGTGTTGGAAATACCGTCTGACATAAACTTGTATGTAAAGGCAGAGGAAATTGATAACGAGCAGCACAATTCGCATTCTTTCTCTTCGAATCTTCCCCTCACGAACTTACTTCCTTTAAACAACATCACTTAAATTGTATACGTGAGCTGGAATTCATGACTGGTTGCCTAGCAACAGAGAGAGTTTAGTAAGAAGAAATAAACAATGCATTTGTCCATAAACTTTGACATATCCCTTATACGTGATCGTTCATATATACGAAGAGATTATAAGTGAGACATATATTCGTATATTTAAGATTCAAGTGTACCTCTGCCGTTAAAATGATGGCAAAATATTTGAGAAGATTATATATGTGTGCGTGTGTGTGTGTGCGTGGTGTATAGATAGGTATTTGAAGGCTATCACAATGCGTTTAGTATCATAAAGAAAGGTAAAGAAGGTCTTGGGTATTACCTGTTTATTATTCATTAGTATTCTGAGATCAAAATCTCATCTTCAGAATGGTAAGAGAGCTTGTTTTCACGTCAGTCATATGGACCGTGCATTTCTACCAATGGTAATCCTTCGCTGCTACTGGTGTCGTTAATTTTTCTGTGTGTGTGTGTGTGCATATACGTGTGTACCTGTGTGTTTGAGCATGTCTGTCTATGTCGGTTTATGGTTTATTTATGTACACCTTGACCAGACCAAAATGCATAATTTGGCATTTTCACACCACTGTCAGATTGGTAGTGGGCGTCGTTTTACGACTTGGTGTTGTCTATCTGCTTTAATTGGGAACATGTTTATTGCATCATTATTTTAATTAAAAAGTGCGTTGTGTTTTATATATATATATATATATGAGGCATATTGACAGAAAATAAACAGTTTAATTAAAGTAATTTTATTTGATTTACTTAAATGCTTTAGCAAGAATAATACTTGTGACAAAATAAATTTAATATTTAGTATAATAGCTTTTTGCTTTGATCACATCCTTCATTCTGTAAGGCATTGACATAACAAGCTTCTTCAATGTATCTAGTAGTATCTTCTGCCAAGCAGCTTGAAGTGTGCCTTGCAAACTAACATTAGATTTATCAATTTTTTATCCAAAATATTGCATAGATTTTCAATAGGATTCAGATCAGGTCTTTGTGGGGACCAATTCAAATCCCTAAGTTTTCTTTCCTCTTCCTTTGTAGTTAAATAATTCTTACAAATTTTCACCCTGTATTTGAATTTCAGTGAGGTTTTTAGGAAAATCACCCCTGTCCTAATATTTTTGCACACTACCGGTAGTGTGCAAAAGATTGGTGGTTTTAAACTTTATTTTGTTCCCTCATAAAATATAAAATAGATTTTATCTTAATACTTTTGCACAGTACTATATATATATATATATATATATACACACACATACACAGACATCTGTTTTTATTATAATTATTAATACATATATTTTATACGGGACTTTACTGAAAAGCTTGGATGTGGATTAATCTTGTTCATCCGTATATTACTTACACATGTTCTTGCTGGACAGTTCATATATACCTTTTAATAATTTACTCCTTCGATGTAGATAATTCAATGAACTCCCAGGCCTTACATTATAGAATGGATAACGTTTTGTTTCTTTTGTAAAGAATGGTGGTTGATTTTAATCCTTTTCTCAAGAGAATACCTTGAGTAAAATTACAGAAGATTATTTTCATCAGAAGCCTTTCAATATATTAAATTAATAGTCAACTAGGCAAGATGAAAAATATAAATAGGTTTTGACAAATTCTAGAGTGTCTTATATTTTTGTGCAATTCAGTGTTTTCGTTATAATAAGACAAATATATTTTCATAAAAAAACTAAGAAATTCTTGATAATGACTGCAGTGACAGTCAAAAGCATGCGGTTGCTAAAAAAACGAAATTTTGAAAGATTAACACGTATAATTCTTACATAAAGTAACTTTGTCGAAAGTCACAAAAAATCTAAAAATACATTTGTCTAACTTGCTAGATCTTGTTGGTACTATTTAGCGAAATCTTTAAAATCATAATCCTGCTCCTAAATACACTATATATATATATATATATATATATATGTGTGTGTGTGTATATATATATATATATATATAATCTAAGGAAGTGAAAGAATAGGTAGATTAAAACCCACTGCCAATGCATATACTTTTATAAATAGTCCTCAAATGAAAGCAAAGCTTGATATTCTAATTTTGTTATTACAATAGTTTATAAAAACATCATATCACTACACATATTTTCATGTTTCAGAACAATACTATTTTTCTTCAGGTGATGAGATATTAAAATTAAAGTTTAAAAACTAAAATCCAACCTGCTGTTAAAAGTTATTGTTTACCCGTTTCAATAAGTGTATAGCCCCAGACAATATTGCAACGTGTCATGCCATGATATTATGCTACCTTGTACCCTTACGCGACCCAAATTTTCAACTCCATAGTTCAATCCAGTTCCCAATTTTAATTAAGCAATATTGACACACCTACTAGCAAAGTGTTTAACGTCCTTCAGCTACCACTCCGTTCTTTTTTAAATAACCATGAATTCATCTTATATTTTCTAAATAAATCATTTTCACAGTTTAATTTACATATCACCTGAAAAAGAACAGTATTGTTCTGGAACACGAAAACTTTTGTGTAGTCATCTAATACATTTATATACCATTGTAATAACAAATTATAATATATATATATATATATATATATATCATAAATAACGGTTTAGTGGTAAATTCCAAAGGATCCTATTAATATTAAATTTTTCGCACGGATGAAGCAAGTGGACCCAATGTAATTAAATATATTTATTTAAAGAGCCAACATTTATTACATATGAAAATTCAATATTGTATGATTAGAATGGCCATTTCGACAAGTATTTATTTTTAAACACTCATCTCGTCAACGAGATCCAAACATAATTGGAAAGTAAATTTCTGTGTGTACAAAAAAATAATTTATAGATGTAAGGGTAGGGGAAAAGCAAGAGACAGATCATGGATACCGGAAAATGTTAGACCACGACCTCGGAGGAGAGTTACCAAAAAAAATCAATAAAAAAATAAACAGGTCAGACAAAATTGTCATTTTCAAGGTCGCTGTTAAAAAGGCACAAATAAGGTTAATAGCGGAACAAACTGGTTAAACATAAGTTAAAAATTAAAACGCTAGAACAAGACCTAAGAAAGATTTAAGAAAGATAAGCTATTTATAATTTAATTAAGCATGACACTTAACTGGCACCGCTTTACCATTATATTTTCGTGGATTTACGGCCTTTTCTGGAATGAATTATATTAACAAAAATCCCAAAAAGTATTATCCATTATCTTTCTGTTATCTATTACATTTATTTGTATGTTTATTGACATAATTATATACAGATTTTTATTTATATATATATCTACAGGATGTATCTTATTATCCACTCAATCTAGGAATATCCAATAAACAATGAAAAAAGATCTTAGTAATAATATTAACAACAACAATAATAATGTGAGGCTTGTTTTGAATAGGCATATATGACACTTTTGCACAAGGGCAGACATGAAGGTGTTCTAGCAGACGTTGTAAAATCTTGGGAACAGAACATCGTTGAAGGCGGAGCCCAAATCTGGCAGAGTAATAAATATACCAAGAAGTAGCTCAATTTATACCTTTAGGGGCTGGGGCAGTCTGAGCAATTTCCAGTGATAACTGTTGAGGAATGCGTTATCTCTGAGCTCCTGACAGAAGAGATATGAACATTACCACCTGACCTAAATATTCAATATTCCAACAGAATAGTGTATAAAATAATAATAACGGTCCTTAACGAACAAATAATTTCTTAAGCGATTTACTATTACTAATAATATAAAAACTATTAAAAACAATGGTGTAATGTTTAGTACAAAAATATTTTTTTTTATGGAACTTGCTACTGGGTACGACTATAAACTGAAACCGACAGCAAAACCTCTGATTGGATGGTTTAGAGGAGTGTGGAAACATCTCTCAACTACTGGTGTCTTATGCTCACCCTTACCCAGAGCTCTATTACCTGTTATGGTCTCAGCTATAGGGAGAAAGTTAACTCTCAAACTAGCGTCCATACACTCAGTTAAGTGCCATACGTGATACACGCTTGGGCGATCTTGTCTCGAAAGAAATATGACTGACTGGGCAGAAGGTTATCCCTCAGTGGGTTGCCATTACTTTCGGCGGTAGATTCGTTGCTAGCCAAGGCTATAGAATCCAATCAGTTCTGTTATTTAACCCATTACTGGAAGGAAGACACGGATTAATACCTTTCCAAAGAGCATTTGCGTCGAAGTAAATGCAACGAATTCAACTGGAATTCGGCTACCCGATTTCTCGTTCAGAGCCGATATCCATTGCACTACATTGTACATCCGTCAATACACTTTGAAAGCATGAATATAGATTTTTGTAGAAAAAACATCAGCAGTATTTTTTGAAAAAAAAAATACCAGCAATTTATTTTTAAAATACTACTAGCAATACATTTTGGGAGAAAAAAATTACCAGTAATATATTTTTTAAAATATTGCCAGCAGTACATTTTAAGAAAAAAAAATACCAGTAATATATTTTGAGAAAAATACCATCAGTGCAATTGGCTCTTCACAAAAGAATACATTTTATTTATACGAACCTATCCTAAAAACCATGTCGGCGTTAAATATTCCGTTTACGTTGATATTTTTTAATATCACCCCGAGCAAGGCGGTAACGCCACTGATGTGCATAGGGCTACATAAGAGTTAAATGATTAATTAGAAGAGAGTGAAGCGAAAGACGAACCAGTTAGAAAGGAGCAAGAGAAGGAAGAGAATACAGGTGTGATGACAGTTGCAAAGGTGGTGAGAAAAGAAAGGATATACGGGGTGGTAAAGAAAGAACGAGAGTCAAGTGGTTAAGAGATGAGTATTGACATTGCATTTAAATTCCTGGAGGTTGTAGCCGTTAGTGAAGCAAAAATATGGAAGCGAGTTCCACAGGAGGGAAGTGCGAGAGAAGAAGCTGAAGGAGTAGAATTGTCGTTTGCATTTGGTTAATCTAACTGTGAATGGGTGGGACCCAGTTGCCAATCTGGTTACACGAGTAACCAGAATGCAGAGGCACCAGTGATTTAAGTTCGTTGGAGCAGAAGCCATGAAAGTATTTATAGAACAGACAAAGGGAGGCCACATCTCGTCGGTGAGGAAATGGCTGTAGTCAAGCCGCCAAGTCGGTACCTATCACATTACACTGAGATGAACAGCAGGGGCACCTGACCATATATGGCAGCAATATTCCATGCACGGACGAATTGTTGATTTGTATATATGCAGGATGGATTCAGGCGGGAAAAACATCCTGGCCCGACACTGTGGCCCAACCTTCTTAGCAGGGGATTTAGCTATGGACTCAATGTAGTGGTTCCATTTGAGATCAGAAGAGAGGGTAAGGCCGAGGAGGCGCAGTGTATTGCTCTCAGGGAGACTCGCTTGGTCAGTGCTTATGGGAGGCAGGAGAGGTTGCCTGTGATGATTGACAGACAACAGCTTCGTCTTAGACGTATTGAAATTGACAAGCCACTTCTTACTCCACTCCCCACGGAGTGTAGATCTCTTTCAAGTTTAGCAACGAGATTATGTTTGTCCGCCACGACGAGTTTCTTACTAATGCGGGCGTAAATTGTGGTGTCATCTGCGTAGATGCCTACTTGGCTCTTGATGTCGTCTTGGAGGTCATTTATGAAAATAAGGAACAACGTCGGCCCAGGATAGAGCTCTGAGGAACACCAGCGTTTGTGCTGTAGGATGTAGAGGTATGCCCATTCAAAATGACCTTCATTTTGCGGTTATTTAAAACAGGTTGGATTAGATCAAGCAAGCATCCGGTAATACCGCAACCCCGTAGCTTGCATAGAAGGCCAGAGTGCCAAACCCTGTCACAAGCCTTGGAGATGTCCTGAGCAACATCACGAGCCTCGCCGGAATCCTCAAGAGCCTGGAATATGTACTCCGTAACGGCCGTTAGTACGTCGACTGTGGACCTGGCAAATATGTTGTGAAACAAAATAAACGAATTCAATAAAACCAGACTCTCGACAAAAATCCTCTTTATAAAAATACTTTAAATAAACCTGATCTACAACAGAATACCTATTCTATTTTTTACGGACATAACCCGAAATTATTGTCGGCATTAAATAAAACATTGCGGTTGAAATGCAGTTAAACAGAATAAAACAAATCAAACTGTCAATAATAACAGGAGCTCCAGATGTAACACTAGACGTGAACATTAAATATACTTACGAGTAATGTTCTGTAAAAATTAACTTTTGATATACCTTAATAATAAGCTTATTTAATTAGAATTTTGATACATGAATATGTTATCAATAGATTTAAAACTAGCCCTTACGACTTGAGAGTGGTTGCGGGTCAAATAAGCTTTCGAAGAAGAGACCGAATGCCTTTGTAAGTCGGCGTCGGTTGGTCTGATGTCGTGCTATTCAACAAACGTAATCATTATAAATTCATTAATGTCCTCACATCTCATATCTTTGCATTTCAGCATTGCCGATTCTCTGCTTCATTTACATTTTACCGATTAAGATCGAGTTATATTAATGTACTTGGATTAACTTCCCACTCGATAAGCCGTGTACACGCAGAAGCGTCATGCATACAGACAGCGATCATAACCGGTATGCTTTAGTGTCGAATGCGCTACGCTTACGTTCTGCATTTGTCTGTTTCATGTGGTAAAGTCTAAATGTGTATCCTCCTTTTAACCTTGAATTAGTGAGGTTTCAGCAAGGAAGAGCCGCCTTCAGAGCGCATCTCGTTAAGTTTTCGGAATCACCTCGATATTTACTATAATTTACGATGAACGGAAAGAGACAAGTGAATTATGGGATGTGGGCCACAAGTTTACATAAATACATTTTAACAAAATAAAAATTATATATATATATATAGAGAGAGAGAGAGAGATTTGTATTCAGGCAGCAAATTTTCTTTTAGACATGTTAGATTAAATAAATTGCAAACATTTTGTCTGCTTATTTTTAATTAAATCCGTTCATACTGACGGATAATCTTTCGCGTATTATACTTGAAAGATGTCAGAAATGATATGTAACTTTGACAGATGATTTTATTATTTATTTTTCAATGTTCCCAAGTACTTTCAATCTCCTTCCGATAACATCTTAAGGGGCGTGAGTTGTGGTAAGAAAAAATAACCGCAAAAATTTGTTGCTAAAAACAACTAAACTCAACTATTGGTAACACAACTATCCAACATCAAGAAAACAACAAAAGCAAACTAGTGATTCTCGAGCAATATTCATTAAAATCCTTTAGCCGTCAATTAATTGAATCAGCTATGAATGCTGTAGTAATATTCTAAAATGTTTATAAAAGAACAGTTTTTTCATGCTTCGACACGTGCGTGATCATGACATTACAACACATGAAAAACATTCCATTTCTTATCATATTCACGATCTAATAAACGATAAGCAGTTTGTAAACCGTTATATTTGAAGCAGGAAAAAATAAATTTTTAGCAAAATAGTTTTACGGCTATTTTTAGTTACTACTTCTCAAATCCCCTGAAGATGATCTCCGAAGGGGATTGAAAGTACCTGGGAACCTTGAGAAATGAATGATGACAACATCTGTCAACCTTACAGCTGATTTTACAATTATAATACGCGAAAGAATATCTGTGAGTATAAACGGATTTTATTAAAAATCAACAGAAAATGTTTGCAGTTTGTTTAGTCTGACATATAAGGTGCATCAAAATTACTTTTACAAACCTTGGGGTTGGGTTCCTTACCACAAAACAAGGACAAAATCACTGTAAACATATGTCGGTAAATCATTATTTAGTTCAGTTTAAAGAAAGATCACGGTATATGGTGCTGTGTTGCCATCTGGTTTAGGTTATATTTCTCATTTGTGTATAATTGTGGCCAATCGTACGCTTGTTCATGAAGAACATATCTTGCAGACAGTCAAGTTGGTTGACATATTGTACATCTCATCGTGCCGCATGAACGGTACTTCAAGAGCAGCTCCTGTTACCTTAACATGTGCTTTGTCTTTCGCCCTCTGATCACTTACCACAAGAGAACTTGGTTTAATATACGAAATGCTGATCCGTTGTTTTTCTCTGCTGTTTTGTTTACAAATGTGACCAACATTGGTAAGCTGATCGGAATAAACATGTTACAATACAGGCTAAACACCAGCATCAGTTTACTATTAATGTATGGGCTGGAATTGTAGGTGATAGTCTGGTAGGTTCATATGCTGTAGGCCCAGAGTCTGGTAGGTTCATATGTTGTTTTAGTACGTCATAAATGAATAATCTACAGGAACCTTTTCTTGAGCACGTTTCCGGACCTGCTAGAAGATGTACTCCTCCTCATAAAGACGCATATAGTCCTTGCATGATAAGGAACTATAGCATTTTAGTTACACTGTTCACCTTAAAAACATCTTTAGATTTCGGAGGGGAACAGGTTCCATAGTCTGCACATTCTCAAATCAGTGCTTTAAATCTGTATCTGTTATGTCATAAAAATGCTTTATGAAGCAGAAATAGATACGATATACCAACGTGTTGTTAGAACCTGTGAAATCATTTGAAACCGTGTGGGAGTATTTAAATATGTCCGCCAGTCAATGATCCGACAAGCGCATGCGTGTGTAGAAGAAAGAGGTATATATTTTGAATATGTTATGTGTTACTGTGTTTAGTTACAACAAAGGCTATTTGAACATTTATATGAATATTTTTCGTTGTTTTCGTACCAGGAACCAGCCCCCAATGTCTGTAAAACTATTTTTGATACACTAATATATATATATATATATATATATATATATATATTCACCTTCTACCGTGCGCCCATGGCCCAGACGTAGAACCGCCGACTGACGGCAATTCGGTTGGGTTTCACACCTGGGTTAAAAGAAATCGACGTCTAACCGTACTGATGAGCAGTGATACAGCGAAACAGATCTGTCTGCGGAGGACTATATATAAGTTTATTACAATGGTTTATAATATCACTACACAAAAATTTTCATTTTTCAGAATAAAACTGTACCTCTTCAGGTGATATGTTAAAATTAATGGTGAAAACGATTTAATTTTGAAAATATAATATTAATTCATGGTTATTTAAAAATTTAGGGAGTGGTCGTTGTAGGAAATGCTTTTAGGTGCGTCAAAATTGTTCAGTCAATAATACTCTGTATTGAGCAATCTTTATAAAAGTGTTCTTTCATTTTTTGTAACATATATATCCTTTTGTACTAATGCAGTTGCTCCACTCCAGGCCTATATTCTTGGTCCGAATTTATTTTTAATTTTAAATCTTCCTGAAGTCATCAGCTCTAAGCTTGGCTTATATGAGTATGTCACAATCATTTACTCTCTTCTCCCTATTAAATTTAATCAATTTAAAATAGTTGCTGATGTCAAAAACGACTTTCACGCTAATTTTAACTGGAGCAAAAGAATGAATCCTCGATTCTACCCCCCCCCGCAAAAAAAACTCTCTATTAATCCTCTGAGAAACCTCTTTCTTCTTTAAATCAGCATGGCTGATTCTACCCTAAAGGAGAGTTAATTGTTGTTTCGTCTCTAGCTATCGTGATCAGCTGACATGGATTCGAAAATCTATATTGAACTCATTGCTAGATCCGCTGCTAAGAAATTTATTTCAGTGCAATGCAAGACAGTTTTATCTCCAGAATCTCTCATCCATATCTATAATTGAACTATTCGTCCATGCTTAGAATATTGCTTCCATATGGTCCGCTGCCTCTTCTGTTTAACTTGATCTCCTTGATGAAATCCAAAGAAGAATCAGCAGTATTATTGATCGTCATATGGCGTCTCTGCATCAGCCACTTACTCCCCGCCGTAATTTTTCTTTGTGTCTTTTCTATAAATACTTTCATGATAAGTGTTCGGATGAGCTCTTTGTTATGGTACCTAGCCTTTACGAATTGTAAGAGTTGTAACAGATTTTCAGTCTCACAGACTTACAGTTCAAATTGATTACTTATAACCGGAAGTTCTATGCTATCAGTTTATTTTCTTGTACTTTTCGCTGGTGGATCTTCTTTCCGGTTCCATACTTTCCAATTAAGTTAAAACATTTAATTGCAATGTAAATCGCTATCCACTGTTTTCTTGATTACCCTTCCTTTGCTCTTGCTCCTTAGTAATGTTTCTGCATTCTAATTCTTTAATGACCGGTGACACTTGACTCTTAGAGACGTTGCTCCTTCACTTGGGATACATCTGAATACAAAATGAAGCATCCAGCATGATTTGTAAGAATTTAGGCTTAGATTTTTTGTGGATTAAGAAATGTTTCGTGCTTGGGTTTACATTATTTAACATTACAAGCCATTTTCTCCCCTTTGAGCCAAGTCAGATTAGGAATCGTCTATAAGTCACAAGATATCTTTTCATTTAGAGCTACTTCCAGAACGAAGCAATCATATAGAATTGGTCGATAGGGACGTCTTCATGGTAATGAGTTAACTGAAGGGAAGGCTAAAAAAATTTCATTTTTTAGGATGACGTTTAGGATTCTGAAAGCTATCGTTCGTATTAAACGCTTTTTCAATATTTCAAAATATGTTAGCATTAGTCTAGGGAGGAGAGGAAATGTGTTATTTGATATAGGGCACATATTTACTGCAGAAGGTTCCTTTTCAATACATTTAGCCGGCAATAAATACCTATATAATGTGATGTGTTCTTTCACAATGTGAATGATCATTGCTTTCCACAGTTAATTATCCTTTATGTTTATACTAATATTTGTCGCATTATTATCCATGCTAATCCTTATTAAGCTATCGATAAACACATCGTTGTAAGGTATGCTACTCCTAGTATTTATGTCCTTATCTTCAGAATGTCCTATGAGATTAAAATTTTCTAAGCTTTATTTCATGCATAATCTTATCCTGCTTCTTTTTGAATGCTAGGAAAAAGCATCATTTTCCCCTAGGTTTTTCCTTAAAATATTCCAAACATTATTTAATTGCAGTAAGACTATTACATTTAGTCTACGATTTATTTATATAATGTCAAGAATATCAATCCTCTTGACAGAATCTAACGGAGAATCTGTAATTCAATCGATCCAGACTTGGAAGCTAGGCTGCAGTCACTCTCTCGTCGGCGTGATATTGCTTCTCTGTGACTCTTCAAATACTTTCACGGCTTCTGCCCCGATGAACTTACCTCACTGGTGCCCCTATGTATAGTTTTTCACTAGCTACTAGATTAACAACTAGATCTCACCCTTTTACAGTCAGTCAGTTAAGTGCCATACGCGATACACGCTCGGGCGATCATGTCTCGAAAGAGACATGACTGACTGGGCAGAAAATTATCCCGCAGTAGGTTGCCATTGCTTTCTGCGGTAGACTGGTTGCCGACCAAGGCTATAGAACCCAATCTGTCCTGCTATTTAACCCATAACTGGAAGGAAGAGACGGATTAATACCTTTCCCAAGGGTATTTGCGCGTAAGTGAATACAATGGATTCAAATGGAATTCGAACTCGGCTCCCCGGCTTCTCGTTCCGAGCCGATATCCACTGGACCACAACGCACATCCACCCTTTTACAATGGAGCCGATAAAATGTAACCGCAATTTCTACTCTACAGCTTCTTTTCTCGCACTTTCCGCCTGTGGAAATCCCTTTCCGTATACTTGCTTCCCCGACAGCTACAATCTCCAAGATTTTAAATGTAAGGTCAATAGTAATCTCCTATCTCACTAACTAGCATCCTTTCTCTCAAGATCTTTTCTCCATCCACTCAACCCCCATCAAACCAGTATTTTCATCCTTCTAATTCTCATAACTTTCCCCTATGTACACCCCTGCGCAACAGTGGCAGTAAAACTGCCTTGCTTCTGGTGAAATGACTTAAAATATACTACTAAGCATTGACAAAAAAATAAACACTTTTTTTCTTAAGAAATTATATATAGAATTTACTGGACGTTCACCTCAGGATGTAGGCAATCATGACTTTCCACAACTCCGTCTACTATTAAATCTTAATAAACTTTGTTTCTCTGTTATTTTCACTAATCTCTATTCCACCTTCCATTTCTGTTGTTTGCCTCTAGACCTTCTGGCCCTCTATCTGTTCTGTGAGTACCAGGTTTTCTAAGCTCTTATTATTCATTATTTGTTTAAAATATCACAACGATATCTTTGTGATACTATGGATTATTTTCCTTCGATGCTCATATATTTCGTCGATGGTACCCTCAGCATCCTTCTTTAAAACCAGATTTCTGCTTCCTCAAGCCTCTCCTTCATTCTTGATGAGATCGTCCAACATTTATTACCACATAGAAGGACTGACCCCACATAGCAATGCAGCACTCTTTTTTTGTTCTCAATGAGATTTTTCTATCTGTCTGTAAACTGGTTAACTTTGAAATGCGTCCTTGTCCATGCCAATGCGTCTTCAGATTTCAGAGTCCTACTTTCTATCCTCTGTCAGAATGCTTCCCAGATATTTGCGTTGTGTTGCAGTGGATATCGACTCGGAACGACAAATGGGGGAACAGAGTTTGAATTCCAATTGAATTCTTTGCATTCACTTACGCACAAATACCCTTGTGAAAAGTATTAATCCGTTTCTTCACTCCAGTTATTGGTTAGATAATAGGACAAATTGGGTTCTATATCTATAGCCTTGGCTGGCAACCAGTCTACTTCAGAAAACAATGGCAACCTACTCCGGGATAATTCAGTCAGTCATGTCTCTTTCGAGACATGATCGCCCAAAGCGTAAATATCTTTGTGATATTACGGATTATTTTCCTTCGTTGCTCACATGTTCCATCCATGGTACCCTCATCATCCTTCTGTAAAACCACATTTCTCTCAGTTCAAGTGCCGTCTTAATGTTTGAGGACATCGCTAGCTCTGAAAATCCTATTTAAAATATATAGTGATAATTTTTAGATAAAGATGATAAAATTTAAAATAGAAAACGACCGTGTTCACTCCCGCTCGTCAAAGGTTTTTTTTTTTTTATTATGAGAAGTAACTATAAAATATAATAGGTGTGAGAAATGGATTAGCCAGTGATGGGAAAGGAGAATGAACTACTAGAGCCTGATCACAGCAAGCTGCTGGTGTTTGTGTCAAGTTTTGCAAACCTTCGCTGTGTAAACAGCGAGAGGGTTTGCTTGGCTTTGCTGGGGTCAGTATCTAGCAGTTAATTCCCCAATCCCATCACTGGCCAATTGAGAAATGGATTAGCCAGTGATGGGAAAGGAGAATGAACTACTAGAGCCTGATCACAGCAAGCTGCTGGTGTTTGTGTCAAGTTTTGCAAACCTTCGCTGTGTAAACAGCGAGAGGGTTTGCTTGGCTTTGCTGGGGTCAGTATCTAGCAGTTAATTCCCCAATCCCATCACTGGCCAATTGAGAAATGGATTAGCCAGTGATGGGAAAGGAGAATGAACTACTAGAGCCTGATCACAGCAAGCTGCCGGTGTTTGTGTCAAGTTTTGCAAACCTTCGCTGTGTAAACAGCGAGAGGGTTTGCTTGGCTTTGCTGGGGTCAGTATCTAGCAGTTAATTCCCCAATCCCATCACTGGCCAATTGATTTCTCAACAGCTTTAGATTTAATATTCTTACGTGGTCAGCATGTTCTACATATTTATTCGTTACAAGAAGTGTATTGGAAATAATAGGACAACATATGACTTGTTCAATTAGCCTACATAAAACATTCGATTTATTACAAAAGTAGGTAAAACAGGCATTGAATGACGGATGACATATGTCATTTGAAATCTATGTATAACAGTGTAGTGGTCTTTTTAATATCTCAAGAGGGTGTATTGCATAATATTATAGAGCATAAGGACTTTTGATTTAATCCCTTTTTTAGAGCTGATACATATTTTTTATAATCATATCCCCCCAAGCAAGGCATTTTTACTGCCACTTTTTTGCAGGGGGTTACATAGGAGTAAAGTTATAAGAAAGAGTGACAGGTTATTGGGGGTATCAGGAATTGGGTAAGAGAAGGATGAAAATACTGATGAGAGTGGAATGGACAGAGAAAAGAGCATGAGAGAGAGAAAGGATGTAGGTTAGTGAGATAGGAGATGTCTATTGACTTTACATTTAAATTATTGGAGATTATAGCTGTTGGGGAAGCAAGTAAATGGAAGGAAATTCTACAGGAAGGAAGTGTGAGAAAAAAAGCTGCTGGAGTAGAATTTGCGTTTACATTTTATTGGTTTCACAGTAAAAGGGTGGGACCTAGTTGCTAACCTTGTTGCTCAAGTAAATTCATATGTGGGGGCACCAGTGAGCTAAGTTCATCGGAGTAGAAGCCGTCAAAGTACTTGTAGAAGAGACACATTGCGCTGGTGAGAAAGTGACTGTATCTGAGCTGCCAAGTCGGGATCGATCACATTACAGACTCTCCGTTGGGTTTTGTCAAGGACCCCTAGGTGGATAGCAGGAGCACTCGACCAGATATGGCAGCAATATTCAATGCATGGGCGGATGGTAGATTTATATATCTGTATAAATTTTCTATTAGATGTTTATTATATAAACATATAATAGAAACCATCTACTCCTGGATTCTTCTTCAAGCATGTGGAGTGAAGGTGGAATTTAACAGATCAATCATCAGGAACGAGACAACATAATGATTAGATTAACTGAAATTTTATTAATTACAATAATCTGTCAGACTTACCTGTATATTGAAGTTAGAATAAATTAAAATGCATGTTTAATTAGTTGCCATTTGAACGTCAGCCATTTGTAGGAATAAAAATGCTGATGTCTTTTGAGATATTTTTTGAGATGATTTTATTATTTAAAAAAAAAACTGCTATTATTTTTTTGAAAAACTTTACATTTTACTTTACTGGTGGTTTTCTCCTTCTTTAAATAATTAGGTCTAATTAAAATATTTACTAGCTGAGAATTATGAACAACTGTTGTTAAGCCCCTTCCTCATAGTCATATAGTTGCCGATATCTTACACTGAAAACCAATTTCATTGTCTTTTGCGCAAATTAATTGTAAGAACTGCTTTATTTTCTTTTCTTTTCTTTCACAATACGGTCAGTTTCAGACCAACTAGGGTGACAGGGTGTAATATTTTTTTTCTTCCTCTGTTTACATAGTTTGCAGCGGTGTGCAGTAATATGAATCTATTTTCGGATCGTTTGTGGAAATTTATTTGGACTTAGAAACTATTGCGTCATCCGTGTTGGCATCAGATTTCTTATCACGCCGTAACACTATTGACTCTACTGTCGATTAGTTGTCCTGTGGCCATAGTCAGGGATGGACGTTATTCCAAGTAAGCGTACGGAAAAATAACGCTGCTCAAAAACATTGGCGAGCCTTACAAAAAGATCGAAGACATAGTTAGCGTCAACGCAAAGAAACAAACTGAATGCATCAAGTCTTCTGTCATCAGAGGAAATGAGGTCGGAAGACAAAAAACAACGCCGAGAGACATCGTACAAATGATCAACGAACGTGTAAAAATCCTAAAAATGACATTCGTTTTGTTTCAACTAATTTGCACAAGAGTGTACCTCTGATATTAATGCTCGGAACTTTTAGTTGGCACGGTATTTTTGTTTGTTGCTTTTAAAGAAATATCTTACTTTTTGATAGTCACATTTTACACAAGCTTTCCTAATTAGTGCTTGCACTTCTGTAGATATATATTAGGTATGTACAAAAAATCACTGCCGATTTTCGATACCTCAATTTAAATTTAATTTTTAAAAATAAAAACCTTTTCTTGAAGCTTTAATTTTACCTTTAATTGAAAGCCAAGAGATTAAATTTACTAATTACCATAAGCAAAATACCCTGGTTTAGTTCAAACCGAAATTATATTGCTCGGAATCAAAAATTTCACTGCAAAAAATTTTTTTTTTAAATTTACCGCCATTATTGACGAATCGACAGATTATGTAAACAGTAGCTAAATTTCTGATTTAAAAATCTTGCAAAAAAAAAATATACCTCCTTGACACGTTATTTAAGTTGATTTTTATAATTGAAACCTTCCTTTATCTGATTTCAAACAAGTATTAAGTGCTTACTGACTTGATATTTACGAAATAAATCACTCTTTCAAAACAGTAGCCCTCTTGTCAGCGCTTATCTAGGCGATAAATTACGTGTTGACAAGTAGCAGGTGTGAATGACGTTTGGATGGCGGCCGTAAGTGACAAAAAAATCGTGTAGCTTAAAACGTAATATTTGGAAATTTAAATTTTTTTTTTGTTTTTTAACTAAATAGTAAAATTAAAAATTTAATATAATATTTTCAGCAAGTATAACATTTTATAGAATTTTAGTTTAGATTTATAGCCAGACTATGCTTTCTTAATAAATAAAAATAAAATATGCTTTCTGAATAAATAAAAATAAAATATGCTTTCTGAATAAATAAAAATAACATGTGCTTTCTGAATAAATAAAAATATGCTTTCTGAATAAATAAAAATATGCTTTCTGAATGAATAAAAATTTAAATTTCTTTTAAAAGAAAGAATTAAATTAAAATAACCGAACTGTTATTTATTAATATTTTTCTGAAATATTAAATATTTTTATGTTTAGATATTACATATTTATCTTACATTATTAATATGCTTTCTGAAAAAATTAAATTTCTTTTAGAATAATTTTAATTTAATAAAAAAAGAATTAAATTAGAATCAAAGTTTGGTTTGTTTAGTTTTCGATGTAAGGGGAATTCATCCAAAGACTTGTTAACTTCTAAAAACAATACGACCTCTACGGAAACTTGTTTCGATCCGTATGGAACACCGTACTTAATAAAAATTTCCAAAATTTAATTATTTTTAATTATTTTAAAAGTAAAATTGGTGAATGTTTTTTATTAAACTTTTCAATTTTCGGTAGGCAATGTGATAATCAATTCTTAAGTAAGAGGAAATTAAACAACGTTTTAATAAAAGGTTTTTAAAATATTTTTAACACTTTTATGAATTATTATAATAAAAAATTAAAAAATAAAAACAATTATTTCAAAATTTTATTAGTAAACGAAAAAATTTTTTTTCTTCAGAGTATAATGTCCTTAATAATTATTATTTATTCCAGCAATTAAAAGTTTATCAAATTAAATTATATCAGAGATTTATTGCATTTTTATTTTACTCTTCGGAGCAGATTTTCGGCCAGGTTGTCCACTTTAGAATAAAAAACATAGATGATTTATATGCCCCAATGAGTCCTGCATTTAACTAATAAAAAAAATTTATACAGATATTAAAATTTCATGGATTTACGTAGAGGGGGGGGTAACAGAGTTAAAAAAAAATATTTTCACCAAGAAATTTAAAAAAATAATAATTTCAAAAATAATTTCATTCATTTATGAATGAGTGCTGAAAGTTTCATTAAAATCTGACTATTATTTGATTTTTGCGAGAATTTTGAAATTAATGTGTTTGTTACCGTGAAAAAAGTGGGTTGTATCAGCATTACCACGTAACCTATTGTAATAAAGGCGTAATTTTTTTTTTAGCTGCTAACTCAAATAAAACAACATTTTCTATCAAAATTTCGAAAATGTTAGCAGAGATTCAAAAAATTTTAAAAATAATTAAAAATTGCTTTGATCTTTCCTCTTAATAAAAATATAAATATTTTGATGGAAAAAGTTAGTTTTATTAAGTTTATGAACTTTTTTATTCATACTATGCTGTTTCATGCTGTTTTTTATCGATATTTTGTACGTACCTAATATATATCCACTGTTTAACAACACCGTGTTTTATTGTAGGCAATCGGTTGTATAGTTGAGCGGTAATGGTTATAGTTTGAATTATTCTATGGTTGATCGAGTGGCAAATGTAGATCATGATGCAGCAATTTCGTTATTTATATTTTTGTTTAATGTTTTTCATTTATTATGGATTGTCTTATTTTTGGTTGTGGTTATTACCTTTTCTTATGTTTATCTGTGAATCCGCGGTTTCTTAAGCTGTTTATTATTTACTTCACGATTTACTTATTTATCGGATTTGATTAATTTGTTTTACTTCTCTTATATTTTTTGTTTTCATTTACGTATATCTGTTTATTCTTGTTCCGTTTTAGTTTTAATTTTTAAGTAACGTAGTAAAACTTTGTTCTTGTGTGTATATTTTGAGATATGTTCAGATCCTTCCTTAAGTAGTTTGATTTTGGCCTAGGAAGGTAATTAAAAATATTTCTCCCTTGATTTAAAGTTGTAGACTGATGGTTTTTTCGTTTTCAATGATATTGTGGTATGACTTAGTTTTTGTTTTAATATCTCATATATTTTAGAAAGAAGTGAGATATTTGTGTATTCATTATTTGTAAAGGATCATTTGTGTGCGTAGTTTCTTTGCTTTCATAGTCATCATACATAAAAAAGAACATTATTTTTTACTCACTCTGTATATCTGCTAGCTTTATTTTCGTATATGAAACATAAACAATAGAGAAAGTCATGATCTGATACGTCAGACTACTCAACCACGAATGATTTTACAGTCCAAACGAAGCCGAATCAAGCCTTGTCGACACAACTGTTCGATTTACGGGTCGCAGGTTCAAATTAGTCAAATAGCACGTTTTCATAATATTTATCAAGAAATATTCAGACTGGTAGAGTTGTAATGTAAAAATATACTTTAAAATTAAAAAGCAAAGTATCTACACAAATACGAGTATCTATTACAAATAATGTTCAAACAAATAAATAAAATATGTCAGTTGTTAATCCATTTTGTAAAACTCTGAAACATTCTATAACATTGTTTACATTAAGATACGCTTTCAGAGCAGAGATGAATATTTACGAGAAATCGAAAATTTGTTTTTATAAGGCATCCTTCGTGGTCGTATGGTCTATGACACATCAGGTCAGTTGATGTTTCTCCTATATTGATTGGGGTCACAGTTTCGTATTCTGCTGAATTATATAATACAGATATAATAATGATTATAGTAGATATGGGATTTTATTAGGAATCATAAAATAATAGATGTTTCTCTTGAAATTATAACAAATTCATAAAATTTCTAAAAATTATTGAGGCCAATTAAGTTCTATATATATTTAATTAAATTTAAATTATCTGTTCAAATACGTATTTCTGTTACTAATACTCTTCAAATAAATTAAATATGTCGGTTTTTAGAAATTGTAGAATGGAAAAGGCGTGTTCATTCCTTTGTATAAACATTAGTTCAGTCATATTTTTAACAATAAAGACATATCTGTCCAATAATTATACACTTTCCCCTACAGTATATCGTAATGTTTGTTTCCTTACAGGCGTTTTAATGTCTTATTATAAATTGGTGATATTATGATACAGATTTTTTTATTAAAATTTTACCTATAGGAATTAAATAAAATAAAGTAATGCAGAAATTTATTTTAAATTATTTATTAACAGAATGTTATCATAAAAAAACAGATTAAAATCAATCTGCCGACGATTTCGATATAAAAATACACCTCTACTTTCATGTAATTTTTGACAAAGATGAAAATAAATGAAAATCAAATCCGATAGAAATAAGTAAAATGTTGGACGATTCCTCTAACTAAAAAAGAAAATCGGGTTTGTCTTGATTTTGTACATGAGCTCTTTTTGAGATCGTTGATTTTGTAAATATTAATTGAAAAATTATTCAATATAAATTAATATAAGATTAAATTATTTTCCTTCACTCTCTTAGTGAAAGTTCTTTATGCCAAAATATAACATTTTCATAGATTTTTTACAAGCAAGAATTTCGTGAAAAATATTAAAAAAATCTAGAATGAAAAGAAAACTGAAGAAAGAGAAAAAAACAACAAAAAATCAAACGAATCCGTCAACATGAGAAACATTTGAATGGGCAGATGTGATTCTGCCAGATATCGATTCTTCACAACAAACGGCACAGAAAAAGACTTTCAACAAGAGACAAAATGCATGTTAAGATTATCTATATCTTAGATAACCCTTTCTGTATTGGTTCTTTGTAGAGCCAGTTTATGTGATGAATGTGGTATGTTATGTACCAAATATTTGGAAAAGATACGAAAGAATTGGACTATTAATGTTTTTTATGCATTGCCATTTATGTGGATGTGGAAGTTTCGATGAATTTTCATTAAAAGTTCTGTCGCTCATAAAGATAATTTAACACAAACTGTTTAAACTAAAAATGATTTAATAGTGTTAAAGTTTATTAATTTACGATATAATATTAAGTGTATGCAGTAATTGATTGTTAAAATTAGCTGCATTGATTCTGTTGTAATTGTTTTTATAAATGGGATTTTGAGTTTTAAAACAAAATAAAAATGTCTTCAAATCATAACTATCATTAAACTACCTTTTTTATTTTATGATTATCTTATTTCCTTCATTTCTACAGCATGTCAGAAAAGTGAATAAACGCGCGCACACACACTCACAAAGTGAGAGAGAGTGAGAGAGAAATAGAGAGAGAGAGAGAAAGAGAAAGAGAGAGAAAGAGAGAAAGAGAGAGAGAGAAATAGATAGAGAGAGAGAAATAGATAGAGAGAGAGAGAGAAAGAGAGAGAAAGAGAGAGAGTGAGAGAGATAGAGAAAGAGAGAGAGTGAGAGAGATAGAGAAAGAGAGAGAGTGAGAGAGAGATAGAGAGAAAGAGAGAGAGAGAGAGATAGAGAGAGAGAGAGTGAGAGAAATAGAGAGAGTGAGAGAGAGAGAGAAATAGAGAGAGTAGAGAGAGAGAAATAGAGAGAGTGAGAGAGAGAGTAGAGAGAGAGAGAGAGAAAGAGAAATAGAGAGTGAGAGAGAGAGAAAGAAAGAGAGAGTGAGAGAGAGAGAAATAGAGAGAGTGAGAGAGAGAAATAGAGAGAGTGAGAGAGAGAGAGAGAGAAATAGAGAGAGAGATGAGAGGAGAGAGAGAAATAGAGAGAGAGAGAGAGAGAGAAAGAGAGAGAGTAGAGAGAGAAAGAGAGAGAGAGAGAGAGAAAGAGAAATAGAGAGAGAGAAAGAAATAGAGAGAGAGAGAAAGAGAAATAGAGAGAGAGAGAGAGAGAGATGAGAGAGAGAGAGAAAGAGAAATAGAGAGAGAGAGAAAGAGAAATAGAGAGAGAGAGAGAAATAGAAATAGAGAGAGAGAGAGAGATAGAGAGAGAGAGAGAAATAGATGAGAGAGAGAGAAAGAGATAGAGATAGTGAGAGAGAGAAAGAGAGAGAGAGAGAAAAGAGAGAGAGAGAGAGAGAGAGAGAGAGAGAGAGAGAGAAAGAAATATATATATATATATAGAGAGAGAGAAAGAAAGAAATAGAGAGAGAAATAAAGTTTTAAGGGATGTTATATTTATAGTTTTTTTTGGTTTTCTTTTTTTATAATCATATCGCCGCATATCGGATGCGCGTTTTGGCGCAGTGGATATCGACTCGGAAAGAGAAATCGGAGAGCCGATTTCGAATTCCAGTTGAAGTCCTTGCATTCACTTACGCGCAAATACCCTTGGGAAAGGTATTAATCCGTCTATTCCTTCCAGTTTTGGATTAAATAGCAGGACAGATTGGGTTCTATAGCCTGGGTCGGCAACCAGTCTACCGCAGAAAGCAATGGCAAACTAATGCGGGATAATCTTCTGCCCAGTCAGTCATGTATCTTTCAAGACATGATCGCCCGAGCGTGTATCACGTATGGCACTTAACTGACTGATCGCCGCAAGCAAGGCAGTCTATAGCCACTGTTGCGCAGGGGTTACATAGAAGGAAAGTTATGAGAAAGAGTAACAGGTTATTGGGGTATCAGGAAGTGGATAAGAGAAAGTTGAGAATAATAATGAGTGGAGTGGACGGAGAAAAAGGCGTGAGAGAGAAGATTCAATTTAGCAAGATAGAAGATTACTATTGATTTACACTTTAGTTCCTGGAGACTGTAGCTGTCGGGGAAGCAAGTGAACGGAAGGCGGGAAGTGCGAGAAAAGAAACTGGTAGAGTAGGATTTCTGTTTACATTTTATTGTTTTCACAATAAAAGGGTAGGACCTAGCTGATAATCTTGTGGCACGAGCAAATTCATGCATAGTGGGAACAAGAGAGAGCTTAGTTCCTCGTAGTTAAAAGCCGTGAAAGTACTTGTGAAAGAGACGCGCGATATCAGGATAGAGCGTATATAAATATTAAAAATGACCTGAAGATTAAACAAGATACACTGGTCGTTACACTGAATGTACATTTTTACACACACACACACACACACACACAATAACACCCACACCCATCTCTATAATATTAAATTGTAATGACCGTTAAGACCAAAATTTCTGTTTTATCTGTAGTTTACTTGTGGGGAAGGCATTTTAGGCAAGTATATATATATATATATATATATATATATATATATATATAAATCGATCGTCAATAGAATTAATGTGGCAATGCTTTTTACTAAATTGAGCAGTGTTGCTTGAATCATCGAGACTACGAACATTCGAGAAGGAATTATTGTGAAGTATTCACTACGTGGATGTGCCTTGTTACACAGTGGATATCGACGCGGAACGACACATCGGGGTGCCAAGTTCGAATTCCAGTTGAATTCCTTGCATTCACTTTCGCAGATATACCCTTACGAAAGGTATTGATCCGCCTCTTCCCTCCATTTATTGGTTAAATAATAGGACAGATTAGGTTATTTAGCCTTGGCTTGCAACCAGTCTAACACAGAAAGCAATGGTAAATTACTGCAGGATAATCTTCTGCTCAGTCTGTCATGTCTCTTTCGAGACTAAAAAGTGTATCACCTATGGCTATGGCAACTGATTCACTATTCAGGCTTCTGTTTTTATTTTCTGAAAAAGCTTAAAAAATCATAAGCAGAAAGTAATAACCCTGAATAGTGAAGACATCACAATAACGCCATCAGGAAACTTCGAATAGGGGTTGACTTTAATACTGCTCTGCTATGTGACAAATTTTTCTTTCATTCTCTCTATCTCTCTCTCTCTCTATATATATATATATATATTAAAAAAGGATTAATTCAAAGAAGTTGAATGGCCATTTCGATATGAAGATCCCCACGGGGGATAACACATCACCTCAGCAACAGAAAAATCTTTTCAGAAACTGGAGAAAAATTAGTCTACTTTTTTCTTTTCTGAAAGGAGATCTTCATATCGAAATGACCATTCAACTTTGAATTAATTCTTTTTTAATATATATTTGCTCTGTAATATTTTATTACATGGAGCTCTCTTCCTGTATCATTTTTTAATATTAAAATAAAATTTTTAATATTAATTAGTATCGGGTTTTTGGAATTTACCTTCCTGCTTTTTTTTCCCTTGGATTGAAGTATCTGAATTAAAATATATATAAGGTGTGTGTTTCTAAAATTGCTGTGCCTCCTGATGCCTTAATCTTATGACAGTCATAATCTGCTTTAAAACTTTTTTTCTACGCATATTTCTGTTACTTATATAAAACCATATTGCGAATTACTAAATCTACGACAACGAACGACTCGCCGGTATGCATGTTTTGGTATGAATAGTCTCTTTTAGAGTACATTTTATATAGACTAGATTGTTCCGTCCTTACAAAAAGAAACAGATGCATAATGATGTCACAACTAATATAAAAAGAAGTGCCTATAAAACATGTATTTATTGATTCTCTGCCTCAAACCCAAAGGTATGACAGTAGATAGGTACACATGACTTCTGACGCAGATGTTCTGATTAGTTTTAGGAAATAAAAAAAATCTAATTAACTAAACCATTTTTAAAACCTGAAGCAATTTTCTCAAATATTCAGTACGTTATGACGACTTAATTGCATTTTTTTTCAATGTTTAAAAGATTAAATATTCGTCAAAGAGATTTTTTAATTTTCAACATAAGCGAAGGAAGTTAATATTCTTTTTCTATGGAAAATCCTTTTTTTCAAATGCTTTAGCAAAAGCAAAATAAAGCTGTAATGAACGCTACCTTCTCTAATTCGGAAATGCGTCATTGTCTTTGCAACATACATTCGGACTAAAATTCTCATATCTAAAAGAAAAGATGAAAAAGATTTCGCAATGAAAAACATCGCTGGAAGGAAAAGAGATCAAAATAAATTATTTGGAACTAACACATAAAATAACTAGATAGAAAAATGTAACAGTTATAGCGTATATCAGGCTTCCGAATAAATATATAAACGAAATCTTTGTTGATATCAACGTGATATAAATCTGTTTCCTGAGCAGTATCAAAAATATGGATTAACATGGAGTATAAAGTAGGAATGTCCTGAGTTACACACGTTACGTCTAATGGGTTGGTCTGATGTAGCAATAATATATATAATTCATATTAATTGACGTATAGCAACTGAATAAAAAAAAACGGACCTAACACTTTCCTTGTGATAAAGGCATCTATTTAATGAAAAGAAGCAAAAAAAAGTAATTTTATGCATATCGTTCAGTCAGTTCAGTGCCAAACGTAATATACGCTTGGGCGATCATGTCTCGAAAGAGACATGGCTGACAAGGTAGAAGATTATCGGGCAGTAGGTTGTCATTACCTTCTGCGGTAGACTGGTTGCCGACCAAAGATATAGAAGCCAATTTGTCCTGTTATTTAACCCATAAATGGAGAGAAGAAACGTATTAATACCTTTCCCAAGGGTATTTGTGCGTAAGTGAATGCAAAGAATTCAACTGGAATTCGAACTCGGTTGTCCGATTTCTCTTTCCAAGCCGATATCCACTGCACCACAAGGCACATCCGCTTATGAATTTACACCATTATTTGTGCAACAAATTCGAGACTTTTCTGACAGACTAGTATAATGGCCATGTACTATTTATCTAAGATTATAAAATAACAACTAGGACAACTGCTTTGAAATGAAATTTAACAACGTGGTTTAGTAATTAATTCGCTAATCTTTAGTGTAATTTCTCACTGTCTCTGGGTTTCATCATTAGCCGCTAATCTCAACTGTGTTCTGTAGCTTCAAGTAAACAAAACGGCTTCTTCGTCATAACCTGAAGATTGCGTTTAAAGATATTGCCAAAAGAGTTTTGATAAAAAAGATGAGTTATGAAAACTAAAACCGGATTTACCATGAATATGAGAAAAATGGTGTTGTGATAGCAATAATCCAATAAACATGTCAGGATATTAAAGTAACCAAATTACTGATTTTGAGTAAACGTCACAAAAAAACAAAAAACAAAAAAAAAACATAAGAATGTTTTACTAGAAAATACTTTTCTCAGCACCATAGCCCCGTTGAATAAATCTAATGATTTTTCTAATAGTCGAATTCAGTATAGTAGTCAACTGCAAACTCGAACCTCAAAAAATATGGTGTGTTTAATATATTAATTATTTCCATTATTTTTTCATTATATTTGTATTGGAATGGTTAGCAAACATCGGCTAAATACCAATTGGTTTGAACTTTATAAAAAGATAAATAATTTCCTTATATTTGGTACATATATATTTTAATAATTTAGTAAACGTGTATAAATTTAGGAACAGAAATGTGTTTACTTAAAATATTTCATGACATAAGTTTTAATATAATTGTGTTATTTTTAGAAAATTTTAAATATATTATTCTTGTAAATAAACTAATAATGTTGAATATTTGTCTTTTTTTTTTTTAAATTCTCAAGACCAAATAAAATATATAAATACATCATATTCTTAGGTTTTTTTAAAAATATTTCTAATCATTGCTTATAAAACAATGAATATTACCGAGGAGTGAAGGTAGGTAAAAGTATAGCGGTGTCAAGAGAAAAATCGTCCTTTTGAAAGGCTGTTATTTTACCGCGTCAACTAACAGAAAATAGTTAAACGGGATGACTGTGTGGTATCAGTATGATACGGGTTAATTTTTTGGGTCTCTTCAAATTTGATTACAAAACTATACATGCAGACAATCTTTGCTTCTTGCGAAAGATTTTTTTTAAATTAGAGGTCACATTCAAGTATAATCTTTACAACTTACATACAAGAGAATTATTCATAACATTTTTTAGTGTTGTTGTTTCCTACGGAGCAGAAAGTTGTAAAAAAACGTTAAATCAAGAGAACTGTCTCCAGCCTCTCCAAATATTAATCCATGAATAATGGTTTTGGTTCATCATTTAAAGAGAAATATAGGAGAATACAAAGAATTCCCATGCAAATAATTTCACTAGGATCCAATTGTAATTTTTAGAGGCAAGTTTAAAACATGTCACTTTTTTAGGAAGTGGGCAATCTCAGATATCCAAAACTTTCTATCCTTTGTAGCTGTTAATAGTATCTTTTTACCATATCTTCTATGTTCCACCATCAATTACTATAAACGCCTCAGTTATGTGGCTCACTGAAACCCATGTTCATCTTACATTCGATATTATCAGTACCAAGATGAGTGACGGCTTGCCAATATTAAGTTCTGTAAAAATGGAGATAGGCTTTCTGGGTTGCAATTTGACTTCTTCTATGTACCTTGTCCTTTCAGGACGTAAGCGATTTTGGCCTTCTACGTCTCGCTATTTTTGGTGGCTCTTAGCAAGCTTTCTCCTGTAACGTCAAGGAGCCCCCGTTCTGTCATTCGCCTGCTCAGGCCCTCAAATATGTTATCCGCTTCTTTCCTTTGCCTTTTTTCCTTCCATCTAGCCTGTTAATATCAAGTTCTCCAAGCCCCTTTTCCTCATTGCATATCCCAGAAACTTTAGTTGTCTTTTCCTGATGCTCAATATTAATTTCCCTTTCGTTTCCATTCTTTCCAATTGGGTTCGTTATATTCACTTATGCACAAAGAACTCTTTAGACAAATACGAATTCATCTCTTCTGTTCTAAAATATGGGTTGATTATTAAGACTTATACTAGTTAGTCATTATGATTTTTAAGATAAAATTTCTAGAATCTAAAAAAAAATGATGGCTTTTTATAACCTGTTAAAGGTTGATAGGCCGTAAAAATCAAATCGAACAATAGTGTCTACAGTGTCATTAAAACGTCACATCTTCAAAAATGAGCATTTGTTCCCTCTAAAAAGAATTTGAACAATACATATTCACATTCACACACATACACTACTGGTCATAATTATTAGGTCACCCCAAGTTTTTAAAGAAAATGATGCATTTCATACTATATTTTAGCATTTATTGCCAAGTGGATAATTCTAAATGAAAACAGAATGTTTCTTTTTAAATACTGCACAATAACATGTGCATCAAATGAACTGTTCTGATGTCCAGTTTTTCTTTTATCACTTCCCCATGCTAGTTCCTTTTTCTTATTAGCTGGCCGAAGCAAAGGATTCCCGGTTGCCTTGTAAAATTATGCAAAGTAATAACAAAAGAACCATTCTATTTTCATTTAGAATTATCCACTTGGCAAATGGCCGGTAGTGTACGTATAGGCAAAAAACACGAAAACACAATTGTGCCTGTTAACCCTCTAGGGCCATTCGTATCATATTTGATACAGTATGAAAACAAGCCTTGAAAGAAATATTTTCCTGAAAAATTTTTTAAGAGAAATATTTTATAAATTTCAAATGAAAGCAGTACTGACTGCTCAGTCAATGAATACCAAAGGTTTCCTTATAGGGAAATACTGTATCAAATATGATACGAATGGGTTAATAAAATTATTTTATGGAAAGCATTTTTGCAACGCGTTCCTTTCTTTAATGAACATCATCAACGGCAAATATAGTAAAATTATAAATACAATTTTTCTCAAACACAGAAAAATATCATTTGAATCATTAACATTATGTTCAAATTTATATCTCAGAAGATTCGAAAATCTCTAGACGTTATGAAAAGAAAAAGAAATATGAAGGAGGCTAAGTAATATCGTTTCAATATTTTTCAAAACGAAAGTCAATGAATCTAGTTAACATCTGTCAAGTAATCAGCATTTTCGTCTACTTAGATTTTCTTTCACCTCCAACTAAAACTGGCAAAATAAAACGGCGGACAAGGAATGGATTATTGGAGAAATTGGAAGTTTCTAAACTTGACACGGCACGTCAGTGGCGAATTTAGTCATCAACGCCGTCATCAATGAATTTGGCAAAGAAGGAATTTAATTCTTGGATACGAGATACATCTATGGACGACAGCGACTATTATTATTTTTGTTGTTAACGATATGGTTCCCTCAAACGAGGATTGCACTCTTCCTCTTATTATATAATTACCTGCAGGACGCAGTTAAGAAGGTAGTTGAAGACAAGACAGCTACTATGCAGTTAAATCCAGCTACTAATCAGGTAATAAGCAACGTAATTATACCGTTCGGACTTACTTATTCTATTTACTTATTACTAACACTTACGTTGTTCATATGTTCTTGTTATAGTAATACTCTTTTGAACCTAGTTTCTGTTTTCCGTGTCTTATTTCCGGTCACTGCAGCTTTGCGACAGAGTTTCGCCACAACAACTCCACAACAAATTGGCGACGAAGATCCAAAACATTTATTATTACTAATACTACTGCTACTATTACTACTGCTAATACTTTTATTCCGATTGATTTATGTTGTGTACATAATTTTTGTTGGGTCCCAAACAAAGCCACACGGTCAGAAATGGCTTCAAGAAAATTTTCACTGATCAATTTTTTGTAAAAAAAAGTATACACATTTTACATGTGTGAATTTCTTCGTAATATCTGAAGTGTAAAATTTAAAAAAAAAAATTAATTTCTTTAACGCATGAACCACCAGGAATTCTTTCAATGCGTATATCGAAACTTTATCCAACCAACTATGGCTCCAACTACGACTGGAAATATTCATGTCCTTATGTACTACAACTTTTAGATTTCTACTTAACACTTCTCGTTATTTTTATTAATTACATAATTAAGAAAGTGGATTAATCATTTTTCTTTTTAATATTCTTTAACTTATATTCCAATATTAAAAATTTAAATATCATATACATATACAGTTTCGTAAATATGCTTGTATGTGTGTATGCGCGCGAGTGGACGAGTTTGTTTACGTATACAGAATTGTTGGCATTTTCGTTTACTTATTTCTACAGTATAAATATGTATTCTCCTTGTCATCTCTTCTCACCACCTTTGAGAATTAGATGAAAGAAATTGCGGTAAGTTTAATTGCATTGCTTTACCAACACAGAATCTATTGTTTTCATCTGTACGTCATATTTGATTATTGTTTTGTTCCATTCTTTTATTTACATATGTTCGGGTATTTCGGGGTGAAGTTGGTGTGGGTTAAAAAAGCTGTACGTTGTGAAACAATTATGAAGAAACAGAGAGATGTTCTATGCAATTTTATGATTTTCTTTTTATCCAGCTAGTATTCACGCATCGATCGATATGGCTAGACTTCTTACATAAATTATACTAGCAATTTCTTTCTTAAAAATATTGTGTATTTGGGCAGAAATCAATCTTTTATTGAAGTTTCATTAAAAACCAACTGAAAATGTACTATAGGTAAGATTTTTATTTAAACATAAGCACAAAAACTTCTGATTTTGAAATTTCTTACACTCGTGTAACGCGACAGAGTAACACACCTGCTTGAGTATCATAAGTACTTGGTGAATCATAGTCAGTCATTTAAGTGCCATACGTGATATACGCTATGGGCGATCATGTCTCGAAAGAAACATGACTAACTGGACAGAAGATTATCCCGCAGTAGGTTGTCATTACTTTCTGCCGTAGACTGGTTGCCAGCCAAGGCTATATAACCCCATCTGTCCTGTCATTTAATTCATAACTGGCAAAAAAGACGGATTAAAACCTTACCCAAAGGTATTTTTGCGCAAGTGAATGCGAGGAATTCAACTTGAATTCGAACTCGGCTCACCGATTTGTCATTCCGAATCGATATCCACTGCACCACAAAGTACTTAGTACAAAGATGTAATCTTGTGTAATATTTTAAAGTCTGTCTTGACATGCAGTACAGTTTCAGGTGTTCGTATAAATATTTTTTTCTGAATATAAAGTCATTAAATATTGTCTAAATGCTTTATGTATTGGACGATTTGTGGCTAATTAGTTAGCCGTTATCAAAGACATTTTTGTTAATTTTTAAATGAATGTGTAGATTTTTAAATATGTATACCTATAGTAATGGGAAAGTTTTTTTTTTTCCAAACACGGTCAGCATATTGTGAGAATGTTTATAGTTAATGTTATTGAGTGATATCTTTTCTTTTTTATTATTAAGAGTTTCATTATTATTGTTTCGTAAAAAACGAAAACAAAAAACAAGTAGAACTAAGATATTGTTGGCCAAATACACAGTTATTAAAGTACATGATTTGGTAGCTAACACAAAAAAGTAACACTGCAAGATTCAGAAAAAATGTTTTACAATAAAAGCAGGTAAATGCTTATATTGTAAAACGTGTATATATATATATATAATGATCATTTGCAGACAAGCCTGTATCGCAGTATCAGAGCTGTTTTGTGCATCTAGATTAGCAGTGTAGCTTTATAATGGGATCTAAATGCAACTAATTTATCATTAGTCGAACATCTTACCACTGGGCTATGCGTACACGGCAGAGATAGGCAGCATTTTACAGCATGTTATTCAGAAGATGTAAAAAAAGTCCGAGGACTTAGAGCCTTCAATTTCATAGTCGAACCGAACACCAAAGCATTCAAACCAGTATTCAAAGGACGTAGCGTAAAGCCATAAGCAGTCACTGTTTAACATGAAATCAACCAATCTCTCTAAAGTGGCCTATAGACCCCGAAAGCATAATTTGTTTTTATTACAATCGACAATTAGAAATGATTTGTTTGAACATTATTTTTTATCAATAATTGTCGGTTGTTTGTAACCAAGTTTTGTTAATCTTCTTTAATTTCCGTAACATATTTGTTGATATTACGATACATTTCAGAGCAGATATGGTTCTTGCGATAAATCGAAAATTGTGCTATATAGGCTTGATTAAAACCTCATTTAGACTGGAGGTATTTCGTGGTCGAGAGGTCTAAGACGTTGCCAGATCAAATGGTAGCTTCCCCTATGTGGATAGGGGTCGCAGACTGACACATTTTCATAATAAAAAATTATCGTATACAATCAGGTCAGTAGATATAAATATATAATACTTTTTAAATTAAAAACAGAATATCTACTTAAATATGAGTATCGATCAAAAATAATGTCCAACAAATCATATACATATACATATATATATATATATTTGTAAGGGGTCGAAGAATGCATGCCTTTAAATGACATGTTGAAAATGGTTATTTCGCCACTAAGTTTTATCTGAATTTGCCGATAAATATGATTTTAAAAAACTGAACTAAAATAAGGAAAACTATTAAATGAGATTAAGAAAATGGGGAAGAAGGTTATCACATTTTAAATGAATTGTGTGTGTTAACTCATAGAAAAATGTATCAATGTTTTGCCAAAGAAGATTAGAAATGTCAAAAGTTTTAACGGAAATTAATAAGACCGTACCACAAACAAACACATTCAGTTGATCACAGATAAACAAATTTTCCAATTGAAATCATTTTCTCTAAATACAGTCATTACTAGACTACAAACCCAAAAACAACGGCCATAAATGCTATGATATTAAATATCTTAAGCAAATTAAACATAATCGAAAATTGAAAAATAATTTGACACACAGCCCCATTTAAACAAATGATTAGTACCACGTTAGGCTATAAATTATTTGACCTAGTTCAGAAACACTTACCAACTAATAAATCCCCTTGCAAAAGTTTTGATAAAAATACACTGAATCTTAGTTATAGTTGCACTGATAATCTTAATATGATAATAAAAAACAAAATTCTAATTCAGCATAATGATAATTATAACCAACTTATTATAAATAACGATAATAACACTAATTCTTGCAATTTTCGTAACTTTAACGTATGTTCACTGTAAAGATTTGCGTTACAAATTCAATAGTACATTCAGCTATTATCACCACTAGTGAACGTCCAATGTTACCATACAATATATTGGTTGTACTAAAAATAGTTTTAAAACATGATTTTTCAGCATAACAAATCTTCTAATATTATTTTATGCTGTAATTCTACACTTCTCTCCAAATACTACTCGTAATTGAAAGATTCAAATGAAAATCATACAGTCAAATGGAAAATATTAACAAAAACTAGAAAATGTAAACCCTTACAAGAAATCTTTTCCTGGCTTACAAGAAAAATCCATATAATTAGGTTCCCAAAAGCTAGCTTGTTGAGCCAACGAAAAGAATTCACTAATTTAAGACACCTTAAAATTTTACATAATCTTAAATATAACTAAAATTATCTCAATATATATCTATATAAAAACTATTTACTCTTATATATAAGATTTACCCCTTTTTTAATCATATACCTTAAAACCTAACTTATTATTCTGGTATCTTTTCACAACTTTCATATTTTATTTAGTACTTACGTTTCTAAAACTTCACTTATGTTCTTTCTTATATTTTTGGGCTTTTATTTGTATGCACAAAAGTCTATGGACTTTCTTTATATTATTCGTATCCTTTATGTTTCAATTTTATTTTTGTCAACACTTCTCTAGACACAAATAGCCCATTTCTGTTCAGATCTGACTATTATAAAGACAATGCGCTCTCGTGGAAGTCAGATACATTTTGGATTGGTAGAGGGAACTGATCCCTTTTTCAACGTTTTTAGTGATGTATCGTATATTTGAAAAAAAAGATAATTAAGAGTATACGCGCCTATTATGATGAGTACATTTAATACCATATCTGTGATGAAGAAAATTTACTGGTTTGGTGTTGAAGATGATTGATTTTTCAAACTAGTTCATCTCCCATAGTTATACTATTACGTCAGTAAAAGAATCAACTTCCACGTTCTCGTCATTTACAATGTTTGGCTGTGTTTTATAAACTCTGATTACATCTAAATACATATTTTACCAATGATCTTTGGATATTCTTAGCCAGATCGAAAATGGAGAACAAAGAAAAGATAGATCCGAAGAAAGAGCCTTGGAGGATGACTGCATTGATTTTATTGGCGTCAGAAAATTGGCTATTACCATTGAGCTTCATGGATCTTGAAAATATGCAGCAATTTATTGGTGAGACGACTCTCCTAGAAATACTATTGCTGGTGGGTTTGTTCATCAGCCATATACGTCCAATCTTTTCCAGAACCTTCGAGACATCTTGGTCGGTCGCTCTTCCGATGGATTTATCAAGCGCCTCACAGATTCTATGCGTACTGACAGTTAAGACATCAGTATTTGTTGTAGAGGAGTGAAACGCAGACTGTCGCCTAGTCTGCTGTTTCTGATGATCTCATTAATGGCCTCCTTTTTTATGATAACCTCCAAATGTTTGTTGATGACCCTGATGAAGTGGATGGGTTTATATTGCAACGGAGATGAGAAATCACTAGCTTCTTGTAAAATAGGCCTAAAGCTAACAGCTTCCATAAACCTGTGAATCTTTTCTCAATCAGCGGTAAAATAACTTTGCCAAGATCGTGGACAGTTCAGTGTTAAGATAAGTAATAACAGCTACATTATTTTTACCGGACGAGTAGTTTTCGTGGAATCAAAGCCTTTGATAAGTCTGCATACTTGCCGAAACGAGACAAAGATATTGTGAAGTTTCTTGTCTGTGAGAGGAAGGAATCGGTTAGAGGGTGGAACCTAATCACCTTGGTTGGAGATGGAGGAAAATTTAATTACTTTTAAGACTAGGACGAGTTAACCTCAGAACCATTTATGATGAAACACACTGGCGCCTTGTCTCTGTTGAGAATCTTACTTGTAATTTTCCTAAATCATCGCCTGAGCCAATTTTGTTCTATTTTCAACTTGAACTGCTTGTTCATAGCTAATTTTGGCAATTTTTGGGACACGCTTTCACTTATTGTACGTCATTCTGACATCAGAAATGTCACTGCTCCACTAATCCTTCTCATAGTTACTGTTGTAGAGTTTAAGATAAATTGTGACTAGGAGAAGAGAAACGGACGATTTTATCAGTTTATGCACCTTACTCGATTCAAAGATCTGATTTGTTTCAGATTATAATTTCTTAGTTTCTATAAATTTGTCAAAATCTAATGATAAACCATTGAATCCTGTTTACTATCTATCTTTGGTGCAAAATTTGTGATATTAAAACGCGGGTACACTGTAAAGTATTTTGCAAACAATATATAAATCATTATATTAAGGACGTTGATATATTTATGTGAGACAAAATTATGTATGAACTTTATTTCAAGAAATAAAAAATATATATTTATATATATATATATATATATAATAAATCAAATCATGATCAGATGTTTCATAAGTTTGAAAGAACTCGTTAAATTTTGTAATTTTAACATGGTTTCAGTTGTTAGTGTTATATTATTATTATTATGTGAAATTTTATTATATATCAATTATTGCTACCAAATCTGCAGAAATACATAAAACAGGTCCTGGTGCGTTGTTATGACTACATTTAATTTTTTTCTATATTCCATAACATCACTAGCGTTACATAGACAAAGTTCTTTAGTTTGTAGGCTATACTTAACAAAATATTTTTGTATATCTCTTAAGCTGGGGTTTCCATAGATTCTTTCAATGTGAATTTTTGTTAAATGTTTTATCACTCTAAGTGTACATACTATCACTGGTACTATTCTTGTTTTCAATTTCCACATTTTTCCCCTTTTCAATTTCCAGGTCTTTATATTTTAATAGTTTTTCAAAATCCTTGGCTGCTATGTTACAGTCAACTGGACAAGCCATACCAATTAATAGGTAATATTTAATTTTTTTGTTTTTGACAATAATGTCTGGCTTATTTGATTCAATTTTATTGTTTGTGCACATAGTGAAATTCCATAAAACAGTGATATCTTCTACTTCTGTAAACGGTGCTGAGTTTTGTTTTTACCAGTATTTGATTATATACTTTCTAAAGTGTTTGCATATTGTCTAGTGTAAATATTGTCCAACTCTATCGTGACTATTTTTATATTTATTTGGGAAAAGTACAGAAATCCTGAGATTAGATGATTTATTGCTTCCTGGTATTGGCCACAGATCCTGCATTTTAGATCCACGATATTATACATGATATTATTAATATTATTTTATTTAATTATTTATTTATTTTTACTTCTGTCCTGTACGCATTTCCTTCCGCGTCCCAGCTAGAGATAAACGGTCAGAAATGGCTTCATGACATTTTCTACTTATCCTTTTCTTAAAAACAAATGAAAATAATCAAGATCGCACAAAATTTACATAGATAAAACCCTTCGTAATATGTGAGCTGTCCTCATGAATACTTTGTTTTTTGTATTTCTTTAAAGGATAGGTTACCAAGAATCCATTTAATACATAAACATTGTCAGCCAATTCGCGTGCTCTAACTATAGCTGCAATCATGGAAGTCCTCATGTGCTACATTTCGTAGATTATGGCTTCAGGAAACTGGTATTTTAATAGCTATTTTTTAATCTCCTGTGACTTCCAGGTCAATAATAATAATAGTAACAACAACAATAATAATTATTCTACACATACTCCGTAAAGAAGATGGAGAGGGATTATTCAGCTAGAATTGTCATACAAGACAACAATTATTAGCTTACTAACATACATAGAAACAACAAAGGACTTCATGATACAATTAGTAAGGCAACATGAAGAAAGAAAGAAAGAAAAAATATTCAAAAATAAAAGAAGGCAGTAAATACAAAATTTACAGTTAGTAGATTCTGTAAAAAAGCAAAACAGAAGCCAAGAACCAACTATTGCAGCAAAAAATATGAAAATGAAAGCCAAAGATAAAGCTCTAGAACAGATGAAACATCGTTGGCAAGACAAACCTCTGCATGGCCAATATCTAGAACGTGCCAATAAATCCAATGTTGATAAAGTTAATACTCATCTTGGTTACGTGTATCTGGATTAAAGTCTAAGACTGAAGGCTTTATTCTTGCAGCGCATGACCAAAGTCTTTCACTAGAAACTTTCAGGCAAATATTGTAAATAATAATATGGATCCAAAATGCAGGTTTTGTGATAAACACGAAGAAACAATAGACCATCTAATCTCAGGCTGTTCTGTACTTGCCCCAAATGAATATAAATATCGCCAGGATAGAGTTGGGCAATATTTACATTGGACAATGTGCAAACACTATGGAAAATCTGTAAACAAACACTGGTATGAACATCACCCAGTACCGGTTACAGAAATAGAAGATGTCACCATTATATGGGATTACACCATCTACACAGACAGAAACATTGAAGCAATAGGCTGGACATTATTGTTAAAAAACAGAAAGAAAAAACTTTTCTATTAATTGATATGGCTTGTCCAGCGGATTGTAACATAGCAACCAAGGAATTTGAAAAACTGTCAAATATAAAAACCTGGAAATTGAAATAGAAAAAATGTGGAAATTGAAAACAAGAGTTGTGCCAGTGATAGTAGGTGGACTTGAAATGATAAAAAAATGGAACAAAACAACACATTGAAAGAATCCCTGGAAATCCCATCTTAAGAGATATACAAAAAATTGTCTTATTAAGTACAGCCCACACACTAAGGAGAACTTTGTCTATGTAGCGCTAGGGAAGATAGGGGAGATATAAAAAAAAAACATGACATGGAGCCATAACAACACACCACAACCTGCCTCAAGTCTTCCCGCAGACTTGGTTGGTAGTGCGACCATAGCAGAAATCAAAATATAAAAAATGACATAATTATTATAATTTCAGACGGATATAGACAGATAGATAAATAGATAAGTGATTCGACTCTATACACACACACACTCACACACAGACACGCGCGACCAAATTATTATTGTAAAAAATAAAATAAGGCACTGTTAAAAAGCAAACATATGGGAAGTGCTTGCCTAACTAGTAGCAAAGTTTAATAGCTGGTAGTCAAGAGAATGAAGTGAGCCGACGTTGCCCTTCAATTGTATCTTTTTTCATGAGCGTGGCAGGTGGGAAATATATAATACACAACGGTCTTTATTATCAAAAAGAGGATTGATAATTATGATTTATTTAAACTAGATCTTGATCAGGACATTCCTTAAACATTTATACCCAATCTTGATAAAATAATGATCCATATACTTTATCTATATACAGAGAATAGTATAGATCGGCATCATCCTGGCAGAAAGGATGATATAACATTTGTAACAGAGCCATGTTCGGCATATAAATTACAGATCAAATTCATCAGAAGGGCTAAAGTTTGTACTTTGCAGGTTTAAACTGATTTAAACTAAGTCTGAGAATCTAAAATAAAACCAGGGTAATTTCAAATACCTAGTAAGTGTTTTGACAAAGGATGGAAAGCGCGACATGGATATCCAAAGACGTATTGATATATCCAAGGGGGCATTTCAGAAGCTAACCAGAGTGATGATAGAAGGAAAAATATCGTTAGAAACAAAGAAAAAGGTGCTGGATTGCTATGTAATATCTGTACTTCTGTATGGAATTGAATGCTGGACGATCTCATCAAGAAAGAAGAAAAGGCTTATGGCATCAGAAATGTGGTTTTACTGAAGGATGCTGAGGAAGGCGCACGTGTGCAACTATGAGGTGTTGAAAGGGATGCAAACGAGAAGAAAACCCATACAAAATATCAGGTTCCTACCAATTTTTGGAAAGTGTTCGAGGCTATTAGCAATGTTGAAATATTTAAAAATCTAACTGCTCATAAACTAATCTCAGACAGACAGTATGGCTTTCGCTTTGCCAGGTCTACGGCCGATATGCTAAAGACCATCACGGAGTACATATAACAGGCCCTCGATAAGTTCGGCAAAGCTAGAGCTGTTGTCCTCGATATTTCCAAAGCTTTTGATGGAGCTTGGCACGCTGGCCTTCTGCGCAAGCTACAGGGTTATGGTATCACTGGAAGCTTTCTTGATTAGTTCCAATCTATTCTCTCTAACCGCATAATGAATGTCAACGTGAATTGGCATGCCTCAACGTCTTACCACACAAAATCTGGTCTCCCCAATGGCTCTATCCTCGGCTCGACATTCTTTTTGATATTCATGATCTCAAATCCCAAGTAGACATCTACGCAGAGAACACTACCATTTACTCCCGCATTAGTAACAAATCTGGCGGGGCGGTCAAAGGTAACCTCGCTATTGATCTTGAGAAGCACCTTCACTCCGTGGTGTAAAAAATAGCTTGTAAATTTCAATATTTCTAAAACGAAGCTGCTATCTGTCAGCCGTCACAGGGAGTTTCTTCTGTCCCCACTCCACATTGCATGGGCCAAGCAAGTCTCTCTGAAAGCAATATACTACGCCTTCTCGGTCTCGTCCTATCTTGCGACCTCAAGTGAATCAGTGCATAAAGTCAATACCTAAACTGGCTGCTAGGAAGGTTTTGGTTCCTTTATCGGGCCAGGATGTTTGTTACCCTTGAATCAATCTTGCACATATACAAATCGACCATCAGACCGTGCATAGAATACTGTTGTCATATCTGGTCAGGCGGTATTGCTGTTCATCTCAGGGTTCTCAACAGGCTCCAATGGAGAAACTGCGATGTGATCGGTCAAGACCTGGCAGCTCGACTCCAGCCACTTTCACACCGGCGGGATGTGGCTTTCCTTTGTCTATTCTACAAATATTTTCGTGGCCCTTGCGCCGACTAATTTAGGTCACTGTTGCCTACTCAACAAAAATTTACATGAGCAATTAGACTGGCAACAAGGTCCCACACTTTTACAGTTAAACCTCACCAAATGAAACCGACAATTCTACTTCATCAGCTCTTTTTCTCGCACTTTCCCTCTGTGGAACACTCTTCCGTATACTTGCTTTCCTGACGGCTGCAACTTCCAAAAATTTAACTGCAATGTCTATTCCAATCACTTATCCACTTGACCCAAGTTCTTTCCTCATTCTTTCTTCATCACTCCGTGTATCTTGTTCTTTTCCTTTCTACTGCAGCAACTGTATTCATTCCTGTGTTCACATCCTTCTCTTGCCCTTTCTTTGACAACCCATGTAAATGTATCGTTTTTCTCTTCACTCTCCTCCTGCCTAAACTTTTACTCTCTTAAGTACCCCCCTGTGTATTAGTGGTGGTAACGCTTGCTTGGGGTGAAACAATTAAGACATACACATACTGAAACCATAGATTTTTATTGTGTTGTGCGTTGTTGTGTGATGAATATAAGCTCAGGACGAGAAATCTGTGAGCCGAGTTCGAATTCTGGTCTAATTAGTTTCATTCAATTTCACGTAAATGGTCTTGGGTATTATTCCATTTCTTCTCCCGCCATCTATGTTTTGAATAGCAGGACAGATTGGGTTCTATATTCTCGAGTGGCAAAAATATAACTAGTCAGTCATGGATCGAAAGAGGCAAGATCCTCTAAGCCTGTATTTCTTATGGCAACTGACACTGAAATCATTCTAGTTTTGTTTTTATTATATATTTGATAATATGAATGCATGGTTATACTTCAGTATACACACACACACACACACACACACATATATATATATATATTGTTTTTGCTGACAGCTACAATCTGCAAGCATTTAAATGTAAAGGCAATAGTCATCTATCTCACTAACTTGCATCCTCTCTCTCATGCTTCTTTTTCCGTCCACTCCACTCTCATCAGTATTCTCATCCTTTTCTTACCCACTCCCTGACACTCCCTATAAACTGCCACTCTTTCTCATCACTTTACTACTATATAATCCCCTGCAAAACAGTGGCAGTATAATGCCTTGCTTGTGTCGATATATATATATCCTGGGTTAAAAAGCAATCGGAGTCTAACCGTACTGATGAGCTGTGATACAGCGCACCAGATCTGTCTGCAGATGACTATTTACGCTCTTACACCCTGGAAGAATGGTAGACTTTGAAAAACAGTAGCTACCCTGGCATGTACGTATCGCTCATGCACTAATGAATTAGAGCACTCTGGCTATTGGGCGTGTATAATGATAATATACACGCTAAAATGTCTGCCTTTTTCTACCGAGCACCTATAGCCCAGTGGTAGAATCGCCGACTGACGCCAATTCGGTTGGGTTTCAATCTTGGGTTAAAAGCAATCGGAGTCTAACCGTACTGATGAGCTGTGATATAGCGAAACAGATCTGTCTGCGGATGACTATATATATATATATATATATATATATATATATATATATATAGCGACACAACATAAATAGCATAAACTGGACAATACTTTACTTCGAATTAGTAACTATATAAACAGAATGCATTGGAATATAAAATGACAAAGTAGGAAAAAATAAATTTTATGGATACGACAATAAGAATGTTCATATATAAATAGATATTCTTCGCAAAGTTATTGTCTTGTTTAGAGGTGTATGTCACCTGCGTTGATAGCACATAATGTCAAGCGGAAAAAGCCAACAAAAGATTTATATCGACAAGAGGAGTAGATTATACAGTAAACGACGAACCGGAGAGAGAGAAAAAGAATAAAAATCGAGAAAGAATTTAGTTTATATAATGAAATAGGAAGATAATAAATATGGAAATAAGTAAAATAAAAGTAGTGCAAAAAAAAAGAGAGAGAAAGGGGAAAAAGTGCAAAAAAAAAAAGAGAGAGAAAGGGGAAAAAAGTGCAGAGAGAAAGGGGAAAAAGTGCAAAAAAAAAAAAAGAGAGAGAAAGGGGAAAAAGTGCAAAAAAAAAAAAGAGAGAGAAAGGGGAAAAAGTGCAAAAAAAAAAAAGAGAGAGAAAGAGGAAAAAGTGCAAAAAAAAAAGAGAGAGAAAGGGGAAAAAGTGCAAAAAAAAAAAAAAGAGAGAGAAAGGGGAAAAAGTGCAAAAAAAAAAAAGAGAGAGAAAGGGGAAAAAGTGCAAAAAAAAAAAAGAGAGAGAAAGGGGAAAAAGTGCAAAAAAAAAAAAAGAGAGAGAAAGGGGAAAAAGTGCAAAAAAAAAAAAGAGAGAGAAAGGGGAAAAAGTGCAAAAAAAAAAAAAGAGAGAGAAAGGGGAAAAAGTGAAAAAAAAAAAAAGAGAGAGAAAGGGGAAAAAGTGCAAAAAAAAAAAAGAGAGAGAGAAAGGGGAAAAAGTGCAAAAAAAAAAAAAGAGAGAGAAAGGGGAAAAAGTGCAAAAAAAAAAAAAAGAGAGAGAAAGGGGAAAAAGTGCAAAAAAAAAAAAAGAGAGAGAAAGGGGAAAAAGTGCAAAAAAAAAAAAGAGAGAGAAAGGGGAAAAAGTGCAAAAAAAAAAAAGAGAGAGAAAGGGGAAAAAGTGCAAAAAAAAAAAAAGAGAGAGAAAGGGGAAAAAGTGCAAAAAAAAAAAAAGAGAGAGAAAGGGGAAAAAGTGCAAAAAAAAAAAAAGAGAGAGAAAGGGGAAAAAGTGCAAAAAAAAAAGAGAGAGAAAGGGGAAAAAGTGCAAAAAAAAAAAAAAGAGAGAGAAAGGGGAAAAAGTGCAAAAAAAAAAAAGAGAGAGAAAGGGGAAAAAGTGCAAAAAAAAAAAAAGAGAGAGAAAGGGGAAAAAGTGCAAAAAAAAAAAAGAGAGAGAAAGGGGAAAAAGTGCAAAAAAAAAAAAAGAGAGAGAAAGGGGAAAAAGTGCAAAAAAAAAAAAAGAGAGAGAAAGGGGAAAAAGTGCAAAAAAAAAAAAAGAGAGAGAAAGGGGAAAAAGTGCAAAAAAAAAAAAAGAGAGAGAAAGGGGAAAAAGTGCAAAAAAAAAAAAAAGAGAGAGAAAGGGGAAAAAGTGCAAAAAAAAAAAAGAGAGAGAAAGGGGAAAAAGTGCAAAAAAAAAAAAAGAGAGAGAAAGGGGAAAAAGTGCAAAAAAAAAAAAGAGAGAGAAAGGGGAAAAAGTGCAAAAAAAAAAAAGAGAGAGAAAGGGGAAAAAGTGCAAAAAAAAAAAAAGAGAGAGAAAGGGGAAAAAGTGCAAAAAAAAAAAAAGAGAGAGAAAGGGGAAAAAGTGCAAAAAAAAAAGAGAGAGAAAGGGGAAAAAGTGCAAAAAAAAAAAAAGAGAGAGAAAGGGGAAAAAGTGCAAAAAAAAAAAAAGAGAGAAAGAAAAAGGGGAAAAAGTGCAAAAAAAAAAAAGAGAGAGAAAGGGGAAAAAGTGCAAAAAAAAAAAAAGAGAGAGAAAGGGGAAAAAGTGCAAAAAAAAAAAAAAGAGAGAGAAAGGGGAAAAAGTGCAAAAAAAAAAAAGAGAGAGAAAGGGGAAAAAGTGCAAAAAAAAAAAAAGAGAGAGAAAGGGGAAAAAGTGCAAAAAAAAAAAAAGAGAGAGAAAGGGGAAAAAGTGCAAAAAAAAAAAAGAGAGAGAAAGGGGAAAAAGTGCAAAAAAAAAAAAAGAGAGAGAAAGGGGAAAAAGTGCAAAAAAAAAAAAAGAGAGAGAAAGGGGAAAAAGTGCAAAAAAAAAAAAAAGAGAGAGAAAGGGGAAAAAGTGCAAAAAAAAAAAAAAGAGAGAGAAAGGGGAAAAAGTGCAAAAAAAAAAAAAAGAAAAAAAAAAAAAGAGAGAAAGGGGAAAAAGTGCAAAAAAAAAAAAAGAAAAAAAAAAAAAGAGAGAAAGGGGAAAAAGTGCAAAAAAAAAAAAAGAGAGAGAAAGGGGAAAGGTAGAGAGGAATTAAACTACGAGTAGTAATAAGAGGCAAAATGGAATGAGAGAGTGTGTTGCGAAAAGATAACAAAACAATAGATGAGTAGAAGAGAGTGCAAAAGAAGATGAGAGAAACAGAGAAAAATAAGTGCCAATGGAGAGAAGGTATATATTATAGAAGGAAAGAAATGAAAAAAAATGGCAGCTTAAAATAGAGTGGAAACAGCGGGAAAGAAATGAAAATATTAATAATAAAAACAAACGCTACAAAATCTTTTAAAAAAATAGTGAAAAGGAAAAAAAATACAATAACATTTTAATTTGCATTCTTCGACACCTGCTGCGACCAGGCAGAAGCAGACTATAAATAAATAAAGAGTAAATAAATAAATAATAGACTGAATATACCAACTTCTTTCAGGATCTACGTGCAAGTCAAAGCGGTAATATATTTCTAGCTGGAGATAGTAGCAAGTAATTTATTATTAAAATTTGTTTATAAACACAAATACACACATATAATTTGTTTCAATAGTATTTAATCGATGCTCATATATGAGCAGATATTCTGCTTTTAATTAATATATATATATATATATATATATATATATATATATATATATATTATATACCGGTCTGAATATTCTTGAGATATTTTCTTACAAAAATGTGTGCAATTAGGCAAGATTCGAACTTGATACACACATTTTGTGATAATATTTCTCATAAATAATCTGGCAGGTAGAAGTGTATATATATATATATATATATATATATATATATATATATCTTTACAGCTTAATTCAAAAGAGAATATATACTCAAATACAGTTATCGATTAAAAATAATGTTCAAACAAATAAATTAAATATGTCGGTTGTTTATTCTATTTCTTTCATCTCCAGAAATTGACGTTACATATATGTCAGACTAAATAAATTACAATCATTGTATCTGATTTTTAAATCCGTTCATAACCACGGATAATTTTTCGCTGATTGTAATTGAAATATCTAAGAAATGAGCTGCAAATTTGATAGATGCTTTTATTATTCATTTCTCGATGTTCCCAAATACATTCAATCTCCTTCCGAGACCATCTTCATGGGTGTGAATTGTGGTAACAAAAATGAACCGAAAAGCAGTTGCTAAAAATGTCTGTAAACTTTCTTTCTTCAAATATAACGGTTGACAAATTGCTAAGTGTTCATTAAAATGTGACTATTATCTATGATGTTTTTGTTTTTATGTTATAATGTTGAGATGTGGGTCGTGGTGCAGTGGATATCGGCTCGAAATGAGAAATCGGGGAGCCGAGTTCGAATTTCAGTTGAATTCCCTGCGTTCTAAGAGGCACAAATATCATTGGAAAAGGTATTAATCCATCTCTTTCCTCCAGTTATTGGTTAAATAACAGGACAGATTGGGTTCTATAGTCCTGGTTGGCAACCAGTCTACCGCAGAAAATAATGACAACCTATTTGGGGATAATCTTCTGCCCAGTCAGTCATGTCTCAAAAGAGACATGATCGTTCACGCGTTTATTACATATGTATGTATGTATGTATGTATGCCGCATTCACCCTAGTCGGGTTGAGCGGGCTTCCTCCCTGACGGAGCAAGTCTCATTGGGATTTGTTTAAGGGCAGGGTCCCAAGTCCTACCCCGTTATTTAACCCATAACTGGAGGGAACGGACGGATTAATACCTTTCCCAAGGGTACTAGTGCGCAAGTGAGTGCAGTGTGCTCGACTGAAATTGGAACTCGGCTCACCGATTTCCCCCTCCAAGCCGACATCCACCGCACCACAACGCACATCCGTGAACGCTAACAGCACCTGGTATTCCCAAGTGGTCACCCACGTAAGTACTGACCAGGCTCAACGTTGCTTAACTTCGGTGATCGAGCGGGAACCGGTGTATTCAACGTGACATGACCGTTATATGGCACTTAACTGACTGACTTTATGTCAACGTGAAAAAGCTGTTCTTTCTATAAACAGTCTAGAATATTACTATAGTATTCATAGCTGATTCTATTTATTGACGGTTTACGTTTTTAATGAATATTGCCTGGAGGATCTATAGTTTGCTTTTGTTGTTTTTTTGGTGTGGGATGGTTATGTTATCGATCCGTACTTTTTTATATTGAGAATGTAGACAATATAAAAATAATGATTATTTTTAATTTTAGCCGACGCGTTTCGTTCATTGACGGATTTTATCATGGCAAAATCGAAAGGCATTTATTTGAAATGAAGTATCGAATAAACAAAAAAGAAATGTTAATGTCTCGGTATTATTTCAAACTATTGTTATCATCTTCATTCATATAGATGTTATTATAGACACAACATTTCGACCCACTACCCTCTGGTCATCATCATGTGTCTATTGATATCACAATATACACCACAATAATTAACACCTAATCCATATTTGTGGATACCTGATGATGAACAGAGAGTATTGAGCCGCGATGTGTTTATAATAACATCTATATCAACCAAGATGAGAACAATTGTTCGAAATAATACGAATATATTGACAATTATTCTAGAAATCTTGTTATCTTAAAATAATAAAACGCTTTTAAACGTTCATGAGGGCAAATGAAAAATATTGAATTACGATATTTTTTATACTCGAAGAGAATTTTTTTATATAAAGTATAAATTCCCTGGTTTCATTGTTGGCAATTCACTGTTATATAGTTGACAGAATTTGAGGTCTGACAGTTCGAATTTCGATAGATTTTTGATTAGGTATTTTATGTTGAACTTGGATCATCCGCTCTTGTAAAGTTACGTATTAATTTATGTAAAATGCGTATATGATTATTGTTTCCGTGGTTGATTGTACTTCTTGTTTTATTCCTTTCGTGAATTTGGAAAGAATTTCCTGCGTTATATGCCATTCGAAAAAGCATTGCTTGTTTTTCTCTCAAATTCTTCCTTTGAAGATTCAAAAAATTCGTGGAAACATGTGACATTTTGACGAGTTTGTGAGAGCATTGCGAAATGACTTCCTATTCAGTGCTTTATCTGAGAAAGTTATTTTTTGTCGTTAGGTATAAGCGGATGTTAATAGCTGCATACATTTTCTTATTACGTGTATTTATATACTTTAGTTTTCCAGGTCGACAATTTATGAATGTTCTTAGAGTATACAAAATGAAGTGATTTCATATTTTTCACTTGACCTCATGAATATTTATGAGTGTTTTTAGTTTTCTGCTGACAACATTTTGTTTTGTTTGTTGTATATTTTGTTTTCAAAGTAATTCATTTCGCTTTTGCCTTGTTTCTTTCTTATATATATATATATATATATATATATATATATATAGACTTATTTATAAATAGAACTTTGTGTGTGTGTGTCTGTTACCTGTAGACTAAAACGGCTTAACCGATTTTCTTGAAAATTTAGACAATTGTACTAAAAGCGTCTGCGAGTGTTTTTAGATAGGTTTTGCGTCGAGGTACCCCGATAAATATCGAAAATCGAAAGAATCAGGTTATAGAAGGTGTGGTCCGATTTTTATCAAATTTGATAAAGACAAAGACATAAGAAATTATATTCAGAAGTTTCAAGGTTGCAGTACTTACAATAGTGCAGAAAATCGATTATATATATATATATATATATATATATATATATATATAAATGAGGAAATTGTGAAGTCTACAGTGAAATATCCGGAGGAATGAAAGAAGAGTTATTATACCCTTATACATTCATTTTTCTTTTTTTACTCTAAAACACCATACATACCTTTCAGATATATATAGATATATATCTGAAGATAGTCCTGTTTCGCTGTATCACAGCTCATGCCTAAGGTTAGATATCTAATTGCTTCCAGCCAGGTTAGAAACTCGACCAATCTGATATCAGTCGAAGATTTTACCTCTATAGGCGAACGGTAGAGGATAGCAGATTTTTAGCGTGTTATATAAACAATGTATCCAAACGCCAGTAACCAAGAGTGTTCAATTCATTGCCGGAGAACGATATATACAGTGTGTGTGTATGTGTATGTGTATGTGTGAGTGAGTGAGAGAGAGAGCATAATAATGTAAAGTATAAAGGGTCAAGATTGTTGGTGTTTTGTAATTAACAGATATTTTAGACAAGCATATATTTTGTTGTAAAGTTCTTGAAAGCAAGTAAAGGATAGAGCGTTAATCGAGTTAATGTGGTGAAAATTGGCACTTAGCTAAGCGGTGTTGTTTCACTTATACCGTCTTCAAAGTTAGTGTAACTGAAATATCACCACTAAGCTAACTGCCAAGTTTATCTACACGCACACATAATATATATATATATATATATATATATATATATATAGGGTAGGTAAGGGTGGAATAATATTTCATACCCAAAGAAACACTGTTCTTAAAAAACGTGCTTAATACAAAGTAGAGCTAATAATAAATTATTTAGGGTTTTTATGTTATAATATCACTACTAATGTAGCCATTTTATTTCGACACTATCCGTGTTTTATCAACTGATGAATTCAATTACAAATTTGAGGATTTTAAAAGTTTAGTAGCTAAACTCCCTTAATCAATGAGGCGCCGTTACAAAAACAGGATGCACCAATCAAAACAAAGTAATCTTCGGTCTGAAGAAAACCAGAATAGACATAAAGTTCATTTGTTATGTGCTTTAACGGAAATATTTGAGTAAAATAGACATTAGTTTATGTAACTTTATGCATATGCGTGCACGTGAAACAAGTAGTTGCCGATTATGGTACTGATATGTAGGGTTATATGGAGCGTGTGTGCGAGCGTATAAAAAATTTATGGTTGTTGATCAATTAAAACCCTCAAATTTGTAACTGAATTCATCACTTGATAAGAGAGAGATATAGTGTCGAAACAAAATGGCTACATTTGTAGTGATATTATAAAATATATATTATTTATTTGGGGTTTATGACATTTTATATATATATATATATATATATGAATTCTTATTTGTTTAATATTATCTCTTTAATCGATACTCGTATTTAAGTCGAAAGTTTGTTTTTTAATTTATAAATTATAATTTTTACTGGCCTTAGTTTTTAAATTCTGTAATGTCTTCGGTTGAGTTTATTTAAATTCGTATACAATCTGAGTAGATATTAATCGTTCGATGAAAATCAAGGGAATAGCCATATAAAGGTGAGACTGAACTTTGTCTCCAATGAATTTTTCTGTGGGTCTATTGCTAAAGACACGTTTGGTCTAAAGACGGCATCTCCCCGGTGTGTGACATTGCAGGTTCGATTCCTTCCGGAAGATATATATTTTCCAGATGATTTCTCAAACGGTCGATGGAAAATATAATGTACATAAAAAAAAACACTTTCCACTCGAGTATCGATTAAAAAATAATGTTAAAATAAATAAAAATTCAAATAGAGAGAGAGAGACTTATACTCTCATGGATATTTTTATAGTTTATGGGTTAATTTTTAGTGCGTCGTGTTAATATTTTTAAACTTTATTAAGTGTCTATTTCTTATTCTAAATTAACCTATGTTTACTGCGTTTATCGGTCTGTACATTCGGGAAATCTTATGAAAAAAATATGTTCCTCAGCCAAGATAATGTGCATCCTTCTCTGCAAGTGGAACTACAATTTGAAAATGTCTGTTTTATTGCACGGCGACGAAGAACTTCAAAGTAAACTAGATTGTATTTATGCTTTCTTAGGAAAACGATTTTTCATTAGCTCACAAGACTAAAGAGATATGACGCTTTCCAGAAGATAGTGAAGAATAAGATGCGAATGAATTCTAAGGCCAATGAGATTCAACTCAAACAATAACAATCTGGTAAGAAGACGGAAGCCGGGCATTGAAGAGCAGACCTGGATTAATTTATAGTACATCAAATCTTGTTGGCTGGTTGTTAGTTTTTATGGCAAATCAACCTCGGAGGGTCATTGTTGTTTGTATAAATGTTTGTGTCTATGAATACATTTTTCTTTTCGAGTATCAACATTTGTTGGGATTTGTTTTTAAGGGCAGGGTCCACTACTCTTACCCTTGTTATTATGGATTACCATAACTGGAGGGAAGGGACGGATTAATACTTTTCTCAAGGGTACCAATGCTTAAGTGAATGCAGGCTATTTAACTGGAATTCGAACTCGGCTCCCCGATTTCTCTTTCCAAGCCGATATCCACTGCAACACAACGCACATCTGTCACTATAAGCTTACAGCACCTGGTATTTCAAAGTGGTCAGCCATCTAAGTACTGACCAGGCTCAACATTGCTTAACTTCGGTGATCGAGCGAGAACCGGTGTATTCAATGTCTTATGGAGCAGAATGAACTCAATTTACACAGACACATAAAATATATCAAGGCAAATGCAAGGATTTTAATTCTTAACATGTATTTATATTCAAGAACAAAAAGTGACATAATTCAATGTCTAATATACGAATGTGATTAAATGATATCCTTGAAAGTAAAAATATATACAAAAAGCATTTTTAAAAAAAGAACCAATATCCTTATTCCATCTACAATTCTAAGAGAAAGGTTTACACAAATAGATAACATTATTTACAACATTTAACTAAATAAAAAGACATGATACTTCCTACTAACTCCATAATATGAATTAACAAAAATAATTTCTAAACAACATTATCTTAACCACATCAGAAAGTATTATGGATGTAATTACCCAAAATACTCATAATTCTCATCCTGAAGCGGATATGTAGAAAATAAATCTCCATAACTATTTCTGACAATATATTGAGGAAACTTTGAGAAGTTAAAATATCAAACATACGTATATGCACAAAAGGAATCTTATACAAAGATATTCATCATATGGATTAATAGGAAATTGAAAAATACAAACATAGATTTGATTTAAATTATGTTACATTTAATAAAAATGAAAGTAACACACGTAAAAGGAAGGTTCTCGAGGAAGGAAGGTTCTGCTATCAAAATATAAATACGCGCCGTAGATATTTTTTCAGTATCTCCATTTCTGAAAAAAAAATACTCTCCCAAGCCAACATACTATATAACAACTACACTATAACATACTATAGCCAACAACTCTAAAATGTTAAAAAAATAAAATAAAACGACTAATTTCATATCCTCATGTTATTTTAAAGCACAGGAATTAATCCAACACTAAAATAATTTACATAGTAATTTCTATTAAAATATTTGATAAACAAAACCATTCAAGATCATATACTTACTTTCGTTTAATAGACATGGAATGGTACCACTTAGCCCCCTCTTGATTGCCTGACATTTTATCTAACGTGATAAATATTCATGAGCGAACTTTTGAGAAACAAATAAAATTTATGCTCTTATATAAAAAAAATTGCTACAAATTAAAAATATTGCATTTGCTTTGATAAAGTCCTACAGAGGACGAAACATGCTGGCTACGATCAGTTTTCCTTTTATTTATATATATATATATATATATATATATAGAGAGAGAGAGAGAAAGATATTTTATATATATATATATATATATTTCATCAGCAGACAGATCTGATTCGCTGTATCACAGCTCATCAGTACAGTTGGACATAAGAATGCTTTTTTTACCCAGGATTGAAACCCCAGCGAACTGGAGTCAGTCGCCGATCCTACCTTTGAGCTATGTAGAAGGAAGCAGACTTTTAGCGTGTGATATACCATGTATTCATACGCCAGAAATGAGAGCGTTCTAATTCATTACTGAATGAACGAGGCGTAGATGATAGAGTAGCTACAAAGTCTTTTTTGTTTTTCAAAAATATATATATATATATATACACACACACACACACACCATGTGTGTGTAGGGTTTTCGTTTAAGTTTGTCACTTAACTGAGCAGAGTTAAACCGAAGTTTTGTGAAGACATTATTTTGGTGTCTTCACTCCTCAGGGCTTTTGTCTCTTTATTTATATATATATATATATATATATATATATATATATATATATATATATAATGTAATGAATACGGACACACCTTGGTTCCTCTCACTGGAAAGTGAATGGATAGTATCAGCCATATATACAGACGAAAACAAGGACGTCTAGAGTGAGTGACTGAGATCTCTCACCGACTACTGACTACGCCTACATCTCAGGATACTGCATACGACGAATACGACTGGGTCCTAGATTACTTTTTCCTTAGCTACGTATTGATGTATATCGTATTGCCGGACATTATATATATGTAAATTCAGACGTTATTTTAAATATATACTCCATTTTATTCTCGCACTCAGGAAATCTTAAAAAAAAATGTGTTCTATGACAGAATTATTATATCAAACATTTCTTAATAGATACCGGTATTTGAAATAGCCACAACGTTTTTTATTATTATTATTTGTTTATTATTATAAATAGTGTCTATCGTTCTGCGCAGACGAGAAATTTTAATGCCGAATACGAGCACAGTTTTCGGAACAGCGTCCCTCTTTGTCGGAGAAATCGTCGTTTGATTTAGATTCTGTAACCAAAAGGCATAAAGGCACGCTGGATCAAACTAAAAAATGTGGGGAAATGAAACAAAATAACAAACGCAATAAATATTATTAAGAATGGAGAAAATTTATGAGGATTTACTGAATTTAATTGAAAATTATGTAGAACAGAAATATTTAATGGAAATAAAATTAGAAAAGACCGAAAAATGTTGATGAAAAGAAGTAAATCAGGAGAAAATTAGGGGAAAAAAGAGACCAAAATAGAAAAGAAAAATATATTTGCAATAAATTCCGCTATGAAATAAAAGAAACAAACTAAACAAATTGCCAAATGAAGAGAAACGAATTGAAATCGGAACGAAATAAAGTAATAAAGCTATAATTTAGAAATCTCAGCTCAGTCTTGACACAGAATCAAAACTGCATATTATTTTGTAATAAAGACCTACTAAACACATACTTAATTGTTACAACTCAATGGAACAAAATGTTGCCTGCATGTGATTTTTTCTTCACCCATTCGAATGATATCTAATATTGACGGTGCATATTTTAAGCGACCAGACGACAACAAATGCTTTCAGCGTGACTCTAGCGCATGCCGCAATTCTTGCTCTGACGTGAGATTGTAAACATCTTAAAATACAGAGACGCCACTGATTTTAGAAATTAGTAGTCAGACAACTGTTCGCCTGGACAAAATTACGTGGATGCTTTGGGAATCCACACAATTTTCAGACGCATTTACCAAGCGGCCGCAGGTGGCGTTGTATTTAATAATGCCTTAATGTAATATTCGAATTGTCGATAATGATGTAGAGATAAAAGAAACGCATAATTAATAGGTTACAGATGTGTTACTGAATTGTTATGCATAGCCGGTAAACGGATAATCTAGCAAGCTTCTGGAAATATGCTGAATTTTTTTTTTTTTTTTGAGGGTGAGGGATATAGTTTTTGTTTGGGGAATATATAATGTTCCGAAACGGTTCCGAAGCTAAGTATTGAACAGACAGTGCCGTGCTGTACAATATTGCCCCACCACGCAGAATGCACTTTGCGACCCCTCTACCCGCAAAATGCAATTTGCGCTCTCCCGAACTTACTGAACCCACAATAAATGATACTTTAAACAAAATAACATACTCTCAGATATTACGTGGTCACGAAAAAACGGAAGAAATCGCTGAATTGTCGTTTTGAAGCTATATATTACGAAAGTTTTCACGAGTTTAGCTACATTTATGTATGTTGAAACATATCTATAATCTATTTCTCTCTCAAGTCCATTTTTTAAAATTACAAATGATTTGCGATCTCTTCGGGGCCGGAAGTTTATACCAAAGATTATATAAGAATTATTTTTTTGCTGAAAGGAAAAAGAGCACAAAGTGTTATGGGCAAAGAAACAGTAAAGACTGAGCGAAAAAGAAAGATAAATTGCTTAGAAATATTTCTTTTAAGAAATTAAAAAAAAAACATTAAAATAAGCATGAAGGTTAAATAAAGAGTGAAAAATGGGAAAAAGAAGAAAGTGTTATAGCGAAATAAACAATAATGATAAAAAAAGGAAGAAATAGAGTTTTAAAAAATATAATGAACGATTAGGCTCGTGCCATCAAAAATGACAAATATTATCGCCCCTGAGTATGACAGGAAAGAATTTGTCTGACGATCGAATGTGCTTGAAAGCTACGGTTAAAAACTCACACCAAGCTAACTGATTATTTTAGATATACCACTGCTTTCAAATAAGTACAGCGCATATATTATATATAAATATATTATATATAACTATTTGAATATATATTTCACACACACACACACACACACACACATCTAATTTGGTCTAATTTTATTATGAACAAAACTAAGTAATTGAACAATATATATATATATATATATATATATATTGTTCAATTACTTAGTTTTTGGTCATAATAAAATTAGACCAGTGCACATTTATATTAAAAAGTGTTCGATACAATTATATTTTCGAACTTTTGAATATTTTCCATTAATAACTAGTTAAGAAATAGTATGTGTATATATATATATATATATATATATATATATATTTGAATGCGAAATATGTATTACCCATGAAATTGTAGAATATCTAAAAAAAATTCCTAGAGTGTGTATATATATATATATATATATATATATAATTTAGTATATCAAGGCAACAGATGATTTTCTAAACATATAATGTTAAATATAAGAGGCAATGTATGCCTATTGTATTTAATCATGAGCCGTTCTAAACATCAAATTTTGGCCTTAATTTCACGTGAAAATAAAGATAAAAATTCTCCAACATTTGGATAATTTTTTTATTAAGTTGATTCCAAGCTTTCGGCTCACATGAGCGATCTTTATAGAAGTTACAGGGACGTTAACATAAAAATATTCACCATTAAAGACGATTTTATCATGTGTTGACAAATTTTGTTAAGCAACGATAACAGTTACCAAATAGTAAAAGCAGTTCGTAAATTTGTAATGCGGTTCTATGACGTCACACTGCGTGAAAGCTCAAAACGTTAACAGAACCATATATTTAAATGCAATATAATGTGCTATGACCAGATTTTAACGTGATTTTATTAAGTGTGGGCTGGTTTAATTTAAATTAGAACCAACTTAATAAAAATATCCAAATGTTGTAAAATTTTGGTCTTTTTTTTCACCTGGAATTAAAGACAAAATACGATGTTTAAAACGGATCGTGATTAAACATAATAGACATTCGTTGTTTCTTATATTTAACAGTATCTGTTTAGACAATATATGTGTGTATGCTTCAGTAATCGACAACATTATTATTGCTAAAACATAAAATAATGCACTGTGAAAGAGCAGACACGCAGTAAATGCTTTCATAACTTGTAGTAAATTTTAGTAACTGGTAGTAAAAAGAATTAACTAATCCAACACTGCCTCACTATAGTCTTTTTAATGAAATGAGCTAAAGCTGCTTCGCTATTGCCTCTTTCTCTATGAGCCTGACAAGATATATATATATATATATTTTAAGGCGGAAAAAATTAAACGAATGCATGAAGTTGAATTAAATAAAGAAAGGTAAAGTTAATGGGAAAAGGAGGGAAGGATAATGACAGAGCTACAGAAAGAAAAAGATGTTAGAAATTATAGAAATTATGTTTTCTATGAATAGCATAGACAAAACGAAAGCTATAAAATGAAGTAAATAAAGAATTACTAAGATAATGTAAAAAAAGGAAGAAGATTTATTGTTGATTTTCTAAGTACCGCAAGTACCCAGTAAGGATCGAACTCACGAATCAGGTGTAATAAGTTCATAGCACGACAAGATTCCAAGCCATTACACCAACTCGAGGTGCCCCCCCACATACCAAAATAAAGTGATGTCGTGTGGGGGAGAATAATCATTGAGATAAGTGGCAAAATAAAAAAAACATTTGCAAATTGTAGAAAGAAATCTATTAAAAAAAAAAAAATGAAGGAACGAAACTAAAGCGTGAAGTGAAGAATTAAATTATTTAAAATGCAAACCGTAAAAAAAAAAAAAAAAAAAAAAAATGAATCGATATAGGTAAAGAAACAATACTGCATGAGCAGAATAAGAAATAAAGAGCTTATGAAAAGAAGAAATAATTATTGCTACTATGAAAGGAAATAACGAAACGAAAGCATGATGATGAGCTAAATAAAGAAAGAGAAAGAAAATGAAGAAAACGTTAGAGGGAAAGTAACAATAATGCCTGAATAGAAAGAGAAGAAATATCAAGGTTATTATAAGTCTATTATCTAAGAATGGAAATAACGAAACGAAAGTATGAAGATGATGAAAATAAAAGAAAAAGAAAAAGGGTTATCAAAGGAATTGTTTTAGGGAAAGAGACAATAATGGCTGAGAGAAAAGAAAAAAATGAAAAGATTACAAAGTATAGAAATAATGTTATTTCCTAAAAACAGAATGAAGGGAATGCTTGATGAATTAAAGTAAATCAGGAGCGTCGCTTACAGGTATTATATTGCAGCGTTCTTACGATTGATTATCAATCATAGCCATAATTTGGAAATAAAAATGAAGAGAAAATCTTGATTTGATGATAATTAAAACATATCAGCGGATTATTGGTTGTTACGGAGTGGTTTTACATTTAATATTGACACATGAAAACAAAATGTCTCGGTGTTTTTTGAAAAAAAATTAATTTATAAATGTCTCAAATTATTCAAAGAAAGAGTTACGTGTTATTAACTATAAAATGTAATAATATAATTTTTCAAGACACAAATATAATCATTCATTAACCTCACAGATTTCTCAGGACTTTGCCTTTCAATATCTATTCATTAAATAATCAGCGCCTGTGTAATATGGGCATTAAAATATGGATTAAAAAAAAAACTGAAAAGAACAAAAATATTACAAACCGAGACAAAAAAAAAAAAACGGCAAAGGCAAAAAAGGCAGACAAAAGTAAAACAGAAAAAAAAAGAAATAATATCCAAACAGGCCAAAAAGCAAGCAAGAAAGAAAGCACGAAATAAAAAGGAAAGACAAACGAAAGAAAGAAAAAGAAAAGAGAAGCGGAAACAAAAAAATGTAGAGATAAAAAGCAAAAGAAAAAAACAGATTACAAAAAAGAAAAGAAAATGGAAGAAAAAGAAAAGAAAATGGAAGAAAAAGAAAAGAAAATGGAAGAAAAAGAAAAGAAAATGGAAGAAAAAGAAAAGAAATGGAAGAAAAAGAAAAGAAAAGAAAATGGAAGAAAAAGAAAAAATGGAAGAAAAAGAAAAGAAAAAACAAAAACAAAGAACCAATAAAAAAAAGAGAAACTTAAAAACACCGAGTAAAAACAAAGAAAAATAGAAATTAAACAACCAAGATAAAAAAAAAACAGAAAGAAAGAAAGAAAGAACGTCCAAACAAAGAGACAAATACAAAGAAAAAAAAAGAAACTAAGACAAAACCTCAGAGATAAACTAAAAAGAAAGAAAAAATATAAACAAAAAATACTGAAACAAAGAAAAAACCTAATGTAATGAATAGTAAAGAAAATTTGACGAATGGCAAAACATAAGAGAACATTTAAACACCTATTTAAAAATTAGTGCTGCAGGAAATATAATAATTTTACTGCACGCTTTTGCTTCATAAAACTCATCAATATTGGAAAATATGTAAAGCAAACAAAAAGGATTTCTGATATAGTAATATTAATATACATATACTTTGATAATTATCAATGAATTAATTTTTTTTTTTTCAATATTTTCAAATGACATTTTTGGTCATTTAGACAGGTTCAAACTTCTCTTCCATTAAATAATAACTCTCAGGAACTATGCCTCCTAAAATGACGGTTTTGGTAGCCAAAATGTTAGGACATTGATGAATACTATGCTGAGTATATGTTCTATGCCCGTTTGAACATTTTGTATATTCAGAATCCTATTCAACGACTGAAGAGCAGACAGGTTAACTTGCCACCAAAATTGGTGAAAATAGAAGTTAAAACTAAATACAAAAATGTCGCAAGAATATATCTTTTATCAGTACATAACCAAACAATCAGTATTATAGTGCTGGGAAGTAAAGAAATCATTTGAAAAGATAAACCCGAAATTCGGAATCACTTTTTCTTTTTGAATATATCAAAAGCGAAGTGTTCTTTATTATTTTCAGACGATTTTTTCTTGGGGTCTGATCTTTCTCTGTTCTCCACAATAACATTTGGCCTTTTGTCTCATCCTTCACTTGCCGTTGTTCATTACTTTCTTCGTATCAGTGTCACGATTTTGATCCATCTTTTTTTTAGCTTTTTCTTCTTACACGATTCTTATATTGTTCCAATTTTTCTTTTAAATCTTGTTTCTTTCATAAGTGTGAAGTTTTTTTCCTATTATTTCCAGTTTAGATTTCCTTAATTCTTTCGCTTATTGAATGAATTTCTGTGTTTTTTGGTATGTCTGTCTGTCTGTCTCTCGTTCTCTCTCTCTCTCTCTATATATATATATATTTATCATAAATTATATTTTAGAACATGTACATAATTATTTTTATATATATCCACTACAAATAGTACATTTTTTTTTACATTGAAACTCCAATGTCTCATCAGGCGGTGTCTGTATTCACTCGGATATATATATATATATATATATATATATATATATATATATATATATTGTTGAGTTGAGATAAAGTTTAGCGCCAAGATTGTGTTTGTTTTTTTTGGGTTTTTTTCAGTAAATTTACTGAGAAAAGATATTTTGGGAAGCAAGATTTTATCATAAATGCTCGCTGTCGGGGTAGAGATGCAAATATTTGTCACTTTAACTGAGTTCTGACTTCGAGTTTCCTGAAGACATGATTATGATTTTTCACACACCGGGGCTCGGTTTGAAAAAAATACCCCAGTCCTTTATATATAATGTAGGGAGTGTGTGTGTGTGTGTGTGTGAGTGAGAGAGGCAGAGAGTAAGATATACAGGGTGCAATGAATAAATTATCTAATTTACGAAAAAAATAAATAACAGTGACATCTCAGTTTAACAGATATATTTACCAGCGATTTCACAAAAATATCATGAAATATCAAAGAATTCATTTATTTAATAAAATCGTCTCCAGGCAGCATGGGAAACACCTGCAACTTTTCCGCACGGTCTTCTCATTTAAGTTAGTGAATGCTTCCATAATCCTTGCCTTCAATTTTATTAGTTTCTCGTTCAACGGCACCCCACATATAACAATCAGTTTGGGGAGTTAGGTGGCCATATGTAAGGGGTGATGTGGTTGTGGAAAGTATTTGACAGACGTGACTGCGTCCTCTAGATTGAGTGGCATGTGGCAGTATCCCGTTGCTAGATATCGAATTTGCAGAAACCACACTCTAGATGCAGGACACCATTACCCGCTCGGGGCAATTGATGTAAGCCTACGTGTTGTGCCTGAAGCTCTTAGCAACTAATTCTGGAGTTATTTGTTTTCGGAATTATCAGAGTGAGATTTTAGAACTGCCGTATTGGAGTTTCTTGCGGACGTCTATATACTTCAGCTGACTCATTTTATAGTTCACCAATAGAAGGCTTAACCAATCAGAAGGCTGAGAATATTCAAGGCGACGTATATAAAAGGCTACCATATTTTCCCGAGTATTGGCGTTATAGTCCGATTCAGTAGAATATCGGACTCGTAAGTGTTAATTACATTGTTTCATTGAACAGGTTACGTACTGCGCTGAATTCTATATTTATAAACTATGGTGGACATGGTCAACATTTATCTTCGTAATCACTATTAGACTCATCCAACTTTTCAAATCCTCTGCACTGATACCTAAACACTCAATAATGTTTGTATTAGAGCTTTCGACATGAATGCCAAATAGCACATTATGCCGTTTCCAAATTTCTGGCAGAATGAATAGCGCCATGGTGTTCTTTCTCTCAAAGACGGTGCTCAACTGACCCTAATATTTTATGCAGCAAGCTGATTAAAAAACAAAACACGCGCCTTTTTAAAGATATATTTTTAATATTTTATCTACTGGAGATATAAGTTAAATTCCCAAAGACTGGATTTGTAGAAAGAAGTTGAAGTAATGTGAAATATTGAAATTCCATCTTCAAAAATGCAGATGAAAATAATTTAATAAAAAATCAAATCAAAACAAGTTCATCACATCCAGTTGCGTCACACTGACCCAGAGAGTACTGACGACAGCAAACATTCCGCGTGTACAGTATACAACTACGTGTATATAAAACAAATTCACCCCTTAAAACATTCAACTAACTACAAGTTTATTGAAATATCTCGCTATATACCATCACTATAATTCACCAACATACACGGAAACATATATATATATATACACACACACACACACACACACACAACGAACAAACATTTATAATGAGTAAATCTCAGAAGTAGTTACTATTTTTAAATTTCTCCCATTAGTGAGATCTATCGGAAAACTGGATCACAATTAGTCATCCACATACAAACCTTTTTAACAGCTCATCAGTTTGGCTGTTTCTGGTTTCGACCCTAGGTCAAATGCAATCGGATGTCTAACCGTACAGGTGAGCTGTGATATAGCTAAACAGATCTGTCTGCGGATGACTACGCTCTCACACCCTGCTTGAGCACTCTGGAAGAATGGGAGACTGAAAAACAGAAGCTACTCTAGCATGTACGCATCGCTCATTCACGAATGAATTAGAGCACTCTGGTTATTGGGCATGTATAATGATAATATACACGTTAAAATGTTTGCCTCCTTCTACCAATCGGCCATAGCTTAGAGGTAGAATCGCCGACTGACCCCAATTCGGTCGGATTTCGATCCTGAGTAAAAAGAAATCAGATGTCTAACTGTACTCATGAGCTGTGATACAGCGAAACATATCTGTCTGCGGATGACTATATATATATATATATATATATATATAAATTTAAATAATTCTAAGATATATATATATATATAGATATATTCATTTGTAATTCTAAGATTTATATATAAATAATTCTAACTCATATATATAAATTTAAATAATTCTAATATCTATATATATATGTGTGTGTGTGTGTCCAAGTGAAGAGAACCAACAGTTTTACAATACATATTTCTCCGGCATTTACTTTTTGTAAAAAAAGTGCTCAGTGCAATAAATATTGTATAGCAAAATATAATTAAATTTGTTTTTGTATTAAAATTAAATTGCGACACGGAAGTTCCTGTGCTTCGAGATTTATATTTCGTCATCAGGTAATGTTAGATCTTTGTAAAATACTTTTATATATATATATATATATATATATATATAAAATTTTCAGGTACATGATATTTATGGGTTAAACTGCTCACTATCATGAATAGAACGTAGATAAACAAATACACAAATTCAAGTCAAAACTCAGAAACGAACGTCTGTTTCATGTTAAGCGCAATCATCATTGCACTTTGCATGAAACAAACTGTGACAGCTACATCTTACAAAGAAGTAGTTCATTGATGCAAACATTAGTACTTAAATGCAGCAATGCATGGATTACATATTTATTAAATGTAACCACATTTACCCGTAATGATGGCTTTATTGCATGAGTGGAATCGTCGTCTGCATTGATATTGGGCATTACGTGGATAAAGCCGGATTTCAGCGAATCAGTTACAAAGCGGGAACGTTGATTAGTCTCCCATTCAACAAAGTTGCACATGTGATAACTGAGGGGATATAGTCTGGCGAGTTTTTGGTCCCATGCATGATGCGATGTGGTCATACAGATTGACCCCCACTTAAGTCTTTGGTCACTACATTACTTTTTGTAAAGATGCAGATACCTTCTAAATCACATACGGTCTTCCATCTCGTGCAAGATCTATGCAAGGCTTCACAAAGATTTCTATTACCTCGGTGGAGCCAGAAGGATTCAACTGAATAGTCTGTGGAAAAAAGTGAGTTAGTGCTTATTTCTGTTCACCATTCTAGGACAATTACAAGAGCGAGAGAATGAGTGATCCTTAAATGAAATGAATCAGTTCTGCTATTTTACAGTTCATTTTTGATCCTTGATTTATTTTTTTCGTCTGCAATAAATAAATAAACAAGTAAAAATAAAACAAAATAATCACAAAATCTAGTTATTTTGGATGATTCATTTTCTTCAATAATATTTTTTCCCAAACGTTATGTTCCGAGAGATTGTCATTTCTTATCCCGCAAGTGTATTACAAAATATCCTAAAGCATTATAATGTGGATTTTTTTTCTCTGGCTCACATTGCGATATCAGGGAATGGCTCTCGTGGACGTTCCGAAATTTGCTATGGTAAAGTTTTATATGCCCGATACTGTCCGAACGCTGTGAATACATTTTTGCGCTTCGCTACAGGCAACACATTCCTTGATGGAATCGTCCAACCCTTTTCAAACGTTGCAGAGAAACGACCTGACGACGTCCACAAAGCTTGCAATCTCAACAATAACAGCGGGTTGTTTCATCTCATTCGCCATATGAAAAGGTAAAATCACATTAATTAACTACAGCCGCCTAATCAGATGCAATCAAGTTACTTATTCTCCATGTATAAATATCTGCATGTTGCGATTGAGTTTATTTATCTAAGAATATTGACTGATATCTATCTTTGTTCATATCTGTTGCCTATACATATATGTATCAATTTATGTCAGTTCATAGATCTCTCTCTCTCATATATATATATATATATATATATATATATAGGTACACATTTCCTTAAAATTTCATTATCATTTTCCTCATCTAATTTTTCATGTATTCGTAGAAATGTTTCCTTTTAGGAACTCAAATTATATAAGAATCGTCCAAAGGATTTGTGCTTTACACGTGGTTATTTGCAAGTAAAAGAAAATTAATTTTTGATAATGTCTAAATGTATAGCGTAAAGCGCACGAAACTACAAAAACTTTGGACAATGTTTACATAATTTGAGTTCTGAAAAGAAAAAAATATACGATCACATGAAAAATTATATAAAAACTTAATGATGATACCTTGCCTGTCTTTTTAAAGAAACCTGTATAAAAGAGAGATTGTTGTCAATATATATATATATATAGCTTGTTTTTCTGTGTTAATAGCTGTCATATCTATTACCTTACTATTTATTTCCATTCCAATAAGATCATAGCTAATTATTTTGACATATCCTTAGTTCTACATTTTATATATCTCTCTTTCCTTTTGTACAATATTATCCGTTTTATCTGCCGTTTTTCTTTTCCCCTTCTCGGAGATGTTTCAGCTTTGATCAACTTTGTTTCTCGTTAACCTTTCTTAACGTCTTTGTTTATTTTATTTTACTTCACTTCCTCCAACCTTTGTTCTTTATAGTTCCTGAGTCGCTTGCCCACTTACATTTACTTTCACCACTTGCCGCTGCCCCTAATGCATCTTTCCTTCCTTCTTTCTTGCTGTTTGTTTTGCTTACCTTCTGTTTTACGCTACTTCAGTTAAGTCTTTTCTTTACAAATTCTTTGGTACTTACGTATTATCGGGAGGACCTTTAAAAAAACGACTCAAAAATTAAAGTAAATTATTTATTGAAACGGTTAAAACAATAAAATAACATTACATTTGTAATTCCGGAGGCCAGAACGTCGCAATTGCTTCCAAAAGTGACTCAAAGACATCAGTACAGGCAACATGCTTCCGCCACATGAATTCGGCCAAATACGACTCCAAATGGTGACGTGCAGTGCCACAGTGCTTCTTGTTTCGCCACTTTGTCGATCCCCATAGGCGTTCCACTGTCTGCGTATGAGCCCCGGTGTTCGAATCCACAAAGTTGTACTTGTGGTTGACGTTGAGGTGATGAAAGCCTGATTTTTCCAGTTCCTTGGTGTTATAAGCGGGCTTATAACACCTTGTTATCAAAGGTCCTCCCGATAATACGTAAGGACCAATTCTTTATTTTTTCTGTCTAATTTTCTGGCAATGCGATTTGCTCTCCTAAACGTTTTTACCTTTCTCTATCCATTTCGTATTTCTTCGTTCATTGGCGAATCTATAAACGTCACGCACCGACATGAAGTGTTTCCCGTGTTCTCTACGTCTGTTAGCCAGAATATATCGAAATTGAAAAGAGTCTGAATTCTTTGTTGAATCCCAATATTCCTATTGATTAACAATCCTTGTACTCTTGATTCTCTCTGACACTTAAACAAATATAAAAGTACATTTCATACGTTTTAATTTTCTTTATTCCCTCAACTCCATGATTTTTCTCACGAACAATTAATTTTTCGTAAATATTCATATTAATTTACACACACACACACATATATATATATATATATATACTTGGGCAGCAACCATATTTTCAAAATTTTTCATTGAATAAGGTTGACAAGAAAAATTTGATTAATTATTGATTTTTCCATTAATTTAACATTTTTCGTTTTTTTTTCGAAATAAGGAATATAAAAATCATAATTTTTATCATGTACTTTCGGCTAGTTCTGTAGCCATTTTCATTTGTTTATGCATCTAATATTGTTATTTTTCTTCGTGGTTATAAAAGTGTTTGAAAGCGCTTAAGACGACAAAATTATGAACAATTTTTATATTCCTTATCTACAACAAAATCGAAAAGTATTAGGATGCTGTAGAAACAATAAAAATTGACGAAATATTTCTTGTCAGCCTTATATATTACTTTTTTGTATTATTGAAAAGAAGACTTCTTTAAAGCGATCATGCAATGCGCTCGAATGGTCATCAACTCAGCCTTTCTCTAAGTTGTTTAACTTTAAAAACTATTTCCATTATTAAATGATGTAAGATTGAAGGTAGGAGAAAATGTTTTGATATATACTGCCTCTCTTATCGCTTGGTGCCTTTGATATTTTAATTTAAAAAGTAATTTTGTATTTTCAAACAAAATTACTTTTAAAAAAAAGTGTTCTTTTCAGGAAGAGCTAATTGATTTTTTATTGCATTATTGTTATTAGATAGGTGGCATGTAAGGTGTCGAAAGAGACATGACTGACTGGGAAGAAGATCATTCCATAGTAGGTTGCCATTACTTTCTGCAGTAGACCGGTTGCGAGCCAGGGCTGTAGAACCCAAATCGGTCCTGTTATTTTATCCATAAATGAAGGGAATAGAGGGATTAATACATTTCCCAAAGATATTTGCACATAAGTGAATGCAAGGAATTTAACTGGAATTCAAACTCGGCCACCCCGATTTCTCGTTACAAGACGATATCCACTGCACCACAAAGCACATCCAATGAACAATTTAAGTAACTGATTCATGACAAGAGAAACAATCCTGTATTTTTACACAGACAGAAGTTTCTTAAAATATGACAGATAAGGTGCTATGATTAAACTTTTTATATATTTTTCATCTTATCATACAATTTCTTTCTTTACAAAGTACTGGGTGTCCCAAAAAATGTATACACATTTTAAATAATTGTAAACTTGGTGTTTATGATTTCAAAAATATAAAAATATTTACAAGTATCATTTTATTGTTTTTTTCAATGCATTTTGACTATATTTTAAATAATTGTAAATAGTCAATAATTAAACTGTATGTGTTTATTTTGCAGATTCAGTCCCTGATCACAATAATGACATTGCATACATTTTTGGGACACCCTGTAGGAATTAATGTTCTGAAAAAATATATAAGAACACATTAATATAAAAAAAAAATTACCATAGCACCTTGTCTCACTTTTAACGAAACCTGCGTAAAAGAAGGGTTGTTGTCTCTCTCTCTCTCTCTCTCTCACCCTCTTTCCCTATATATATATATATATATATATTCATCATCCACATAAAAGCCTCATATCCACACACACCATATATATATAAATATATTCACCATCCACATACAAGCCTCATATCCACACACACACACATATATATATATATATATTCACCATCCACATACAAGCCTCATATCCACACACACACACATATATATATATATATATTCACCATCCACATACAAGCCTCATATCCACCACACACACACATATATATATATATATATATTCACCATCCACATACAAGCCTCATATCCACACACACACACATATATATATATATATATTCACCATCCACATACAAGCCTCATATCCACACACACACACAATATATATATATATATTCAACCATCCACATACAAGCCTCAATCCACATATATATATATTCACGATCCACATACAAGCCTCAATCCACATATATATATTCACGATCCACATACAAGCCTCATATCCACATATATATATTCACGATCCACATACAAGCCTCATATCCACATATATATATTCACGATCCACATACAAGCCTCATATCCATATATATATATTCACGATCCACATACAAGCCTCATATCCACACACATATATATATTCACGATCCACATACAAGCCTCATATCCACACACATATATATATTCACGATCCACATACAAGCCTCATATCCACACACATATATATATATATATTCACCATCCACATACAAGCCTCATCTATATATATATTCGTCATCCACATACAAGCCTTATAACCATATACAAGCCTCATATCCACACACATATCCACATATACATATATATATATATATATATATATATATATTCGTCATCCACATACAAGCCGCCTCATGTCATGGTTAACTTCTTCTCTTCAGGAAGGGCTCCAATGTCCATATACAAGGGCTTGGTGTATATGTCAGCGATCAACTCCCCCTAGCCAGGGTCACATCTCTTGAATCCCTTGATCATTCCTTCATGTGGTTTCGCCTCTCACTTCTAAGCTCGGTTAGCTATCTCATCTTCCTCTACCGCTCCCCCTCTGACTGTACGGTACTTGATTGCATCTCTTCATATCGACAGGGCCATTTTTTCTCACCCATCTGCCCATATATTTGTGTTTGGCGATTTTAACGCCCACCACACCAAGTGGCTTTTAAACTCAGCCACCGACCTTGCTGGGATCCGCACCATGTACTTTTCAATAACCCAAGCTCTAACGCAAGTGGTGGACTTCCCCACGCGTTTCTCTAAAAATCCTAACGGAAGGGACTCTTTACTCGACTTTGATTTACCTCCATCCCAGACTCCTGCACTACCAGGCAACTCTGCCCCCTCGGAAACTCTGACCACGCCGTAGTCTCCGTAAACATATCAATCCGCACTAATTCTACCCAAGAAAACCAGACCAGCAGAATATCATACTGCTACCAAAGAGCCGACTGGGACTCGTTCAGGGACTTCCTCTGCGACGTCCCCTGGAACAACGTCTTCGATCTTCCTGTCGAAGACTGTGCCTCCGAAGTCTCCTCTTGGGTTAAGGCTGGCATCGATGCTTTTATCCCGGCCAGGAAATTCCAACTAAAACCAAATTCGTCCCCCTGGTTCTCACCCGCTTGCTCGGCCGCCATTGCCCACCGGAACCATTATTAGGCAACGCATAGCTTCCTCTAAGTTTGGTTCCAAAGATTACTGGCGTCTCTGCAAAAGCGTGCCCAGCAGGTACAAGTCTTCAATACCCCCACTAATCAATGAGTTTGAAGTTCTCACCTACCCAGCCGACAAGGCTGAATGCTTTGCCCGTAGATTCTCAACCAATTCGACACTGGACTCGTTAGGAATACCTACACCAGAATTCCCACGCAGAACTAAGGCTCAACTAAATAACGTCCACATTACACCCTCGCTGGTCGCCAAGATAATTGCACAACTTGACCCACACAAAGCGAGCGGCGGTGACGCAATCCCAGTCATAGTACTGAAGAAATGTGCCCCAGAACTCTCCTCTGTCCTCTCTAAACTCTATAACCTCTGCCTATCTGCTTCTTGCTTTCCTGCCTGTTGGAAGTCCTCCTGCGTAGTTCCTATATTTAAGAATTCTGGCGAACCCTCAAGACCCCGCCAATTACCGTCCTATTAGTCTCCTTCCAATCTTTGGCAAAGTTTTCGAAGCCATTATCAACGCCGAGAGGATTCAGCATCTCATGGCCAACGGGTTCCTCTCTGATAAACAGTACGGGTTTCGCTTCACCAGGTCTACTGCTGATATGCTTACATATACCGGGCACTCGACAAGAATGGTGAAGCCCGAACCGTTGCCTTGGATATCTCCAAAGCATTCGACAGGGTCTGGCATGCTGGCCTCTTGTGCAAACTGCGGAGCTATGGGATAACTGGACATCTGTTTGACCTCATCCAGTCTTTCCTCACTAACCGCACATTGAAGGTGGTATTAAATGGGCATGTCTCCCAAAACTACCATACGAAAGCGGGCATCCCTCAAGGTTCTATCCTAGGTCCCACACTCTTTCTGATGTACATTAATGTTCTCACCGACACCATTAGATCCCAAGTTGGCATGTATGCCGATGACACAACAATCTACTCTCGCATCGATCAGAAACCAGGTGTGGACGACAAAGTGAACCTCGCTGCCGTACTTGAAAGGGACCTCCAATCCGTAGTGGCCTGGGTAGGAAATGGCTGGTATTTATTTATTTTGTAAAGAATACAAAATTATGGCACAAGGCCGAAAATGGGGAGGGGGAGCAAAACTCGGGTTGGTCTACAAGTACTCTATCCTATACCTAGCTAATCAGATTCACGACCCATACATACGTTACAATGATTCTCATTCACCATAAAAATTTGTCCATCAACACTCATACTTATCATGCACCAAAATACCGCAAAAACATACCGGGGACCTACAAAACGCCCCAAATGTACATAAAAATTTTACAATAGTTTACAAAAATAGATTTAAAAATTTTGTACATGAAATGACATGATGGGAAGGGGGTATGAAGAAACAAAAATCCCCAAAACAAAAAACAATTTCAAATGAATACATATACATAGTGTTAGTAAGACCCAAACACACCCTCATAAATAAAGAGGCCGCTGTATTCTGCCTTAAAAGACAGAATCAAGAAGATCTCTTTCTAAAGGGGAATGGAGAAGCAGGGTACAAAATAAATTGGACTGGAGAATATATAAGGCTGACCCAGCCGAGAATGAAAACGGGACAAAATAACAAAGGACAATTTGAATCTCGAACTGGATCATAACAAAAGCAATGGAGCCGGGAACAGGCCGGGACAAACACATTCACTCACATTAACTAGGTACACAAAAGAATTCTTACCTTAACCACGGGAGGGGTTCCAAAGGAATCCACCCCGATGCGACTAGCAGATCTAAAAGAGAAAATCAAGGCTAGCCCCGGTCACGCGAACCAGGCTTGCTGCATATATCCACCTTTCGCTGAACTCTGTCGGGTGCAGTCGTTTCCGTTCAGTTCTAATCTTCATTTTGAGCTGGTGCTCAAAATATCGGATTAGATCCTGATCCGAAAGACGACCGCCCCGCAAGACTTCCTCCAGACGCGTCATCCAAATCACCATTCTAGCCGTGGCCAGTAGCGACAGAAACACCATCCGCTTCACTCCAGAGTACGGGGGCGACACATTGTCCACAGCGTATGCGCGATCAATGAGCAAAAGCTCCCGCGGCGCGATACGAGCAGTCAACTCGCCGACACGCTCCCACAACGGGCGAACGCGCGAACAATGGAAGAAGGCGTGCGCCGACGTCTCCTTGATTCCAAGGTCGCAACGTTCACAATCTGGCAAATCCGCCAGGCCCATTGCGAAACGCTTGTCATTGAGAGACAAACCATTCCGAGCCAATCGCCAGGTCAGAGAGAACTCAGAGTTGCTGAGCCAATCCGCACCTGGCGCCCAAGACCAATGAGAGCGATACTCCTCTCTCGACATGCCGAGCTTACTCCACAGTTTATCCTTCACGGCGCCCTCCACTAATCCCCGATAGAAGATTCTCCTAGGCCGTGAAAGGTCACTGGACCATGGAATGGCCCGCAGGGCCGTCAGACATTCGAGCAGGAATTTCGGCCGCCCCCAAGGTCTATTGCTAGTCCTTAGGAGCGGGGGAGTGATAGTGAGGCTAGGGAACATGTCCCTCACTACCCCCGCAAGCAACCGATCTTCCGACAACGCGCGCCTTAGAAATGCCAACCTCGAAGCGAGCACGTGGCTCCTCAAGTGCGGCATTCCCAGACCCCCATGACACGGACGGAGGCAACAGACTCCTTTGTCGACCATGTGTTTGCGTCCTCTCCACAGGAAGGAGAATAGCAAACGCTCGAGCGCCTTCTCATGATCGTCACAAAGGGGAAGTACAGACAGCCGGTAAAGGATTCTGGGAAAGAGGTATGTGTTACACACCTCCGCCAGGCCCTTCACGGAGAGACTCCGTCGACGCCAAATCTCGACCGACGCGCCGACCTTTGCCTGTACTTCTGACCAGTTCTTCTCCAACTGTAAGTCCGGACCGAACCAAACTCCGAGGAGCTTGACCGGCCCGTCCGTCCAGTCGAAGGGCCCCGGGAGGGAAACACCCTTCCAGGCACCTAACCGCAAGCCGGACGACTTGTCGCGGTTAATTCTGGCCCCTGTTACCTGTTCGTACCGTTCAAGCGCCTTCTGTACCGCCCTTATGTCCCTGCGGGAGGACACAAAGGCCGTTACGTCATCGGCGTACGCGGAAACCCTGGCTCGAGCTCCACCAGGTAACTTGATTTCACGCAGGACCGGACTGCACGCCTCGTCCCTTAGCCGGCGAAGTAGCGGCTCCAACGCCAGGACGTAAAGGAGAGGCGACAGTGGACAACCCTGTAGGACCGACCTAGACAGCGCGAAAGCGCTCGACAGCTTCCCGTTCACCTGTACCACAGCCTTGGGGGAGCGATACAGAAGGCTAATCCAGCGGCTGAAGTCGGGTTCGAATCCGGCGGCTTGCAGGACAGCAGCCAGGTAGCCATGGTCAATCCTATCAAATGCCTTGGACTGATCCAAATTGATCAGCGCGGCCTCTTCGTCGTCTTCTACACCCTCTACGATCGTGCGAATCAAGTGCAGGTTGCTCTGAATTGTTCGTCCCTTCACAGAACAAGTCTGATCCGGTTCCAACAGAGACTCGGCAACTAGCTGCAAGCGATTCGTCAGGATCTTGGCCAAAATCTTTAACTCTGTGTTTAGCAGAGTTATGGGCCTGTAATCATCTAATTCCCTCCCAACCTTCTTGCCTTTTCTCAACAGCGTGATCACGCCCCTGGTGATCCGACCGGGGATGAACCCCTGCCGAAACCAGTGGTTGAACACGACAGTCAAGATCGGGACAAAAAGGTGCGACATCCTCAAGTACAATTCATAGAGCAAACCATCCAAACCTGGCGACTTGCCACTGCCGACCTTCTTCAAAGCCGCGTAGACTTCGTCCTCCGTAATCTCCCCTTCGCAGCTAGCCGCTTCAGCCGGCAAAAGCCGGGGAAAGGCAGCCAAATAGCTGCGAAACTCCTCGTCACGGAGACCAGGCTCCTTGGTAAACCGGTGTTCGAAATGCTGCCAGAACGCCTCGCACATGTCGTCAGTGGACCGAAGGAGATGCCCCTCCGGGTCGCGCACTTCTCGAATGTACCGATCGCCGGCCCGACGAATTTCTTCCTTGCGCAGTTCTGCGCCCATGTTCACAGCTTCGGAAGACATCTTGCTTAACTTAGCTCTAATTACCTGGCCCATATAGCGCTCGCTAGTCGTGCGCCTCAGGGCCTCCCTGGCTAAGGCTATCTCTAGGGGATCCCCACCAGCCTCCGCCCGGGCGAAATTAGCACTAAGTGTCTTTGCCTCCGCAGCCTTATCTAGTTTGAGCCGCTGGCTATATTTGGTGGCGAAAGACCTAATGGAGTCCTTAAGGTTAACCCACCACTTATTCCCAATGACTCGCCCAATTAACGCCCGCTGAACTAGTTTTGTCAGCTGGTCACGAAAGTCCCGCCTGTCCAGTAAGGACTGATTGAACTTCCAATAACCAGCCAACCTAGGCCTAAAGTCTAACACCACACGGGCACAAACGAGTTTGTGGTCCGTGTAGCCTAACCAGTGGAACGTTGGACGTTCTAAGAAGTCTATGTCGGCCACTCTCACTAACATCCTATCCAGGTACGCAGATACCCGGGTAGAAGGCCAATTAAGCGCCCACGTCCACATACTCCCATCCGGATGATCGACCCGGTATCTATCGACGAGACCAAATTCGTCGATCAGATAAACCAGGCTACGATCACCACTCCTCCCGCTAGCGCCCCTTCCTCTATCCCATTTGGGGGTTAGGATGGCATTCCAGTCCCCAACTAAGATTAGCCGTGTGGAATCCACCATGAAGGGCTCCAACAGCCGAAAGAAAGAGACTCGCTCACCTTGATCATTGGGCGCATAAACTGCAATCAACCGGAACGACCTGCTTTTCACTGCAATATCGGCCACGATCAGCCGGCCCTCGGCACCGACATGGACAAGGTCAATCCTCGCGTCCAGGGTACGCTTGACCAGCAAAGAAACACCTCTGGCCTGCCGGCTCCCATATGCTGAATAGACGACAAAGTCGTTAGCCAGCACACACGAGTCGACATCGCAAACAAAGTGAGTCTCTTGGATCGCGGCCACATCCACGCCGAAGGACAAGAGGTCACGAAGCAGGCGAGCCGCCTTACCCCGATCCCTCAGGCCCCTCGCATTCAAACTGGCTATCTTAATAGACATCTTTTAAACCTGAAAAAGAGAAAAAAAGAAAAAACAGGCAACAAAGGCTCTCTAATCGCATACTGGACGGAAATCTTTAGCAGACAGGACCCCGACGGACTGTCCTAGGGAACCCGTTCCTACATCGGACGTAATCCGTCCGTCTAGGACAATGCCGCCGACGTCCGTGGGGTAAGTGAGTTTTACCACCCTATACAAACAGGGGTGGAGCAAAACCGGGAACCTCCCCGAACAATTTTTGGACATTTTTTTAAAATCCGGAGTGTTCTCCTTGACTATTCTTATTAGAGGATATTGTCTCTTTGCTTCATAAATGTGGTCCCAGACCCTCAGGTTACCCCCTGTATTGCGTACCAAGGTAATTACTCCTGGGGCCTGGGGAAAGTTCCTAGGATCTTCGGTTGATCTGCCCTCTACCGAGGTCAACCTCAGCAGGGGCTTAAGTAGTTTCCGCCTCTGAGAGGACCACTCAGAGGCAATGTCCTCACTCACTCTCATGAGTGCTTCCCCCTGGGGCAGGGCTTTTTTCTTTTTTGCCCGAGTGGGAGTGGGCATAGGAGAAGGGGAGTGAGTGGGAGTTACAGTAACTGGTTTTAGGGGGGTCAATTTAAAGGTTGGGGACTGGGAAGCTTTCCGCGGGGAAGAGGGAAGGCTCCTTGCCTTTTGTGTATACGACTGCCTCTCCGGAGAAGCAGGAAGTAAGGAACACTTGGGTATGGAAGAACTCCTTTCTCTGCTTCTACTTTTCCGCCGACTTTTGGGGCTCTCCTGCTGTTCCTCTTCCTCCTCTCGGCCGCGCTTCAGAGACGATGCTCTTTCCGTTTCCATCGGCACCACCTTTGGTGGGAAATGGCTGGTAAATTTCAATGCCTCTAAAACGAAGCTGTTATCAACTAACCACCATAGACAATCGCATCTACCTCCCATTAGCATGGGACAGGCTAGCCTCCCAGAGAGTAAAATACTACGCCTCCTTGGCCTTACACTTTCGGCGGACCTCAAATGTAATGACTATATCGAATCCATTGCCAAATCTGCTGCTATGAAAGTCGGCTCCCTGTGCAGGGCCCGAAAGTTTTTCCCACCTGAATCTATTCTGCACATATACAAATCTACCATCCGCCCGTGTATTGAATATTGCTGCCATATCTGGTCTGGTGCCCCTGCTGCTCTACTTGGGCTTCTTGACAAAATACAAAGGAGGATCTGTAACGTAGTTGAAACTGATTTGGCAGACCGGCTGCAACCGCTCTCTCACCGGCGTGATGTGGCTTCCCTGTGCCTCTTCTACACGTACTTTCATGGCTACTGCTCCGTTGAGCTTAGATCACTGGTGCCGCCATGCACGAATTTACACGAGATACTAGATTAGCAAATAGGTCCCACCCTTTTACAGTTAAACAAATAAGATGTAACCGTAAATTCTACTCCAACAGCTTCTTTTCTCGTGCTTCCCGCCTGTGGAACTCCCTTCCACATCTCTGCTTCCCCGACAGTTACAATCTCCAGGTGTTTTAATGTCGGGTCAATAGACACCTATCACACTAACTCCCAATTATTCTCAGAACACTCATCTACCCAATCCTCATTCTCGGTATCCTTACCCGCCTATCACCCACCCTCTGACATTTCCTATATTTAATCATCCTTTCTCCACTCTACGTAGCCCCCTGCGCAATAGTGGCAGTGACATGCCTTGCTCGGGGTGAAACGCTTATAAAAAAAAAATATTCGTCATCCACATACAAGACTCATATATATATATATATATATATAGCCCAGAGGTATAATCGCCGATTGACGCCAATTCGTTCGGCTTTCAAACCTGGGTTAAAAGTAATCGGAGTCTAACCATACTGCTGAGCTCTGATACAGCGAAACAGATCTGTCTGCGGATGACTATATATATATTAATATATGAATTAAAAATATAATATTCGTTTACTTTTGATTCTTTCTTTCCAATTTTGTATCACGTGTTACGTATTGAGCTGTAAATTATTGATTTTCTGCCGTAGGTTTTTCATTTGTTCAACTAATTTCCAAAATTTCAGTCATCTTCAAGAATATAAGTTTTGTCTGCGAGGTACGTAGAATTCCATTCTTTTCATGTCAGTGCTAGTGTGATCGTTCTATCTTTCCAATGATAGATTTCATCGTGTGCAAGATGCTAAATAATGACTAGTTAATTTTACCAGTATTATATACTTTCGATAATACATAATATTTCCACTCAAACTTAAAGCGTATTTGTCTTGATTCTGATACTACATCGGATCCCAAATTATTGTGCACAATTAAAAAAATCTAACATTTTATATTCGGCTGTCGAAATTAATAATTGCTGCTTGATGATGATATGTGTGCGTGTTCAAAACACACAAGCTTATATATATATATATATATATATATATGTTATATTGTGAATGTGTAGCGCCGAGGTTGTTTTTGTCAGTGGGTTTACTAATAAAATGATTTTTGGTAAGCTGATGTTTTATCATGAATTGCTCGATATCGGGATGGAGAGAGAGTGTGTGTTGATAAGCGCGCCCGCATATATATATATATATATATATATGGGGGTTGCATTGAAGATAACACACAGCAGCGAATGTCTGTTTCATTTTTGACCTGACGATTGCATTTAAACCAGGAACAGTGTCGCCGCTGACTAATGTCCATTTTATATTTACATATGCTCTAACATGGATGCTGATCTCTTTAACCCCAAAATTTAGCATACTTTATAATTATGTATTTCATCATATATATTCAACCATGGTGAGATTAGGACCCGGGCTTCATGTTCAGAAAACGAACGTTCTACTCACTCAGCCATCTGCATGCATGCAGTTGCTCGTGTAAATATTTATGAGAGAGAGTAAATGATAAGGAGAGAGAGAGAGAATGGGGCATATATATTAATTTTTAATTCAATATTATTTTATTAAGACATTATAACCGAATTTAGTTATTAAAGTTTGCATTGTGTGCTGTAATTGAATGATGACTCGTTTTATTGCGCCTTGTTTATCATAAAATACACAAACATTGCTCTGTTATCCGAATTAAGATTTTGCTCAGACTTGCGCTATTTTGAACAGTGGATTTACTGAATTCTTGTCTCTGCTTCTAATTTTGGGAGCAATAAATTAAATTTAATGTAGTTTTTCACTTTTTTTATTTCATTTAATTCTATCAGATATTTAAATATATTCACTACATTGCAAATATCAGTTTTATATCATGAAAAACATTGGTCATTCTGTAGGTTTACAGGAGACTGAAAATTGTAGACACAAGTCTTCCTTGCGCGCGTATCACAAAATTAGACAAATGTTTGATTTGCACAGGAAACGAAAACGGTAAGCATTGACTTTTTTTTGAACAGGACTAAAAAAGGCCAGTTATAGACAGTGTCTCACCCACTAGGCACGGGAATGGAGTCATCTACGTATATTTTAACAGACAACGGGACCGACATGCTCATGCATACCATCAAAATTCACTTTCTTTCAGTGAACAGGAGTCGACACTTAATATTTAAGAGATATATCTATCTGTCGACATATCTATCTATTATGTTTGTCTATTTTCAATAATCCTGGATGGTATTAAAGATACTCTTTCTAGCTGAATTAAAATTAATGTCAAACTTAGTTTTCACATATTTGTCTATTTTTCTGGGATAAGGTATTGAAATTATTTACACTTTACATATTCGAACTGTTGTTCTCTCAGCTTTGTTGGTATATTCACGATTTTCCGGCTGCTGTACTCTCGGACCTTCATATGATTGGAATTTGGATCTGAACGCTTGCTTCCGTTCATCTTGTTGATTTTTCTAGTTTCATGTTTCATACTACTTCCAGATGTCTCAATATCAGTTATCTGTTTTTAACACAACTCAGTTTTGTTTAACGGCATATAAACCTCTGTGGGGTATTCCATGCCAAAGAGGTGGAGGTTTAAGTTATTTTTTTTAATGTTTAGTTATAGTGAGAAGATTGATTTAGTCACATTTTGATGAAAAATTCTTTTTCTTATTTTAGAAAACTGAAGATGTCTTCTAGTTTTGTATTCAGAAATGTATTGTTGGTAATAATTTGTTTTCCTTCAAAAATGTATTATGGCAATAGTTTTTTTTTTCCTTCAAGAATATGACATGGTAACAATTTTTTTTTCTTCATATATGTATTGTTGGTAATATATTTTCTTCAAAAATGTAATGACTATATCGAATCCATATATATATATATATATATATATATATGTGTGTGTGTGTCTATTTTTATACTTTCATTGTGTTTTGACTCCAGTTTGGGGGTTAACTATTTGCCCATAGCTGGGCCCCAAACAGATGCTACTATTCTGGGTCGGAATGGACCTGAGAAGAGCAATTAAGAGGTGGTTCCATGTTTCTCACAACTGCGTTGTGGTGCAGTGGATATCGACTGATCTCCTAAAACATTTCAAGTCTAGAAAAATAGAATCAGCTGGAATAAATGATCATTTTTTTACTCAGAGTATACGTGCACTTCGTTTAATCATGCAATTAATTACGATACGTAATACACGCTTTGGACAATCATGTCTCGAAAGAAACATGACTGTGTAGAAGATTATCCTGCAGTAGGTTGCCATTGCTTTCTGTGATAGACTGGCTGCCAGCCAAGGCTATAAAACGCAATCTGTCCTATTATTTAATCCATAACTGGAGGGAAGAGAAGGATTAATACTTTTCCCAAGGGTATTTGTGCGTAAGTGAATGCAAAAAGTTCAACTGGAATTCGAACTCGGCTCACCGATTTGTCGTTCCGTGCAGATATCCACTGCACCACAAAGCACTTCGGTTAATATACAGCAGAAATTGCTTAGACGTGTTTGATTTAATAAAAGATGTATAAAGTGAAAGAATCAGAAAGAAGCGAAATGCGTAAATAGCATGAAAGAATATCGCAGTTTCAGTTTTAACAAATGTCAGTCTGCCCTTGTTAATATTTAGTCATATGTTTGACATAACATTGTTTTGTTTGGGCGTTTGCATCTCTGTGAAACTTTGTGTTGACATTGAAAATGTACTATTGCATTTCTCCTTCCTTCACTCCGATTTTCTTTCTATTTATTACTCCCCCCCATATTTGCACCTTCCTATCTGTCTTTCGTTGCTTTTCTATTTGCTTTAAACAAACTCACTCTTTATCTCCCTTTATGTTTCAAACATTTTCCGTGCGATGTTTTCTTCTACTTTTCTTTCCTATTGTAATTTATATTTTACTGTCTTCACATTCTTCCTTATTATTTTTTGTTTTTAAATTGTTCTTTTTGATCTACAGACCAAAGCGTAGGCGTGGTTTGACCCATTAGTGAAATTACGTCACTTAATTAAAAGTGACCAATTAGAAAGGATTAATTACCAGTTAATGGTACTCAATCAATTATTCGCTGCATTTTTAGTGAGGGGGCTTTATTTTCTTTCTTTTGATGTTGAGATTTAAATATCAGAAAGAACGTTTTTATTTCTCCTTAGTTCGGTAATAAAATATTCTTCTATGTGCCCTGTCCTTTCAGGACGTAGGCGATCATGGATCTCCACGTCTCCCTATCCCTTGTGGCTCTTAGTATGTTGGTTCCTGTTACTCCTGGCAACCCCCGTTCCGTCATCCACCTGATCAGACCCTGCAAATATGTTATCCGCTGCCTTCCTCTGTCTCTCCTTCCTTCTATCTGTCCAGTCAGTATCAGGTTCTCCAGGCTCTCCTTCCTCATTGCATGTCCCAGGAACTTCAGTTGTCTCTTCCTGATGCTCAGCATCAATTTCCTTTTTGTTGCCATTCTTTCTAAAACTTCGTCGTTGCTTGTATGCTCAGTCCACGATATCCGTAGCATCCTTCTGTAGAACCACATTTCGGCTGCTTCTAGTTTTGTCCTCATTTTCGATGATATTGTCCAGCATTCACAGCCGTATTGAAGAACTGACATCACGTAGCAGTCTAGCACTCTTTTCTTCGTTTCTATTGAGGTTTTCCTGTGTGCTAGTATTTTGCTCATCTTCTGGAACGCGTCCTTTGCCATGCCAATTCGCCTTCGGATCTCCGTGTCGCACTTTCCATCTCCTGTTAGAACACTTCCTAGGTACTTAAATTCTTGGACTTGTTTCATTCTGTTATCCCCCACCTGTATTTGGCATTTTGGGTTGTATCTTTTGCTGATGACCATGTACTCAGTTTTCTTAAAGTTTATTTTTAGTCCCTTCTTGTCACTCTCCACTGCTACTTTCTGTATGAGATCTTGAAGTTTCCTTTCCGTGTCCGCAATCAGTACTGTATCGTCCGCGTATCTTATGTTGTTCAGGTTGTGGCATCCAATATCAAATCCTGGTGTGTCATCTAGGGTCCTCAAAATATTCTCGCTGTATAGGTTGAACAAATCCGGTGAAAAGACACATCCTTGTCTTACGCCTTTTTCTATCTTTGTGTATCTACTGAGGTCATTACCTGTCCGTATGCAGGCCGTTTGCTGCCAGTAGAGATTCTTGATTATTCTTATGTCTTTGGCGAAAATGTCGAGGTTGCCTAGCATTTCCATCAATTCTTTGTGTCGTATTTTGTCAAATGCTTACGCGTAATCAATGAAGCATAGGTACAAGTCTTTCTTCATTTGTAATGCCCTTTCAGAAAGCATCCTAATCATGAATGGCGTTCCTTGTTCCAGTGTCCTTGACGAACCCGCACTGTTCCTGCCCCATCTCTGGCCTGATTCTGCTTCTCGCTCTATTCATCAGGATTCTGACAATCAGTTTTGTAATGTGACTCATTGAGCTGATAGGTCTGTGTAGTTCGCACTCGTTTGCACCAGGTTTCTTCGGCAGCGCTATAAATATCGACTTGCATAGGTCGTCTGGTATTATTCCGCTGCTATAAATTTCGTTTATTATGTCGGTAATCTTTTCTATGCCATATTCTTCTAAGGCTGTCAGCAGCTCTATCACTATGCCATCTGGGCCAGGTGCTTTGTTTCTGTTCATTTTGGCCATTGCAGCTTCCACTTCGGATTTTAGTATTTCCGGTTCATCCATCTCCTTGTGTATTCTCGGTTGTTCTCTCTTGTCGCAAAAGAGATCCTTTATGTATTCTTCCCATCGCTGGAGTATTTCCTCTTTCTCTAATATGATTGTCCCTTCCTTGGATTTTATGCATCCTGTTGAGGAACAGGTTTTTTGTCCTATCAGTTCTCTTATCTCTTTATGCATCTCTGCTTTGTTGTTCCTGCTCAGTCTCTCTACTTCACATTTGTTGTTGAGCCATTCCTCTTTGGCTTGTCTGCATTTGTTCCTTATCTCCCTGTGAAGTTTTTTGTACTCTGCTCCGTGTCTTGGCGTTATTTTTTGTCTCCTTTGCATCATGTGGAGGATCTCTTCGGTCATCCCCTCATTTTTTCTTCTGCGTCTGATTTCCTTTGGGGCTATGTTGTTCGCTGAGGTCACCATTGCTTCTTTTAGTGAATCCCATTTTGAGTATCCTTTTCCAATTTGTTCTTCATATTTCTTTCTCACGCTGTTATTATATTCTTTCTGCAGGGTGAGATCGTCCTCTAGTGTGTCGTATTGCAGTCTTGGTGATATGCTGGGCTTCTTCAGTCTTCGGAGTTTCACTTTTAGTTTGCAGATGACTGGGACGTGGTCACTTCCGCAGTCAGCACCTGGGTATGTTTTGCATTGGACTACTGCGTTCCTGAAGCCACCTGAAATTCATGAGCATTTTTTTATATATGTGATAAAGTGAAATATCATTGATCAGTGAGTAATACACATGAGATTGTCCCCGATTCAGTGCAATTATTCATAACGGCTAAATATTTCTGTTGTAAGTATACAGCTGAATTTAAAGAATATGTCAGCTGGTATGGTGAAAATAATATCTATCTATTATTCATCGGTACATTTAAAACTGTTGTCATATCTTGCCGGGTGCCAATACTGTAAACCTCAGGGTATTCACCAAAATCCAAAAATAATCTGCAGTGTAATCGATCCTGATATGGCATCTCGACTTCAGTCACTTTCTCACCGAGGTGATGTGGCTCTTTGTGTGTTTTTCTTAAATATTTTTCATGGCTAATGCACTGATGAGCTTTTATTCCTGGTGCCCCGACTACAGGAATTTAAGCAGGCCACTAGATTGCCATCTAGGTCTCACCCTTTTTACTGTCTATATATTTAAATATAACATCCTCTTTTACGCGAAGTTTCATTTCTCGCTTATGAACTCCCTTCCGTTTAATTGTCCCCCTTATCTACGAAAAGCTAAATGCAATATCATTTCAATCTTCTATCCCATCCTTTATCCTTTTTTGACACCCCTGTATCCTGTTTTTTTCTCTCCCTGTAACCACCTGAATAGTAGTGATAGTCTAACCTTGGTTTGTAGTGAAATGATCAATATATATATATATATATATATTGGTCTAAATTCTAAATTATATTTTCTTTATTAAAATGTTCCATGTTCTAGGTTGGTAGACGTTAGTTTCTGAAAAAACAGTTTCTGCAAAGTTATCTTTTATAGTAATGTGGTCTCTCTCTCTCTCTCTCTATATATATATATATATATATATATATATAGATACACTCTACCAGTCATAATTATAAGGACAACCCAATCTTTAAAAAAATGTATTTCATACTATTTTAATATTTATTCCCAAGTGGATAATTCTAAATGAGACGAGAATGGTCCTTTTGTTATTACTTTGCGAAATTTTATAAGGCAGCCAGCCAATAAGAAGAGACTAACATGGGAAAGGATCACAAAAACTGGACACCAGAACAGTTCATATGAAACATTGTGCAATATTAAAAAAAGAACCATTTTATTTTAATTTAGAATAATTCACTTGACAATAAATACATCATTCCTTTTAAAAAAAAAACTGGAGTAGCCTAATAATTATGGCCGGTAGTGTATATGTATTTTAATGTGAAACAGGCATTTTGGCAAACATTACGATTATTCAAGAAGGTAGGCAAAGGGCTCGTTTTTATTCATGTCGGTTGACGAAATAAATACTGATTTATTGAAATAATGCTTCAACGTAAATACGAGTATCCACGAAAAATGACATTTGAAATAACATGTGTTAGTTTTTTAAAAATTCCAATAATTCTTCAGAAATTGATTTGTTTACGTTTTGTATAAGAAGCTGAGCAAATGTGCCTTCCGGGAAATCTTAGACAATGAATGTATTCTGAAGAGAAAATAGAAACTTGTTTGTTTGTGAAACTCTGCGTAGTCAAATGTTTAAAGCGCACCAGATTCAACGGTGGCTAATCCTGAAAAAGTTGGCGCAAGTTCGAATCATACCAGAGAGCATATTTTCTTTAATATTTTGCGGCTGGTGGTGGTGTTATTACGCAAGAATATATACAAATTAAACACTCAAATATATATATATATTCAAACGGAATATGCTTTATGGTAAAATCCTAAATTTGTAAACGTCTTCGCGTAATCGATAAAACATAATTACACGTACTTTCTCATTTGCATTACGCTTTCGGATATTATCCTAATCATATATACAGTACTGTGCAAAAGTGTTAGGACAAGAACTATTTTATCTTTTATGAGGCATCAAAATAAAGTTTAAAATCGCCCCTGTCCTAACACTTTTGCACACTACCGTGCAAAATTATTAGGACAGGGGTGAATTTTGTAAAAACTTCATTGAAATTCGAACACAGGGTGAAAAGCCAAACCTTATAAGAATTACTTAACTAAAAACCAAGAGGAAGGAAGTTTCGAAATTTGAATTGACCCCCCAAAATCCCTTATCTAAATCCTATTGTACATCAATGGGATATTTTGGATAAAAAATGACAAATCTTGGAAAAAAACAAGCTGCTTGGCAGGAGATGCCATTAGATACATTGAAGAAGCTTGTGATGTCAATGCCTGACAGAATAAAGACTGATCAAAGCAAAAGGCATTATACTAAACATTAAATTTATTTTTTAACATGTATTTTTTCTTGTTAAAGCACTTGTTGAGTAAATCAAGTAAAATTATTTAATTGATTATTTTATTTTCTGTCAATATGCCTTATAAAATATAAAATAGTTCTTGATCTAATACTTTTGCACAGTACTGTATGCCGTTTCTTTTTCCAGTAACTTTGACGAACTAGCATTGCTCTTATCCTATCTCTGGCCTGATTCTGCTTCTAGCTCGATCCATCAGGATTCGAACGTTCAGTTTTGTAATAGGGCTCATGAAACTGAAAGCAAACATTCTTTACACTCAACACTGTTGAAGCGTTGTGATTTTGTAAACGTAGCTTAGATGTGGCTCAAAGCTGAAAGTGTAGGGCAATCAGTGAGGATTGAACTCACTACTTATTTTTCTTACAAAACAAGATTGCTAAGTATTACACCACGCCGAGGTGACCTAGAATGCTGTTGAAAGCAGGCTTGTTAATCTATTTTTATCTGAACATTAGTGTTTGTCTTTTACTGATACTTTTTTGTATGATGAAAAGGAAATGTTCGCGACATGAATGAGAATACTGCTGGCCACCTATAGTTGCTAATTAATCATTTTATTAACTTCATTAGTAATTAATAAGTGACTAGACGAATATGATCTCTTAATTGCCAGAATTCTATACATTTTTTATAGAGAGAAATAATAAACGAGAAGGCAGCCTTGAAAGATTTTTCAGAACTCAAACTCTCACCTCATTCGCACAAACCCAGACACAAAGACAAATTTGTACTTGTTTTCTTTTGTGATTGTGTATGTATGCATTGGCATGTATATGAATGTATGCACAATATTTACCCCTTCTCTTTTCACTATCTCTCCCTCTCTTTATATATAATTTATATCTCAGAACATGAACAAAGTACAATCTACTACAAAATTGTGCATTTTGTAACGATATTGAAAGAACAATGTCTTATGAGGTAGTTAATGATGGTAATAAACTTTATTTTTTAAAAGAAAATTTAAAAACTCGTTTCTTTTTATTTTTGGAAATCGTATCGTACGCAGTCATAGGATATAATTAAGAGGGGAAAAAGAGGGTAGAAAAAATGAGAAAGCAAAAAGGGAAATAAAAAAAGAGAAAGAAAGAGGAGAGAGGACACAGAGGAAATAAAAAAAACAATGAAGAAAACAAGAGAAAAATGAGGGAACGAAAGGAAAGAGTCAATGAAAAACGGCTCAGAGAGAAAGAGACCCTAAATTGAGGTAGGAAGTAAAATATTGACATAAAGATAGCGGTTACACGACGTCTGAATATAAAAGAATGAACAGAGGTAAGAACGTGTAGGGACGACAACCGAAGCGGCAAAGAAATAGAAATTTCAAACTTTGGCCGGAAAATTGTTTTAAATTAATGTTTTGAACGTTGCAAATTTTTTTTCGTTCCTTATTCACTTGTGCATGTACTTATATATATATATATATATAGTCATAAATCAATACTATATATATATATATATAGTCATAATCAATATTATATATATATATATATATATAGTCATAAATCAATACTATATATATATATATATATAGTCATAAATCAATACTATATATATATATATATATAGTCATAAATCAATACTATATATATATATATATATAGTCATAAATCAATACTATATATATATATATATATATATATATAGTCATAAATCAATACTATATATATATATATATATAATCATAAATCAATACTATATATATATATATATATATAATCATAAATCAATACTATATATATATATATAATCATAAATCAATACTATATATATATATATAATCATAAATCAATACTATATATATATATATATATAGTCATAAATCAATATATATATATATACATAGTCATAAATCAATACTATATATATATATATATAGTCATAAATCAATACTATATATATATATATAGTCATAAATCAATACTATATATATATATATAGTCATAAATCAATACTATATATATATATATAGTCATAAATCAATACTATATATATATATATAGTCATAAATCAATACTATATATATATATATAGTCATAATCAATACTATATATATATATAGTCATAAATCAATACTATATATATATATATATATATATATAGTCATATAAATCAATACTATATATATATATATATATATAGTCATAAATCAATACTATATATATATATATATATATAGTCATAAATCAATACTATATATATATAGTCATAAACTAATACTATATATATATATAGTCATAAATCAATACTATATATATATATAGTCATAAATCAATACTATATATATATATATATATATAAATATAAATCAATACTATATATATAGTCATAAATCAATACTATATATATATAGTCATAAATCAATACTATATATATATATAGTCATAAATCAATACTATATATATATATAGTCATAATCAATACTATATATATATATAAATAAAATCAATACTATATATATATAGTCATAAATCAATACTATATATATATATATATAGTCATAAATCAATACTATATATATATAGTCATAAATCAATACTATATATATATATATATAAATATAAATCAATACTATATATATATATAGTCATAAATCAATACTATATATATATATATATATAGTCATAAATCAATACTATATATATATATAGTCATAAATCAATACTATATATATATATATATAGTCATTAATCAATACTATATATATATAGTCATAAATCAATACTATATATATATATAGTCATAAATCAATACTATATATATATATAGTCATAAATCAATACTATATATATATATATAGTCATAAATCAATACTATATATATATATATATAGTCATAAATCAATACTATATATATATATATATAGTCATAAATCAATACTATATATATATATATATATAGTCATAAATCAATACTATATATATATATATATATAGTCATAAATCAATACTATATATATATATATATAGTCATAAATCAATACTATATATATATATATATATCATAAATCAATACTATATATATATATATATAGTCATAAATCAATACTATATATATATATATATCATAAATCAATACTATATATATATATATATATCATAAATCAATACTATATATATATATATATAGTCATAAATCAATACTATATATATATATATAAATCAATACTATATATATATATATAAATCAATACTATATATATATATAAATCAATACTATATATATATAAATCAATACTATATATATATATAAATCAATACTATATATATATAAATCAATACTATATATATATAAATTAATACTATATAGTATATATAAATCAATACTATATATATATAAATCAATACTATATATATATAAATCAATACTATATATATATATATATAAATCAATACTATATATATATATATATATATAAATCAATACTATATATATATAGTCATAATTCATAACTTTATATATATATATAGTCATAATTCATAACTTTATATATATATATATATAGTCATAATTCATAACTTTATATATATATATATATATAGTCATAATTCATAACTTTATATATATATATATATATAGTCATAATTCATAACTTTATATATATATATATATATAGTCATAATTCATAACTTCTTATATATATATATATATATATAGTCATAATTCATAACTTTATATATATATATATATAGTCATAATTCATAACTTTATATATATATATATATATATATAATCATAATTATAACTTTATATATATATATATATATATATAATCATAATTCATAACTTTATATATATATATATATATATAATCATAATTCATAACTTTATATATATATATATATATATATATATATATAAAGTTATGAATTATGATACCTAGTGCAAAAATTGCTCATTTCTTTTAATAATTTACTGACAAATACAATTATTGCTGACCAATTTTATCATAGTGCTTGACATCAGCATGGAGCATTCTTTACTTAACCATCGTGAAGGCATAAATATGATGTCTTCAGGTGTTTATGCAAAAAAAAATTAAAAGCTGAATATATTAATTATATATATATATATATATTTATGAATATATAGTCATGTGGACATTGATTCATAAGCAACAGTGTTTCATACTAAACGCAATCGTCATGTCTGACGATTGCATTAAGCCTAAAACGGGTGCCTCTGGGTTTTAACTTTACTTTCCACTTTCACATTTACATAAGCTTTATCCCTTGCCATTGCTAGGCGAGTGCTTCCGCTGTACATATTGATATTCCTGACGTAATGTGTAATGTACTCGATTCTGAGCAGGCATTATGACTTCAGTCATTGACGTGACGTGTCTTCCGTCTGTATTTTTCCAAAAAGTTTCATGCCATCTGACGAGCTTGTATCCATGGGGTCTCAAATACATTAATTTCAACGTGCTACTAGATTAGCATATAAGTCCTATTTTTGTAATGTTGAAAAAGTAAAAGGCAACCCCCTTCTTGTCTAATAGTTACTTTTCTCCCTTTTCCTACCTCTAGAAGTATTTATCAAACATTACATTTTCACACGTCACTTGTGATTTATTTTCTTTTTCTTCTTAATATTATTATTATTAGATTTGAAATAGTTTTAGAATGAATTTTCTTAAACCGTATGACATTTGCATGATTCTGTTTTGCTTTATACTGTTAAGATTTTTATTCTTAATTGTTTGTTTGTTTTTTTATATAGTACACTATTTTTGTGTTATCAGTAAGTATTTGTGAGGTTTCCTCTATCTTAATGTTTGCTGGTGACATATGATTTAATTGACCAATTATCTGATAAACAGCGAGTTAAATGCCGTGATAATAAGGTGATTGTGTAATTAAGTTATATGCTTTTTCAATTTGTATAATTCTAGTGAAATTCTTTAAATTAGCAGGCGAATAATAATAATGAAGGGAAATAAAAACATAGACAACATTTCAGGCTGCTTCGTGAATATGCGATACTTCTAAAAACCTGTGGTGCGTGACATTAGAAAACTACTAATGAAAACATTGTTGGTGGTCCAGGGTTTTACTCTTGTTTGAGATTCCCCTCTCATCATGACTTTCACTGTTTCCTGTCCGTCATTTCAAGGCATGTACTGTACGCGCCACGCTTAGCAGTGCGGGGTGGCGAAGAATATTTAACAGATAGCGGGAGAGAGAAGAGACCAAGGAAAACCTTACCTGAGGGCCTTTACTTGAAGGGGAATGCAGCGAATTCAACTGGAATTCGAACTCGGCTCTCCGACTTCTCGTTCCAAGACAATATCCACTGTGCCACAATGCATAGCCTATAAAAAGTTTGAATTGAAAAAATATAATGAATACAGTTACGGTGGTCTTAAAAAAAGCAAGAAACAACAACAACAATAATACTATTAATAAAAACAGACTATCCGCTCTGGTGATTCTGTAGCCGCAGAGAGCTGGTTAATTTTCATTAATTCGGCCTTGTGTCATACATAACCGAACTCCTTACAGCATTTATGCATGATTATCATCACCATCAGAATTATCAGAAAGTTGGTTTTCAGCAGGTTTAAATGCGTGGAATTGTGCGGAATAGTGTAACGATTAAATATACATTTTGCATTTCAAAATAAAAATTTATTAAAAGGAAAGAATAACATAAGTTGTAGAGGTTAATGTGCAATTAGAAACATTATTAAGAAGTAAACGGTAGAGTTCGTGTTCAATGATAAGGTTATGGATATCAAGAAATGTAGAAAATGTGCGCTATTAATTGTTGAAAGAAATGAAGAGTAAGAGAAGAATGTAATACCTGACCTTATCTCCAGGTCGATTTGAAGTTGAAGTTACATTTTAGTTGTTTCGTCTCACGGCACCCATCTGACTGACAAGTCCACAAGTCTTGCAAATCGCTTCCATTTGCCAAATATCAATTGAACACCTACTTGTGAATTCTGGGTTCGACTTGTTTTTAAGCACATGGTCAATCATTTTACTTTTGGGGAAAACCAGGTTGTCACACGTCATTGTGAATTTTTGTTAAAGTGCAAAAGGATGTTGATTTTAATTAATTTCTTATCCGCTACAAGCCTGCGGTATATCTCAAGATTTTTGGACAGAATTAAAAAAAAAGGTTCTGAAATGTGATTGGTTCTGTCCTAGTATCTCATCTAGATGTGTGTTGTGGTGTAAAAGATATCAGCTCGGAATGAGAAAACGGAGAGCCGAGTTCGATTTCCAGTCGATTTTAATTCATTCACTGACGCACAATTACCCCCTTGCAGAGGCATTAATCTATCTCGTCTCTCTCTCGCTATGAGTTAAATAGCAGAACATTTTGAATTATTCTTTGTCTACCGCAGAAGATAATGGCGACTTACTGCAAGAAAATCTTCTGTTTAGCCAGTCATGTCTCAAAAGAGACATGGTCTCCCAAGTGTTTATCATGTGTGGCAATTAACTGTCAAACTGATCTCAACTTCAGTTCTTTTGTCATTCTGTTTTCTACAAATATTTTCATTGTTGGCGCTTTGATGGAACTTTTTCCTTAATGCTTCTACTAGATGGATTTAAGATTGGCAACTAGGTTTCACCGTTGTTCTATTGATCTAGTTTGATGCAACCGATATTTTTATTCTAATAGTTGATTTTCTCGCGCTTCTTTGCATTACTGCCATTTATATTCTCCAAAGAATTACAATCGCCAACTAACAACTTCCTAAACGCTGTTTCTTTATTTTACCTTTCTCAGTTCTCTTCACTAAAATCTTCTCATTCTCTTTTATTCTTTCGTTACTAGTGGCATTATCACCTTACTTGGTTTGAACAAATTTTCTCAGGAATATTAATTTATAATATCGAAATTGTAAATAAGATCCTTTCAGCATACATGAGCTCTAAATCAATTCTTAATTCTGTGGGTGTTGAACAAACGCACACGCCCCGAGCAAATGTGTGCAACAGGGGGTTAGCTAACTCCCCACGCAGGTGGGTGTTCTCGGAAAACAAGTATGCCGTTATTATATATATATATATATAAAATTTTTATTGCTTCACCCTAAGCAAGGCGGTACCGCCACTGGTTAAGCGGGGGCTACATAAGAGTAAAAGTATAAACATGAGGAGAGTGAAGGGAAAGACGAACTAGTTACAGGAAGTGTCAGAGAAAGGGCAAGAGAAGGATGGGAACACAGGTTTGAAGACAGCTGCGAACGTAGAAAGAAAGAAAAAGAACAAGGTGGCGTAGAAAGAAGTAGAGTCAAGTGGATAAGAGATGATTATTAACATTTCATTTAAATTCCAGGTGGTTGTAGCCGTCAGGAAAGCAAGTATATGGAAGGGATTTTCACAGGCGTCGTGAAGTGCGAGAAAAGAAACTACTGCAGTAGAATCGTCGGCTACATTTTTTTAAATAACTAAATGAGTGAGACCTTGTTGGCAGTTTAGTTGCACTAGTAAATTATTGTGGCAGGGGCACCAGTGACTTAAGTTCCTCGGAGCAGAAGCCATGAAAACATTTGTAGAATAGACGGAGGGAAGCCTTATTCCGCCGGTGAGAAAGTGGCTGAGGTCGAGCTGCTAAGTCGGGACCTTTCACATAACAGATTCTCCTGTGGAGTCTGTCGAGAACACTGAAATGAACAGCAGAGGCAACTGACCAGATATGACAGCAGTATTCTTTGCACGGACGGATAGTTGTTTAAATTATAAAATATATTACTGGTGTAGCAACAACGTCTTGAAATTCATATAACAAATATTTAATTGCATTTTACATTCCTACCAATTTTGGATCAGTTGCCATATATAGAAACGCTTGCTTTGCAAAGGCTTACCTAGCCAGAACGCATAAATTTAAAAAAAATAAAATAAAAAGAACTACAAGCGCGTTATTGCCCGTTTTCAAAAAATTACCATTACAGCGGAATGCAAATTTTTTAAGAAACAATAAGTTTTTCTTTGTAATTTACCTCTGATGATGATTTTGGAAAAGACCAAAAGTACTTGATTAATTTCATGTTAACATCATGAAACTTATTAGAAACCTGGAAAGGATTAGTATAAAAATAAATTTACGTAATTCAATGAAACACGTTTTAATATATATATATATATAAACCTGGAAAGGATCAGTATAAAAATAAATTGACATGATTCAATGAAACACGTTTTAATGAAGATTATATAAATATATACTAAAAATCTATGATAGTTAAAAGTACTTCATATGATACTAATTGTATCATAGTTGTGTTCCCATTGACGGAACTACACATGAGAAAGAATGCGAGGAAAGTTTGAAAGTGTAAAATTTAAATTTGTTCTCTGTAATCGTGTATTTTGAGGTATATCAGTCAATCAGTTAAGAGCCATACGTGATACACGGTTGGGTAGTCATGTCTCAAACGAGATTTGACTAACTGGGCAGAATATTGTCCTGCAGTTGGTTGCTATTACTTTATACGGTAGAGTGGTTGCCAAACAAAGCTTATATATATATATATATATATATATGTGTGTGTGTGTGTGTGTGTGAAACCTAATTACGTACCATCTATGTACAAAGAAATACCCAAGAAACCCACACATCCTCACAAACATGCATCTATCAATTATAATGCTTCTATCTCTAATTGTACACACGTCACAGGGAAATTAGGTTCGTGTGGTTATTTTTGCTTTGAATATTAAATGGATGTCCTTCCTAGCTATGACTTTGATAACTTGGATATAGTCCAGTATCCATCGGGCCATTTCATCTTCGACAATCGATTTTACCGCGCCTACAAATTAAAGGCAACTACAGAGTCGTTGCTAATGCTCCCACCTTGGACCATTCATTGAAATCTCTTAGTCTTAAGCTTCATTAAGAGTGATTCTTCTGTGTGAGACTTAGCCAAGAGTAATATAATGGAATACATTGAAAATAACTCTGTATTGAAAGTATTTGAATAAAATCGGAGGGCGATTAATGTTATAAATTCACTTAAGGTTCAAGTGGAGTTTGACCTTATACTAATTATGGCAGCATTTATATATGAAAAATCATGATCAAACTTAAAAAAATAAATTTGCATTTCTGACCAAGTCAAGTTGAAAAAAAAATGATTCATCGGCATTAATCATATGAAATAGTTTTCCTTATTCGTTTACAAATAAAAACATTTCTTCTAAAAAGACTCCCGGGTGCGATGGGTAAATTGTCACATTTTTATTTTTAATTTCGTGCATGCGCGTTGATTTTTTTTATTTTGTTGACTGTACAATATAGTTGGGTCAGTTGAGCACTTTATGTAAATAAAGAAATCTGGAAACAGCATCCTTTACTACTTGACATTCGCGTCAGTAACTCAAACACGAACAGTTTTTTTTTAATAATTTCACCCCAAGCAAGGCATTCAAGTGCCACTATTGCGCAGGGGGTTACATAGGGGAAGATGAAGAAAAAGTGGTTAGATATAGGACATGTCAGAAGGAGGGTGATAAACAGGTAAGGATACCGAGGCTGAGGGTTAGGCAGATGTGAAGAGTGTTTGAGATAATGAATGCGAGTTAGTGTGTAAGGTGTCTATTAACCTTACATTTAAACTCCTGGAGATTGTAGCCGTCGGGGAAGCAAGTATGTCGAAGGGAATTCCACAGTCGGGAAGTGCAAGAAAACAATCTGTTGGAGTAGAAATTGCGGTTACATTTTATCGGTTTCACTGTAATAGGGTGGGACCTAGTTGCTAATCTAGAATTCGTACCTAGTGGGCACCAGTGATCTAAGTTCATCGGAGCAGAAGCCGTGAAAGTATTTATAGAAGAGGCACAGCTGAGCCACGTCACGCCGGTGAGAGAGTGACTGCAGGCGGTTTCCCAAGTCGGTATTGATCAAATTACAAACTCTCCGTTGTACTTTGTCAAGAACCTCAAGGAGAATAGCAGGGGCACCCGACCAGATGTGACAGCAGTATTCAATACACGGGCGGATGATAGATTTATATATGTGCAGGATAGATTCAGACGGAAAAAACTTCCGGGCCCTGCACAGAGAACTGACTTTCACATCAGTGGATTTAACAATCGAATCTATATAGTCATTCCACTTGAGGTCCGCTGAGAGTGTGAGACCAAGGAGGCATAGTGTTTTACTCTCTGAGAGGCAAGACTGTTCCAATGCTAATGGGAGATATATGCGATTGTCTATGATGGTTAATTGATAGCAGCTTCGTTTTAAAAGCATTAAAATTTACGAGCCATTTCTTACCCCAGTCCACTACGGATTGGAGGTCCTTTTCAAGCTCGGCTGAGAGGTTCGCTTTGTCGCCCACACTAGATTTTTGATCAAGGCGAGAATAAATTGTGGTCTCATCGGCGTACATACCTACTTGGGATCTTATGGCATCGGGGAGATCATTAATGTAAATCAGACAGAGCGTAGGACCTAGGATAGAGCCTTGAAGAAATAACCGCATTCGTATGGTAGTTCTGGGAGGCATGTCCGTTTGATACCAGCTTCAATGTGCGGCTAGAGAGGAAAGACTGGATTAGGTCAAACAAATGTCCAGTTATACCATAGTTCCGCAGTTTGCGTAGAAGGCCAGCACGCCAGACTCTGTCGAACTCTTTAGAGATATCCAAGGCAACTTTTCGGGCTTCGCCATTCTTGTCGAGAGCCTGGTATATATACTCGGAGATGGTCGTTAGCATATCAGCAGTAGACCTGGTGAAGCGGAAACCATACTGCTTGTCCGAGAGGAGCCTGTTGGTTGTGAGATGCTGAACCACCTCGGCGTTGATAATGGTTTCGAACACTTTGCCAAAAATCGGAAGAATACTGATAGGGCGGTAATTTGAGAAGTGTAGAGCTTACAAAGGACCGAGAAGAGGTGAGTTGCACATTTCTTCAAGACTATGATTGGGATTCCTTCACCTCCCCGCTCGCTTTGTGAGGTGCAAATTTTGAGATTATGTTAGAAACCAGCGAGGGTGTAATGTAGACGCCATTCAGTTGAATGAGGTAGGAAGTCGGGTGTAGCAACTCCAGAGGAATCCAGTCTCGAATTGGTCGAGAATCTGCGAATAAAGCATTCAGCCTTGTCCGCTGAGGAGGTGAGGACCTCAAATTTATTGATTATTGGGGGAATTGAGGACTTGCTCTTGTTAAGCACTCTTTTACAGAATCGCCAGTCGTCTTTGGCGCCGAACTTAGAGGATACTGTGCGTTGCTTCATTCTGGTATCAAACGACATCTAAGCTTCGTTACGTATCTTTTTACACTTATTAAGAGCTGAGGCGAAAAGGCGCCTGTTTTGGTCAGACGCATAGCTACGATAAAGCCGGAAGAAATGATTCTGGTGGGCAATGGCGGCCAAGCAAGCGGGCGTGAAAAATGGAGACGAAATGAATTTAAGCTGAAATTTCCTGGCATGGATGAATGTTCAAAGTGTTTGGGTGTCAATATGAGGAGAGTGCAGAGGATTCGGAAAGAGTTGGTGATATATTCAGTCAACATTATGGTATTTGGAGTGATCACTTAACGACAACGTTAAGCCGCCATGAGAGAGAGAGAGAGAATGAGAGAGAGGGAAAGAGACCACGAAGCATGTGTCCAGTAGCCAAGTGGAGCGGGGGAATGACCCATAGTCAAAGAGTAACTACCCTTAAAATACTTTCACAGGACAAAATCGCTAACAAAAATAAGAAATAAAACCACAAACGATTTATATCGAAACGAACCTTGAAAGTCAAACTAATTTACACAGGGTACTTAAGTTAGTAACAAAAATAAGAAAATAAAATAAAAGATAACCAAAAAATAAAGTTAAATAAAATAACAGAAATCAGACCGATTCAAGTGAAATTACCATGTGCAGAGAACAGCCTGAAAAGTTGATTTAAAAATTTCGGAAGACAATCTTACCAAAATACAATTTAACACTTTTTTTTCAGATAATCTAGGCGAGTAAACTGCCAAATAAATTTTTCTTTCAACAATGAATTGTTTTTTATATAAGTTTTGTGTAGAGTAATACATTTTTCTTTTCGACTATCAAGATACTTTGAGATTTGTTTGTTTTAAGGGCAGTGTCCCCAAGTCCTACCCTTGTTATTTAAACCATAACTGGAGGGAAGGGACGGACTAATATCTTTTCCTTTGGTAACAGTGATTAAGTGAATGTAGGTTATTCAACTGGAATTCGAACTCGGCTCACCGATCTCTCTTTTCGAGCCGATATCCACTGCACCACAACGCACATCCGTCACTAAACGCTTACAGCCCCTGGTATTCACGAGCGGTCACCCATCTAAGTACTGACCAGGCTCAACGTTGCTTAACTTCGGTGATCGAGCGAGAACCAGTTTATTCAACGTGATAGGCCGTAAGCCCTGAAGCCAATGGCGATTTTATTGAATAAATTTACACCTTAGTATTTCAAGAAATTTCTCTATAATTTTGGTAAATCATCTTCTGAAAAGAAACGTCAGTGCTATTTTCATTTTTTCATAAAACAGACGACTATTCATCCATCGCACGTGTATATAGTTTGCACAGGCCTTCAGTAATTGGTAATCTAACCAAAGCGAACTTTTTCACGTGGCGATATCCAATAGATAGAGAGTAATTGAATTTTAAATGTATGATCACCAATTTGTTTCGACTGCCGGCACACTTATCGTTTCTATGAGAATGTTCAATTTAAGCGATGTCCTGTCGACATTTTTTGTTAGGAATGGGCACTCATTACAATATAAAAATCAATCATTTAACAGACGCATTCTGACAATAAGTATATTAAATTATTCATAGCAACTCAGAAATAATGTTTACTTAATATTTCAACATGGAAACATTCAAACCTCTACGTGCTTCTAATTAACAGAACTTACACAAAGGAGAAAAAAAGCTTCCTGAAATAAATCAATAAATAAACTTGAAACCATTTTACAAAATAAAATCTTAATCAGTGTCGCTCTTTTAACGATAAACTACCGTTTAATCTTACGTGTTTTACGGCTCAGCTCTGGTTAACCTTGCTTATCCGTTACAATATTTGTAGATTAGTAGTAAAGAACGGCGGATGAAATAAGAGTTTGTCCTACAAAGGAGAGCGCAGTTTCGAATCTTGACGAAAACACATGTTTTATTCCGCTTTCGAGAATGCACCTGCTCCTAGACATAATTGGGTGTCTATTTAAAGTACTAGTGTCTGCTATAACAAATTTAAAGTAATGAAAATAATATATATGTATTCTGAGTTTATCAATGAGTCTCACTATATGCTTATCAAGAAGACGCCTGTTACATATCTCAGATATGACAGATTTAAACACACAGCGAAACCTAACAGAAACCGTCATTAACTTACTTAGAGAAAATACTAATGTACTAACATTATCCACTTAAAAAACGGCTAAAAAACATTTTAATAAATAGAAAAAAAGCAATACTAAATATTAATTATGAACACTGCTTAAAGTTGCTGTTTTTACCAAAATTAAAAGAAAACATTCCCAATAGAATAGACACACATATATATGAAGCAAATCTACATTGTCAGTGAAAATTTAAAAATAATTGAATAGCCGAAAGTGTTTGGATATATATAGAACATTTGAACAGTATTTTTAAACATTGTCAGAATACATGAATCATTGAATACAAATCATAATCACAGTACCTTTTAAGACATCTTTAATAAAAATTGTAAAAAAGAAGGATGATACCCATATATATATATAGGCAGACACTACCGGCCATAATTATTAGGCCACTCCAGTTTTAAAAGAAATGATGTATTTCATACTATTTTTAGTATTTATTTCCAAGTGTATAATTCTAAATGAAAACAGAATGTGTCTTTTTTAATACTGCATAATAATATGTACATCAAATGAACTTTTTTGGTGTCCAGTTTTGTGCTCTCTTCCCCATGCTAGTCTCATCTTGTTGGCTGGCCGAAGCAATGGTTTCTTGGCTACCATGTCAAATTTTGCTAATAACAAAAGAACCATTCTATTTCCACTTAGAATTATCCAATAATATTATATATATATATATATATATATATATATGAGTGGATTTAATGAATTGAAATTCGACAAGATAGGAGAATAACTAAAGAACAGACAGGAAAAGTGTCATTAATCTAACATGTTTCAACTTATTTTTCTTCAGAGATTTGCTTTCAAGACATGAATTTAAAACTTTATTACACAAGATACACATACATATAAACTAGCAAGCGTTCCTCTTCACTTACATTTAAAAATGAACGTTTATTACATTATTACAAGTGACGCATATCTGATCAACAAATTCAAGACAATTAATATTCTTTCTGATCTACATTAATGAACTCCCCGACACCATTAGATCCCAAGTTGGCATGTATGCCGATGACACAACAATCTACTCTCGCATCAATCAAAAACCAGGTGCGGACGAAAAAGTGAACCTCGCTGCCGTACTTGAAAAGGACCTCCAATCCGTAGTGGCCTGGGGTAGGAAATGGCTAGTAAATTTCAATGCCTCTAAAACGAAGCTGTTATCAACTAACCACCATATACAATCGCATCTACCTCCCATTAGCATGGGACAGGCTAGCCTCCCAGAGAGTAAAATACTACGCCTCCTTGGCCTTACACTTTCAGCGAACCTCAAATGGAATGACTATATCGAATCCATTGCCAAATCTGCTGCTATGAAAGTCGGCTCCCTGTGCAGGGCCCGGAAGTTTTTCCCACCTGAATCTATTCTGCACATATACAAATCTACCATCCACCCGTGTATTGAATATTGCTGCCATATCTGGTCGGGTGCCCCTGCTGCTCTACTTGGGCTTCTTGACAAAATACAAAGGAGGATCTGTAATGTGGTTGATACTGACTTGGCAGATCGGCTGCAACCACTCTCTCACCGGCGTGATGTGGCTTCCCTGTGCCTCTTCTACAAGTACCTTCATGGCTTCTGCTCCGATGAGCTTAGATCACTGGTGCCGCCATGCACGAATTTACACGAGATACTAGATTAGCAACTAGTTTTCTCCCTTTTACAGTTAAACAAATAAGATGTAACCGTAAATTCTACTCCAACAGCTTCTTTTCTTGCGCTTCCCGCCTGTGGAACTCCCTTCCACAAGTCTGCTTTCCCGACAGCTACAATCTCCAGGTGTTTAAATGTAGGGTCAATAGACACCTCCTATCACACTAACTGCCAATTATTCTCAGAACACTCATTTACCCAACCCTCATTCTCGGTATCCTTAGCCGCCTATCACCCACCCTCTTATATTTCCTATATTTAATCATCCTTTCTCCATTCTATGTATACCCTGCGCAGTAGTGGCAGTGACATGTCTTGCTCGGGGTGAAACGCTTATAAAAAAAAAAAAGATTCCAATATGCCGTCGTCTTAGTGTTTTCAAAAAAGGTAAATTTTAAAATTCGTGTCGTGTAAATCACTATCTGAAGAAACTTAGAGAAACATATTAGATTAAAGAAGCCTTTCCGACCTGTTTTGTTCTTATTCTATCATTATATATATATATATATATATATATATATATAGTCATCTGCAGACAGATCTGTTTCGCTGTATCACAGCTCATCAGTACGGCTAGACATCCGATTGCTTTTACCCGAATTGGCATCAGTCGCGATTCTACATCCGAGCTATTGGCGCAGACATTTAGCGTGTGAGTACCATGTAAACATACCCCAGTAGTTAGAGTGTTCTAATTCATTATTGAATAGACGGTGCCTAGATGTTAGAGTACCTAGTATTTTTTCAAATTTTACCATTCTTCCAGAGTACCCAATCAGGGCGTGAGAGCGTAAATTATCAACTGCAGACAGATCTGTTTCACTGTATCACAGCTCATCTGTACGGTCAGACATATATATTACAAATAGCAGAACGGTTAGACATATATACCTCCAATTAAAAACGATATCTAGATAGACATATAGCAGTATGTCCAATATTTATGAATTTGGTTTGATGAGAAATAGAGATCTTTAAAATATGTGAGTTTATAAACAATAATGTTTCTCTGTAATTAATATTTTTAATTCCAATTGTTAGTGTTACCGATAAGGTTAGCTGTTTTTAATTTTTTTTCTAGTAGATGATGAATTTAATTTATATATTCTGGTCAAACACACACACTCACGTCGCGTAGTAGCAGATGAGATGAATGTTTAATGTTATTAAATAACATATACATCATTGAGAAAATAAATTTAAACAACTGCTTTAGTTTAATTTTTTTTAGCATACACTCAGTTTTAGAACCATGGAAGTCACAGGGTGTAATCAGTTAGTATATTTCTTCAGATTATATCATTTATAGTTGTGTACAGTAATATAAAATTATTTTCACGGTTTATGATGAAATTTTACATAAACTTGAAAAATAATGCGCCCATCGTGATTACAACGAGATTTTTATCACGCACAGACACTATTGTCTCGATTGTCGATTAGTTTCGTACGGCCATTGTCTGCGATGGAAACTACTCCAAGGAAGCGTACGAAATTTGTAACACTGCACGTACCTAATTGCAACTCTTCCAGAGAGGTCACAGGTATTGTTAGTGTGAGCCTTACAACTATCAGTCGTGTAGTCAAAATGAAGATACACAGTAGATCCATCAGTCCAAAAGAAAAGGAAAAATGCGGTCGGAAATAAGAGATGACGCATACGTTATCAGGGAAAGTGTGAAATGCCCTAGAAAGACATTATTCGTTTTTTTTTTTCAATTAATTTGCACAAGGGTGTAAATATGTCATTTCAATATTGATCACTTTAAGTGTCATTTTAACAGAATCCTATTAAAAATATTTAATTTTATTTTTAAGTTATACTAGCAGTAGAGCCCGGCGTTGTTCGGATGCAATGAAAGCTTTAAAACTAATCAGACTCTTTGGACGTTTACACGAAAGACTAAAAAGCAATAGTTGTTTCCAGTCAAAGCGAAACCGTAGATTGAAAGAAAAATTAATGGATGCAAGTCAAATCTTGATTTCCAGTATCGATGTAAAACACGTTTTTCGTCGCAAACTGAATTTTGAAGGCTAAATAAATCCTCTGAGTAAATGATATCCTGGCTGAGACTAAGAACTACAATTATACCTACTTTGAGCAAAACCCGAAAGAAGAACCATAATAAATGTGCTGAAAAACTGATTTTGATCAGACTCGATAGGATATCGGGGTATCGATTTCCAAAATCGGAGTCAAATAAATCATCCAAGGATAAACTAACCTTAGTAACTACATGAAAATTTATCGTACCTATCGAGAGTAAAACTGGAGAAAATGTACCATATTGATGACTGAATATCAGTTATTGACCAGATCTAATAGAATATCGGAGTTATTGATTTCCGATATCGGGGAAAATGAGTCGTCTGAGAAGATCTACTGATGTTTGGTACTAAAAACTATAATTTTACCAAGTTAGAGTAAATTCTGCAGCAAGAACCCCGATAAAAAGGGCTGAAATCCTAATCTATGTCAGACCTTATGAGGTATCGATTTCCAATATCCAGGAGAAATAGAAAAAAATACGTAACCCATAACCTGACCGGCAGCCTAAAGAATATTTGTGTGAAGTTCGGTGAGAATCGGATAAAAATAGTGGATTTGTATAAAGGACATACAGACAGACACACACAAACATCATGCCTTTATATATATATATTGTCACCCGCAGACAGATCTGTTTCGCCGTATCACAGCTCATCAGTACGGTTTGACTCCGATTGCTTTTTTACCCAGGATTGAAACCCGACGGAAATGGCGTCAGTCGGCGACTCTACCGCTGGGCTATGGGCGTTCGGTGGAAGTAGATATATATGTGTGTGTGTGTGGAGAGAGAGAGAGAGAGAGAGAGAGAGAGAGAGATACAAAGATACAAACTGAAATACAATATATGAATGGACAGAGCAAAATATATATGGGATGTACTGAAAGCAATTAGAAAAGGTTGTATAAGCATCCATCTTTATTCAAGTTAGATAGCCCTACGAATTGTACCAATCTAGCCGACAAAATATGAAAATTAAAAGAAAAAATGACAATAAAATCTAATGTAATCTAGAGTATATCAATAAAAGTTAAACGTTACAACAATAGTGACATCTGCAATTTGTGCCAGGAGGAAATATTGGCTATAGTATAATTTCCAGAACAAGAAATGTTACTAAATGAATATAATGTTCGGATGTATACACATTAGAATATTACATTTTGGGTTCGTACTAACAGATGAAATGATGACAATAGTATTTTGGTATTTATAAATATGTGTTATGCGCTTTAAACCTTTTGTTATGCGTTCCAAATAAAGCGTTACAAAATCAGGTAATCTATAACACCTGACGATGCCGAAAGGTTGAAACCATGGTAGCGTAATCGGCTGATATTACTAATTTTAATATTCAATAGATCTGTATGTTAAATTTTATTTTAAATGTGTATTGAACACTTTTTAATACAACCGTAATACAATTCTTTACTGCTCTTATTTGACTATGACCTTTAACTGTTCAATAATACTAATTATATATATATATATATATATTATTAGTATTATTATTATTGCTATTACTTTTGAATTAAGAAAATATATAGTTGAGTAGATTTCCATGACATCTTTTTCGCCGTTGTTTTTTTCAGGTGGCGTGTTTTGTTTGGCTTTTGCAACAGTGATAATAATTTAACTAGGCCTAGAGATCGAGAAGCTTTACCGGTAAAAATCAATGTTCATCAATAAAAAGAAGAGCTCAAAATGCCAATTACCGGTTGAGAGTACTAAAATCATGCAGGTACAGAAATTTAAATACCTTGGAAATATTTGAAGAGGAGAGAAACTTCGGCGCTTGAATCGGAAGGTGTACTGACATGGCTAAGGATGCATTTCAAAAGATAGACAAGAAAAATTCTTTAAAAACAGTACTCTGGTCCTGTGTGTTGTCTGTCCTTCAATATAGCAGCGAAATTGAGAATCTCACCAAAAACGAAGGACAGACTTGAAGCAACTGAAATGTGTTTCTACGGAAGGAGGCTGAAGATAACTTGGACAAAACGACGCAGCGACGACGTTTTGACGGGGATGGAAACGAAAAGGAAACTAATATTTAACATCATCTAATGAGGAAGGATGAGTGGAAAAATCTGATACTCACAGGGTAGAAAGTAGGAAAAAGAGTCAGGAGAATGCAATGTATGACATACTTGATGAGCAAATGATTGGTAGACCAGGGTTTGAGAGGTATAACAAGAAAAAGGTTAAGAGCTAGAAGAAACAAGAAGATGCGGAAGTCCGTGGTCGCCTATATCTGAAGAAACACTGTGCATAGAAGTTACAGAGCAGTTCGTCTACTAGTTCATATGTTTAATTTTGTGTTGGTCCACATAATTTTGTGCCTTTAAGTTCGAAAAGTCATAATTGTTTTTTCTAATACTGTTGCTTTTTTTTAGTAGTACCAATACTAGGACTCCTTTGAAGACTTATATTACTAATAGGACTATACACTGCTACACCTACATCTGCTTGCTACAATTATTGCGACTACAACTAATAATATAACTAGAACTAATATTAAATGAGCTACTGTTACGGGCGCACGGTACTACATCTGTTGTTATTTTGTGGTGAATACAAAATGTAAAAAGAAAACTTTTTTCCTTCACTAATTACAAATTCGCGAGTCAGTGCTAAAATCCTTTTGACCAATAGAAGAAAAGATTGAATTCGTACTGAAGAAAAAAAACAAAAAGACAATTTTGCGTGCCTTTTGGAATTATTTTCTAACCAATGAAAAAAGACCACTTTACAAAACAGAGAAAAATAAACAAACTAATGTCAAAATACATTTATATACATATATATATATATATATATATATATATATATATTTATAAAGTTGAATCAAACAGACAATGAGAGCTGGAGTCAGTAATAAAACCTGAGAGGGAGAGAAGCAAAAACCATGTGTCAAATTACGCGCCTCGGAATTTCAAGAACACTATTCAACGGTTAAGCTATGTGTCTAAAATATATATAATTTATTTTGAATTCTACCACATAACTTGTGTGAAAAACGAATATGTTTTACTTTTGTTTTCAGCATTTTGGAAATTTATTTCGTGTCTGATGGACATTTTCTCTTCTTGGTTATTCATCGAATTTATGAAATTATAATGTTTCATTCACTCAGTTAAGTGCCATCTGTGATACACGCTTAGGCGATCATGTCTCGAAAGGGACATGACTGACTGGGCAGATGATTATTTAGCAGGAGTTTGCCATTACTTTCTGTAGTAACTGGTTGCCAGCCAAGTCGATAGAACCCAATCTGTCCTGTTTTTTAACCCATAACTAGAGAGAATCGACGGATTAATACTTTTGATACTGGTATTTGCGCGTAAGTGAATGCAAGAAATGCAAGAAATGCAAGTGGAATTCGGATTTGGCTCCCTGACGTCACCTTCCGCGACTTGTCTTGAAACAAGCAACTGACAATTACAAACTTGTAAATATATTCCTTATCTTGTGTCATTAAAATATACGGACATGTTTCCTCGTCATTATTCCTGCATTACCTCACTAGATTTCTGCCTCTCTCATTTTATCTGATCTGAAACAATTGATAGAAACTTGTTGGTATGACGGCAGAATGTACAGTTTGTCAATAAAGTCACTTACAATAGCAATTAAGACGAAGCAATTAATCAGCAGCCCAGAAATTTATAATTAAAATGGTTCTGGTTAAATGCGGCTAATAACAATAATATATTATGGTAAATAATAGTAAATGAATTACTGATACTGTTCGAACTAAAAACCACCTACTTCAATACGTTTCCTACAACGAGAGAGAACGCTTCGACAACTTTCATGTCATAAATGATTCTGATGGCTTAAGTCTGCAAATGCATCTCGAATAAATTGTATGAGGTCATCAATATTTTAAAGTTTCTTTGAAAAAAGGAAATCTTTTATAATTCACCATGTTTTTCATTATAAGTAAATTTATAGTTACCTGATTGCCACTTTTGATATTTTCTTTTTTTTTTTAACGAAAATCCTGACTCGATCGTTACATCGTGTGCTATTCCATATTTCGTCATATGTTGTATATGTATATTTCGGTTCCCGAAACTATCCCAGGAGATGGAGTTTAACAAAGAACGTGGCAAATGTAACATGTTTCAAACATCTACTGATGCTAGGCAGTTTTTATAAAGTTTTGTAAATGCTTTCATTCATTTTTTTTCTATTCTCCGTAACAAAAGTCTGTATTACTAGATATCGAGTTAACGTCAGTATCCTAAAACATTAGAAACCATATTTTCACTGGCATTAAGTTTTTACAACAGAAATAATTGGGTAAGATTCAGTAAAAAAAATATTGAATCTGAGTTTCTTCAAAAACGTACTGGAAAGTTTATTTCTTTCTCCTATGTCAAGTTATTCTAAAGTTCATGGCGAGTCACTTTGGAAGAATTCCAAGTTCTCCAGCAATCATGGGTATCTTTATTATCTTGTTCTCTGACGACGCTGTAGATATTTATCCATTATCTAGTTTTGACAGTATCATCACAGGGAAGGAGGACACTAGTGACTTTAGTGTTTTGGTTCTACAGACGGATGTTGAGAATATCAGTGACTGAATATCTGAGAAGTCATTTGAGAAAAAACTTGAATAAATAAGACATTAGAAATCTAGAGTACGTAAGATTTAACGAACTTGGCAATTTTAAAGCACACTATATATACTGAGAAATTAGATAATCATATCGAGTATAATAATTAACAAGCCTTTGTAAATTGATCAGAAAAAAATTGGAGGGCGTATTAGGATGAAAATATTAATTATCCAAACTAAGGTAATAAATGAAACAAGATGAAGCTTCTACAATAATCAATCTACTGTTCCTACTAAGCATCATGCCGTGAAGGCACTGAGCACACGAGAGCCACATTGTCCCTCCAGCTCTCACGGTCTACGCAGAGTGTCTGAAGATACCCTAGTGCTAGATTAGTCTTCTTTAGGTTCTAGCGGGCGACGTCCTTACAGTGGTTGCCTAGTCTGCCCTGATGTCATCTTCAGTCTACTTTCAGCCTGCCGAATTGGCAAATAACTTTGGCTGGGTGGTCATCAGATCGACGCAGGACCTGACCGACGCCAAGACGCGTAGGATGTTTGGCTAGCCGGTCTTCAGGAGTAGCTCTTCATTGGGCACAGTCATGACCAGCACACCCCCTCGATGGCCGTAAGGGTGTGGGAAAAGACGGCATAGACGCAGAAGGCGATGGTCTACTTAAGGGGCCACGTCTCCGTACGATAGAGTGACACAGAAACAACGTTGGCGTTGTAAGCCTGTAGCTTGGTACAAGAAGTATCCCAACCCAGCTATAATGGTCTCCAGCCAAGTCACAATTCCAGGAAAAAGTTGATGGCGTTGGAACTTTCCGAGTCCAAGTATACAAAAAACATGGTAAACTCGACGGAATCGTTTCTAGTCGGTTTGGGCGTCTCTCACATGCATCAGCTTGGTCTTCTGCCAATTGACACCCAGCCTAAGCCATATTGCCGCCCCGTTTAACATGCGGATTCCCCCCTCCAACCCAATCAGCAGAACGGCAGTTTTATATATTTTGTAAACCTTTATGCTTTCATTAACATTCTATTTTTCATTGGCTTCTCTATCTCAGTTTTGTATTACTGCATTGGCCATCCTATTTTGATGTAAATTCTACTGTACAAAAGACCCAGCCTGAATATGATGAGGAGAATCATCAAATCTAGACTGATTCCAAGAGAAACACGATCCAAATTCGTCAAACAGTTAGTTCAGTCTTCTCTATATTAACATGTGTCAATTTAAGTCTGTTCTCCATTAGTGTAATCAGCAGACTATACTCTTAACTGTACATTCAGTTCTGAATACCCGTTGAAGGAAAAGCACTCGCCACGACCCGCTTCTGTCAATTGCACATTTATTCATAAAACGAAAGCACAAAAGCCGCACAGTTAAATATTATGCAAACGTTTAAAAGTTGAACAATAACAGCGGCAACCAGGCGGAAACAAGAGAACAAAGAAAAGGCGGAGGAGTGAAGACCATCCCTTCCCCCCACACTATTACTATATTGCGGGCGACGAGCACTCGACTATGAGTCAACATCAAGAGGGTTAAAAATAATTATTCCTATCGCGTAATCCGTTATCTGTCATCTAATCTGAACGAACATCTCCCTGTACCCTCAAGTAATGGATGACGCAGGCAGCTGGCCTTTCTTCCTCTTTTCCACTGCGTCTCTTCCAATCTCAGGTTGGTTCTTCATGTTTCTTTTTGTTTCATTTCTCCACCCCACCCCCAATGTTCCTTAAACTATTCCTTTCATCGACTCAGAAAGACTTCAGGACTTTACTCATTTTCTTATCTTTCTTCCGATTACTCCTTCCTCTTCTTACTCTAAGCTCTACGTTATTTTTCTCTCTTTATATTTTGTAATCATTTTTTTTATTTCATTTTTAATTATGATCATCTTTTGGCAGTTGACGTTACTATTGTCACTTTCTTTATTACGAGTAGTTTAATTTTATTAAAGGACCTTCTTTTTCCTCTGATTATCGTCATCAAGAAATTCTTCAACCCCATTCCTTTTTTCTTGTTCTCTTCGTATTATTAATATTATTATACCCTTTGTCCTTTCCCCACTCTTTTTCATTTTTATACCATTAACAAAATATTAATAATATCAGTAATATTATTAGTTGTGCTAATTATTATATTAATTGATAGTTTTCTTCTATCATTATTGTTAGTAGTAGTAATACTACTATTAATACCAGCATTATAAATTCATATTCCTGTACGTTGTCCTTTGTTTTATTAAAATATTATTATTAATAGTAGTAGTAGTTGTAGTAGTAGTCTAATCGCAGCCGCATTTTTATTTCTCCCTATAACCTTTCATGCCTTTATATTTTATATTCTCTCTTTACTCCCCATCCTTTCTTCCTCCTTCTCTTTTGCTATTTTCCATTTCCTTGATTCTTCGTATCAGTTTTCTCTTTTTGAAATGTTCACCAATTTATTTTTCTGCACTATTTACATTCATTTTTATTGCTTTCTTTGTTACGCAATAAAGGTGGCACTATGATATGAGGATTATTTTTTATGAATATCGACATAAATTTTCAGTCAGCTTTTGAAGGGAATCAAGTGACAACATGTACCCTTGGTTCATATTTAGTTTCCGTTTTATTATTACATTGTGAATATTTTATGAATCGTTTAAATTTGTTCTCACATTTCTGATTCTCCCTAATTTTTTAACAATGTATAGAACATTATTATTATTATCATCATCATTATTTTCCCAGAGAGTAAAACACTACGCCTGCTTGGCCTAACACTTTCAGCGGACCTCAAGTGGAATGACTACGTCGAATCCATTGCTAAATCCGCTGCCATGAAAGTTGGCTCTCTGTGCAGGGCCCGGGAATTCTTTCCGCCTGAAACTATCCTGCACTTATACAAATCTACCATCCGCACGTGTTTTGCATACTGTTGCCACATCTGGTCGGGTGCCCCTGCTATTCTCCTCGGGTTTCTTGACAAAATACAGCGAAGAATCTGTAATGTGATTGATACCGACTTAGCTGACCGCCTGCAGTATCTCTCTCACCGGCGTGACGTGGCTTCCCTGTGCCTCTTCTATAAATACTTTCATGGCTTCTGCTCTGATGAACTTAAATCACTGGTGCCCCCTAGGTGTGATTTCGCACGAGATATTAGATTGGCAACTAGGTCCCACACTTTTACAGTGAAACCGATGAAATGTAACCGCAATTTCTTCTCCAACAGCTTCTTTTCTCGCACTTCCCGCTTGTGGAATTCCCTTCCGCATGCTTGCTTCCCCGACGGCTATAACCTCCAGTAGTTTAAATGTAAGGTCAATAGACACCTCATAACACACTAACCTTCCCATTCCCTCCAACTCTCCCCCTATGTACATCCTATCGCCCTGTGTAACCCACTGCGCTATAAAGCAGTGGAATGCCTTGCTTGGGGTGACATGATTAAAAAAAAATAATAATATTGGTGATAGTACTAATAGTCGTATTAGTAGCAGTAATTTATTTCATTGATAAAGTTCTATTCTTATTCTTTCAACTGAGACGCCAGATTTATCTTAGATATTATTCGAAAGTTTTTCAGTAGTATCAGTTAAGTGCCATACGTGATACACACTCGAAAGAGACATGACTGACTGGGAAGAAGATTATCCCAAAGTAGGTTGCCATTGTTTCTACAGTAGACTGGTTGCCAGCCAAGGCTATAGAACCCGATTCGGCCTGTTATTTAACTCACAGCTGGAAGGAATAGATGAATTAATACCTTTCACAAGGGTATTTGCGTGTAAAGGAATGCAAGTAGAATTTTAAATCGGCTCTCCGATTTTCTCGTTCCGAGCCGATATCCACTGCACCACAACACACATGAGTAGTATATATGTGACTATCTGAGCTGTAACCATTAACACATTATTATACAATTCAGATAACACTGCTTTATTCTTATTATTATTATTAATAATAATACATGTTCCTCTTCACACCAGATATATTGTTATCATGAAAGACTGGGCGAGATTATGTGTCCTCAAATCTCTACAACCTTATTGTTGCCACTAGTATTATATTGTCTCAATAGTTAGATTATCCCGGATTAATTGAAAATCAATTGATAATGAGTTTCTTAAATACGTATAGTCAACCTTAATTCTTACTCTGTTTAGTTCCAAAATTCATGACTAGGCACTTTGGAATTATTCCAAATGCTCTAACAAGAATGGACATCAATATTGCCATGGTTTTCGACAATATTTTTATGATCTCTTTCGATGTGCAGGTATTTATCCCGCTTATTTTCATCAACGAAAATCATCATGCCATCGGTTCACGACTTCTTATATATGTTAACGTTAAAAACATTTTGCACCTATCATAATAGCAAGTCTGATTGTTTTTATTAAATCAAACTGCAAGCTGATTTCAGAAGATTTGTTTTGTTAATTTTAACGCCCCTAAAACAAAATTGATCTCTATTAATCACCGTTAAAAAACATTTTACCTACCATAAACATATCTTACGCTTACCTCCAGATCATTGCAATGCGCATTTTTGGTCTCAGGTTTTCCACTGACATGAAGTGGAATAATTACACCCTTCTGCGAATTAATTGAGTCAGCTGCTTTAGTTTCATTTCCTTCAAAATACGGTCGGTTTTAGATCTATTGAAGTGATAGGGTGTAATTAATTGTTATTTTTTCCTCAGATTAGGTAATTTGAAATGGTGTGCAGCAATATGAATCTGTTTCGAGCTATATATGATGAAATTTATTTGGCCTTAAGAATATCGCGTCATCCGTGATTGCATCAGATATTAATCACGTCCAGACACTATTCTCTCGATTGCCGATTATCATACGGCCAATGAGTACGAAGAGTACGAAAAATTGCAACGCTGTACGAACCCACTGGCAAACTTTACATAGATAACACGAGTATTGTTTGTGTCAGACTTTCAACTGTCAATCGTGCCATCACGACAAAGAAACTCAGTACAAAACGTAAAGAAAAATGCAACCGGAAGAGTGAACAACGTTAAGAGATGACGTGTACGTGATCAAGGAAGATGTGAAAGATTTTAAGACATTATTCGTTTTGTTTCAATCATTTTTCACAAAGGTGTATATCTATTCAATCGCTAAATCTGCTGCTAAAAAGACAATTATATCGTCGTAGACTTTAACACCTATATCTTTTTTGCATACTTACAAGTCTACTCTTCTTGTGTGTATCGAATATTTTCGCTACATGTTGAGAAAAACCCAAAAAGGAATCGGAAACTTTATCGGTACTTATGTGGCGACTCTCTGTCAAGCATTTTTCCACCACAGTGACGCACCATCATTTTGCCTCTTCTATAAGTATTTTCAAAGTAAGTGTTCTGATGAGCTTTCCTCGTTGGTACTTTTACGTTACCTATTTAACCGCTGTACGAGATAAGACTCCAGCCAGGTTTTATTATATTGTTATCAAAATTGCTATATCAAACAGAAAGTTCTATGCTAATAATTTCTTCTCGTGCCTCCAGCTTTTAGAACACGCTACCGGCGTTACACTTTTCTGTCAACCCCGATTACAGTTAAATGCAATATCATTCGCCATCTTCTGTCTCATTGAATCCTGTTCTTTATTGTCCACCCAGTGTAGTTCACTTTCTTTCAGTAAACAATTGCATCTTAATAGCATATATTGCCTCGTCTAGGGTGAAATGATTACAAAAAGCTTTTTATTTTCTTGCAATTTTGCATTGTGCTCTACACGGACATGGGAAAAAACCGAAAACGTGTTAAGTTTTAAGTCGGTCCGATAACCTTGCAGCATTGTTTTTGTTTTAGGATTAGCGTCAGTTGTCACTCCTCGCATAAGTTGTAAACGATTTCTTTGCATATAAAGGAAACCCTTGAGAAAACAGAGAATTTATTCTACAGACATTTGGTGGGATTATTTTGCATTACATATGTGAGCAACGTAGAAGTCAGGAAGAAAATGGGAACAAATATTTTTACTCTTTCACAGAAATAGTCAATTGAAATTTCTGGGACACGTCATGAGGAAAGTAGGCTCAGAGAAACATTACTGTTTGACAATATATTAGTAAGGGAAACGCTACTGCCTGACAATATATTAGTAAGGGAAACGCTACTGCCTGACAATATATTAGTAAGGGAAACGCTACTGCCTGACAATATATTAGTAAGGGAAAACGCTACCGCCTGACAATACAGCGGGTGGAAACGCTACTGCCTGACAATATATTAGTAAGGGAAACGCTACTGCCTGACAATATATTAGTAAGGGAAACGCTACTGCCTGACAATATATTAGTAAGGGAAACGCTACTGCCTGACAATATATTAGTAAGGGAAACGCTACTGCCTGACAATATATTAGTAAGGGAAACGCTACTGCCTGACAATATATTAGTAAGGGAAACGCTACTGCCTGACAATATATTAGTAAGGGAAACGCTACTGCCTGACAATATATTAGTAAGGAAACGCTTACCGCCTGACAATATATTAGTAAGGGAAATGCTACTGCCTGACAATATATTAGTAAGGGAAACGCTACTGCCTGACAATATATTAGTAAGGGAAACGCTACTGCCCGACAACATATTAGTAAGGGAAACGCTACTGCCCGACAATATATTAGCAGGAAACGTTACTGCCTGACAATATATTAGTAAGGGAAACGCTACTGCCTGACAATATATTAGTAAGTGCTAAGGGAAACGCTACTGCCTGACAATATATTAGTAAGGGAAACGCTACTGCCTGACAATATATTAGTAGTGAAACGCTTTACTGCCTGACAATATATTAGTAAGGGAAACGCTACTGCCTGACAATATATTAGTAAGGGAAACGCTACTGCCTGACAATATATTAGTAAGGGAAACGCTACTGCCTGACAATATATTAGTAAGGGAAACGCTACTGCCTGACAATATATTAGTAAGGGAAACGCTACTGCCTGACAATATATTAGTAAGGGAAACGCTACTGCCTGACAATATATTAGTAAGGGAAACGCTACTGCCTGACAATATATTAGTAAGGGAAACGCTACTGCCTGACAATATATTAGTAAGGGAAACGCTACTGCCTGACAATATATTAGTAAGGGAAACGCTACTGCCTGACAAATATATTAAAAGGGAAACGCTATCGCCTGACAATATATTAGTAAGGGAAACGTTACTGCCTGACAATATATTAGTAAGGGAAATGCCATTGCCTGACAATATATTAGTAAGGGAAACGCTACTGCCTGACAATATATTAGTAAGGGAAACGTCACCGCCTGACAATATATTAGTAAGGGAAACGCTACTGCCCGACAATATATTAGTAAGGGAAACGCTACTGCCTGACAATATATTAGTAAGGGAAACGCTACTGCCTGACAATATATTAGTAAGGGAAACGCTACTGCCTGACAATATATTAGTAAGGGAAACGCTACTGCCTGACAAGGTTGGGTATGGAAACGCTACTGCCTGACAATATATTAGTAAGGGAACGCTACTGCCTGACAATATATTAGTAAGGGAAACGCTACTGCCTGACAATATATTAGTAAGGGAAACGCTATTGCCTGACAATATATTAGTAGTGAAACGCCATCGCCTGACAATATATTAGTAAGGGAAACGCTACTGCCTGACAATATATTAGTAAGGGAAACGCTACTGCCTGACAATATATTAGTAAGGGAAACGTTACTGCCCGACAATATATTAGTAAGGGAAACGCTACTGCCTGACAATATATTAATAAGGGAAACACTACTGCTTGACAATATAGAAATAAAGGAAAAGTAATTACTTAACAATGTTAACTGTACGAAGACGTGGAAAACCATGATTGTTTTATCTTGGAAATTAAAAAAAAACTAAGAATTCCAGGAGCAATCTTAAAGTGTTTTATTCTCATGCAGCGGGGCGCATTTGATATATTCTAGGCCAGGTTGGTAGGGAAACTACTTTCTTACAACTAGTTTCTCCTTTTACATAGGCCGGGTTACTTTACTCGAGGTAGGGCGTTACGTTAGGCAGAAGTTTGTATGGAAAGGAGAGGAAAGTAACCGATAAGCCAACACATTAACAGTTTAAGATTGTCGTGATCGAGAAAAAATCATCACGCGAGTCGGTACCACAGAGATGGGGTTTACGGAAAGAATCTATTCGAGCTATTCGATGGAATACAGAAAGAAATAAGGGTGGTTTGACACAATGTAAGTGGCATGGCGGGTGCGTTTCGTGAAGGTTAAATCTGGCGAAACTAAGGAATGTATTTCCTCCGAGCACTTTTCGTTAAAGTAGGGATATCGAAGCCAATGGCTTGCAACATACCGCCTGTGAGAGAGAGGTTGGAAGGTGGAAAATAATTTGTCACCCACAAGGCCTCAGATACGCTTTTAGACTATGAATACTTCTCCAAGTTGACGGAAGAATTTCATGTTTGGAATCGAATCCGTTATTTTTTTACCAATTTAATATCTACTGTAAGGTTTTTGTCATCTCTAAAATAATTTTGAGCGAGAAACCTGGTAGTGAACGGAAATTAAGTCATTTGAACAATTTCTAGATGATTTTGGCTCATACCCATTAAGATCAATGTATTTCATTTAATAACTGAAGATATCAATTCTATTTCGGCATAATTTATATTTAATTTCTCTTGTCTTTGTGGTCCTGGGTATGAAAATAAACTACATCCCGCAGTAAGGCATCTGATTGTGAGGAGCATGGAACCACCTCTTAATTGCTGTTGTTCCCACCCTGGCCCTGAGTGGTAGCACCTGTATGGTTCTAGCTATGGGCAAATAGTTGACCCCCAAACTGGGATCAAAACATTATGAAAATATAAAAATACACTTTCATAGAAAAATACATATTTTTGAAAGAGAAAAAATATTACCATAACACATTTTTAAAGGAAAAGCAATTATTACCAACAATAAATTTTTAAATAAAAAACTAGAAAGCATCTTCAGTTTTCTAAAAATAAAAAAAAACATGTATCAAAATGTAACTAAATCAACCTTCTCCTTATAACCGAACATTAAAAAGTACATTAAAATCCTACCTTTTAAATAACATGATATGCCGTTAAACAAAACTCAATCATCAAACCTTGTCTTTGGTTATAATGTTTTTTTTTGTATAATTGAATCTTATGCGCAAGACCAGGGACGCCATTAAGCGCGTTTCGTCTTTTCAATACGTCGTCTTGTTGATCTTTATGAAAATATTTGTTTTCATTTACATTTTTTTTTTGGGGGGGGGGGGGGTTAATTCACTTTTCTTTTATGTTCCTCGATCTTCCGTTTATCCTTTTCTTCTTGATTTTTAGTAGATTGTCTTAAAAATCTGCCTACTGTAGGCATCAAATTTCTAAGGCAAAGCACTATGGAGTAATAGAGTTGAGTTTGAATTTCAGTTGAACTAATGTTATTCCTTTATGTGCCAATCTCCTTGGGAAAAGCAAGAATCTGTCTCTTCTCAGCAGCTATGGCTAAACAGCTAGAGAGACTGGGTTTTGTAGCATTGCTTGGCAACCAGTCTATTGCATTAAATATTTACTAACTATTGCGGAAAAATCTTCATACTATATGCGTTTGGGGACCGCTTGTGAAGCCAAACAATCCCATGAAATTTTTTTAGGGAAGAATCCACTCAGAGTGAATGCCGCCACAATCGAAGCAAAGTTGGTAGATAACATTAAGGCATTTTTCCAAGAACAACATTTATGCTTGCCTTGAAAAATCACCTTTTTTTTAAAAACCTTGTATAAAAAATTGGTATCAGTGGTGAATACGTAGATATGTTCTGCTTTCTCGAAGCAGTGACTTTTAATTTTGTTTTTACTCATATCGCGCACCTGGAATACTAGGTTCATTTAAACAATATTCTTTATCCGGCTTACGTCTACATCCCGTATGAACACGGAACATTAGCAATGTTGAAACTGGTCAGTAAATGACTGCCCGTTTGTGAATACTAGCTAGTGTAAGTTTAGATGTACGTGAGGTGTATTGAATAATAGCTATAAATTATTAAATGGGGGAGCTAATTTTGAATTCTTCTTCGGTTTGTTATATTCATTTATGCGTAAATGCCATTGATATGAACCCAACTCTTCTATCCTCAACAATAAAATCATAGTTTTTAATAATTCAATAATTTTATCCCATAATATTCTCATACACTTCCTTTTTGTTATCACAACCGGTGTAAGTATGTGTATATTAACTATAACCTAATCCTTACCTTTTAATGCTTACCTAATCTCATGTATATTTTGTTACCATTATACTTAGCAATCGCTATCAAAAAACATTTTTTTAATTCATTTTACCCTATCCAAGGCATTAAAACTAATAAGACACAAGGAGTAACTGAATGTGGAAGAATTATAAACAGAACCATTACTCAAGATTAAGAAAAGTGTAATTAAAAGAACAATAGATAGCGAGTGGAATTTACTGTAACTCTAAACTGACGAGACTCCGACAACAATCTATAACACTCACTAAATTCTAAAATTAAGATACCACATCGAAGAGCTCATCCAAACAACTTCCACGGAAGTATTTATGGAAAAGGGACAGGGTGGCAACCTTACAGCGGTGGAAAATTGACCGAAACATAGTTACCAGATCAGGACCAAAAATATTGCTGACTCTTCTTTGGGTGTTATTAAAAAATTTACGATGCGTCACTCCAGCGATATACCTTATGTAATGATAAAAATTAAAGTATCGGTGAATGATGCTATATTTTCTACATAAAATATAAGGAATGAGGCTAATATATCTAATCTACACAAGTCTTGCTTGATGGTTTCTTCTATTGTCTATCATGCTGTTTTATTTTACTTAATTCCTTTTTAACCAACCGAAATCAAGACGTTAAATAAAAGCAGTTCGGATTGCCATTTTTTAGTTACTGTCTGTTAATTTCTTTTAGAAAATTTTCAAATATTTATTCAAATATTACTCTTTATCTATCTCATCTCGTCTTCTTTTGTAACTTTTTACTTTCAACGACATTTGATTTCATCATATAATTATACCGGTATATCTTGTAACATTTTCCCATCTCTAGTTTTGTTTAAAAAACAAAACAAATGGCGCCTTAATAACTGCATCCAGCTTTTGACAATCAAATTAAACCGGATCCATACAGATCTGTATCGATTATGGTGTGTTTCTAAACATTTTTTTTTTTATCATACCATCCTGGGCAAGGCGGTATGGCCACTGGTGTGCAGGGGGCTACATAAGAGTGAAAAGACTGGAAAAGAGAAAGACGGAAACCACATCCTAAACAGGGAACAAGGGATAGGCCTCTACACCTGTTCAATAGACGTGGGTGGAGTGTGAACCGGGCGATAATTTAGTCTATCTACACTACCCCTGTTAAAAAAATCAGGCAAATTAAAGACAAAAATTAAAGACAGAAATTAAAATAAAATCAACATACCAAGAAGGTAAGACAGACTGATAAAGGTGAGCAGAAATACCAAAGTAGGATTCCGTCATACATATTGTTAGCTTTAAATTGTCTTCCGTTCTTTTTTCTTAATTTTCTAAGTTGTTTAGAAACAAAATATGGTATTGAAAAAGTGGATTTCTGTTCAACACTGCTAGTACAACCATTTTCTTAACAATCGATAGACAGTTATGCATATTCCTGGATTAACCTTTATTTAAATAATAAAGTTTTAGAAAATTTATAATCGCCAACGGTTTTTTAATCTTTTCACCCCAAGCAAGGCGGTAACACCACTGATGCGCAGAGGGCTACATAAGAGAAAAAAGATTAGCTATGAGGAGAGTATGGAGAAAGACGAACCTGTTACAGAGTGCGTCAGAAAAGGGAGCATGAGAAGGATAGGAATACAGGCGTAATGACAGTTGCAAAGGTTAAGAGAAAGAAAAAGATATACAGGGTGGTGTAAAAAGAACTAGAGTCAAGTGTTTAAGAGATGGGCATTGACATTGCATTAAAATTCCTGGAGGTTGTATCCGTCAGGAAAGCAAGAATATGGAAGAGAATTCCACAGGCGAGAAGTGCGAGAAAAAAGGCTGCTGGAGTGAAATGTCGGCTGCATTTGGTTGATCTAAGAGTTGGGAACTTGTTGCCAGTCTGGTTGCACGAGTAAACTCATGTGGCCGGGGCATCAGTGATTTAAATTCGTCGGAGCAGAAACCATGAAAATATTTATAGAACAGACAGAGGGAAGCCACATCCTGTCGGTGAGAAAGTGGCTGAAGTCGAACCGACTAGTCAGTACCTATCACATTACTGATTCTCCTTAGAGCCTGTCGAGAACACTGAGATGAACAGCGGGGGGCGCCTGACGATATATGACAGTAGTATTCCATGCACGGACGGATGCTTTTGTTTATTATACTAAGACAATTTTCAATATTTTCAAAAAAATGCATAAAAGTGTCGATTTAAAACAAGTGATTCATCATGACTCGATTTAAAAATCGAAGGAAAAATAACACACATAGGTTGTATAGAAACAACTGCGAATGACGTAGATATTCATGCAGAAAATTTAAAAAGAACTGACTATATTATAACCTTACTAATGTATCTTTATATCATACTTCTTCAAAATATATTTGAATATAGCTATGCGTAATCTTCTAACATTTGTAGTTTTAAGTAATGTTTCTCCTATTATAATCGTTCCCAATCCTAGTTATAATTGTGACACGATAACTAGGCGTATATTAAGGTGCTTTGTAAAATATGTATTTTATTATAATATATTAAAATAGAAAATGGTTAAGAATAGAAAATAGATTAAAAACATGTTTTGTTTTAACAAAAGTGAAAAAGAGAAAAAATAAATAAATAAACGCTTTTTCTTTTATGAGGAAAATTGTGGAAGAGAAAAGAGTATCAGATTACTGTTTTAAATCCTACCACTCTTCCGGTAAATATTTGACTCTTGACTCGGTGATTTAATGTGAAAAGAGATAAAGTTCAGAAAATAGTTTTTTTTCTTTTAATGACCAGGTCAAAGGCTGTCTTTTACTGTATCTTAACCACACATTAAGAATTTTCCGGCGGAAGCTTTATTAAGATAATAAAAAGAAAAAAAATCCTGGAAAAAAAATACTAAGGCTAAGTACAGACTGGATGTCTGCGGGATATTTACACATCAAAAGAAGGAAAATTTAAGTGCCCTGAAATTTCGGACTTTCAGTCGCCAATTGCTTATCAACCGGTGGTTTAAAGCATTTCCGGATTTCCGGATTAATTTTAAATAAATAGAGAGAGCCAGTAGAGTTGAGTAGAGTTAGTTCCGCCGGGCGTATGCTCGAAGTAGAACCTCCGTTCGTCTTGTTTCGGTCAGTTCGGATTTGTTGATCTCCATTAATTAGAGTTAGAGCTGTGTGTCACATTCGCTAGCCCCAACCGAAAAGGCTAACTCTAAACGAAATAAAGCATCCTTTCAAATCATCCAAGTTGTGGAAGTTCGTTCCTTATAGTTTAATCTTGTACCCCCAGCTTGAGGTTCCGATATTTTCAACAAACTCCCGGCAAACATCACAGCGTGGAGAACGGCCACCGGAGAAATTGTTCGGACCGTCCGTTGGGGTGTTACAAATAAGTAATGTTTCTTCTATTATAATCGTTCCCAATCCTAGTAATAATAACTAATGTTTCTTCTATTATAATCGTTACCAATCCTAGTAATAATAATAATAATAATGTTTCTCCTATTATAATCATTCCCCATCCTAGTAATAATAAGTAATATTTCTCCTATTATAATCGTTCCTAATCCTAGTTATAATACTTGCTGTTTCACTTTGCTTCTCATATACTGAATGTATCCCCGCACAGTCAGTCTGTTAAGAGCCATACGGGATACACGCTTAAGCTCGAAATAAACATGACAAGGCAGAAGATTTTTCCGCAGTAGGTTGCCATTACTTTCTGTGGTAGACTCGTTGCCAACCAAGGCGAGAGAACAATTCCAATTTTTACTAATATTTCACCTATAGCAGGAGGGAGAATCTACGGATAAGTATCTCTCCCAAGAATATTTGCACGTAAATAAATGCAGCAAATTCAAGCGAAATTTGAACTGCTCTCTGATTTCCCATCCCCAGCCGATATCCACTGCACCACAACACATCCACTCGGAGTAACATTCTCTAGACATTTTTGCTCAGTATATGTGTCTATTTCTTATTCTAAGTACATTTTTGTTCCGATTTCTCAATAAACTTATTCATTTTCTTATACCTTTCGTGCATGTGGATGCGGGGTTATGCGTGTAATAGGAAAGGATTAAAAATAATAAAACCCTTATAAAATTAGGGTGAACATTGTGAGTTCTTTGAATGAATTCTCGCAGATGAGACTACAGTAGCTGTCATGATTTTAGCAGTTGCCATGTCTACGTTACAACGAGTTTTCTTAATAAAAATGAGCTGTATTCTTGTTTGGTTGCGTGTAGCCAACAAGGTTACTGAGGTGTTGGAATCACGGCTGTATAGCTTTGTCCTGGTATATTCAGTTATTTACTCATAATACAACTCATCCACGGTAGATTCACAGTTGGGTCACTCGATAGATTCGTTATTTGCTGAACTCCGATTACTCGCTATTGACTCAACGATTATTCGCCATAACCTCATCGCCCCCGACTTCTCTCTGGTGATTATATAATTATTTAGTTGTCACCTAATAGCCTCTGGAATAATCTATTTTTCTCTGGCGATCGATGTTCAAACACAGGTGCTGGCGTTTAGACATTCTCTCCACGACGAAGTGAATAGTAAAAACTTCTCTGCCCATTCAACAAATCTGAACAAACAAGAAAATATCTGATTTCATTAATATTTTCTTCATCAGGCGGGTAAAATTATTTAATATCCTTGCTTATTCAGAAATGCTTATAAATATATATATATATATATATATATATATTTATATATATTGTTGTATTGCCGAGGGGGCAGGACTATACCCAGAAGATGTGTGCTGAATATCTATAGCGCTTTATTCGTGCTATTGAATATTAATACAAGACAAACACCATGAGACCAAACAAATAGTAGAAGGGAGGAGAGGTTAAGTCGTTCGAGTTGCAAACAACACAGTCCGATAATAATCGTCAATGACCCTGCGAAATTCCAGACTACAATATATATTTATTTTGATAGCTACTTCTGTCTGCAGACCATTCAAGTTTTGAGAACATCAGAGGATATATATATATATATATATATATATATATATAAAGATCAGCATGCAGTGTGGGTATAGAAGAATCCAAAAGAGTATCCTGTACATACAGTGGTAGGATAACTCTCTAAGAGAGCTCTAAACATATATGCATATAAATACATATAGAGCAAATATAAGAAAAAATTAAGGCAGACACGTTATTTCATGGTGAATCGAGAGTTTAGGCCTAATTCAGACGAACCATCAGCTTCCGTCTGTATTTTGTAAATGTCCTGCCTTGCTTGGGGTCTAATCATATATTTTCTATGTGTGTGTTTGTGCTTGCGTAAATATGCATATAATAATTTATATATATATATATACACACACACACACACTACCGTTCATAATTATTAGGCCACCTAGATCGTTTTTATAAATGATGTATTTTGTAATATTTTTAATATTTATGGCCAAGTGGATAATTCTAAATGAAAATACAATAGTTATTTTGTTTTTATTACTTTGCGAAATTTTACAAGGCAGCCCGGAAGCCTTTGTTTTGGCCAGCCAATAAGAAAAGACTAGCATGGGCCAGAGAGCACAAGAACTGGACACCAGAACACTTCATCTTATACTCATGTTACTGTGCAGTATTAAAATAGAACCATTCTATTTTTAATTAGAATTATCCACTTGGCAATAAATAATAAAAATAGGATGAAATACATCATTTTCTTAAAAAAAACAAACAAACTGGGATGGCCTAATAATTATGACTGGTAGTGTATATAGTATTATTGTCATGTACTCTCCCGTAGATTTGCACATATGAGTGTCGAACTCAGACTGCCATTTAAAGAATTTTTTTTAGAGTGGTAAAGGCTTGTGTAGCAGCATCCACACTTTTTGGAACTGTTGATTACAAACAATCGGCGCAGAAGTTCGCCACAGACCGCATGAACAGCAGACCTCATTTATTTAACCCATAACTGGAGGGAAAGGACGGATTAATACATTTCCCAAGGGTACCAGTGCGCAAGTGAATGCAGAGTGTTCAACTGGAAATGAAACTCGGCTCAACACCGCACCACAACGCACATCCGTCAATAAACGCTTAAAGCACCTGGTATTCCAAAATGTTCACCCATCTAAGCACTGACCAGACTCAACGTTGCTTAACTTCGGTGATTGAGCGGGAACCGGTGTATTCAAAGTGATATATATATATATATATATATATGTGTGTGTGTTTTATGCTAGACTTGAAAGGTATTTATGCCTACTTTCTTCTCCAGATGTCTCAAAAATTTTTGGATTTAGTATTGTAGACTAATGCAGTTTTCTTTATTTTTCCTACTTTTAGTGTGATTTGTGTGTGTGTGTGTGTGTGTGTGTGTGTGTGTGCCGAATGTAACAAATAAGCTATGTAAAAAATCTACTTGTATTAATCCTCTTCATATATATATATATATATATATATATATATATATTCCTAAGTTTATGAATGTATATGCATTGGAAGAAGTGTATAGACTGTCTTCTCTCGTGCTTTTCTCCTCACAACAACAACGCAGTTTTAAAAAAAGTAAAATCAAGGAATAATATAGTAGAAGCAATATTTTTTAAAAGAAAAATATCGACAGAACGAGATAAACCACAATTTTTAAAGCCATAGTAAATCTTGTTCGATTTACTTCTTCAATTGTCCTTGAAGACGGATCAAATGTCTGAACAGATTCGAGTTATCTGGCTTCTTCTGTTCTTTCAATTTGTGTTTTCTTGCTGTCATTATAGCCACCTCTGTTATCAGTAATAGTTTTATTGTTTGAGTGTTTATTGTTGACTGATATTTTGAATTGCACAGTATATATGTGTTTAATTACTTACTTTTTGGTCATAATAAAATTAGACCAGTGCACACTTATATTAAAAAAATGTTCAAAAAAATTATATTGTAGAAATTTTGAATATTTTCCATTTGTAAACGAATTATTACGCGACCCAGGTTTCTACCATGATTGGAGTCTTCAGGCGATTGATAATAACTGTTTTAAACGGTAAATGGTAAAATTAGTTATTGTAAATAGCCTGACGACACCACTCATGGTAGAAACCTGGGTCGGGTAATAACTCGTTTACAAAATGAATATATAAGTATTTACAGTTCAGATCTAAATTGTATTAAACAAGTAAACAGTTGTATTGTGTGCTCTATACATATTTGAAGGGAGATGAGGATTCGACATGTAGACAATTTAGATATTTAGGGAGGGAAGATCAGTCGCTTACGCTATCATGGTTTCGCTCTAGTCAGGCGATTTGTTCTAAAATGTTCGAAACCATGGTAGCTTAATCGGCCGATCTATTTTGACAGTTACATTTTGGTCATAATTAAATTATTATTGTATTAATGTGTTCGATACAGTTATATTGTGTTCTATATTGTAGAACTGAATACTTTTTATATTTGGAAATGAGTTATCTCTGCAACTTAGGTTACAACATCTCGTTTCCTTCAGACGATTTATAATAGTTTTTTTTTTAAACGTACAAACAGGGTTTTTAACGAAAGCATGACTGGTATTTTTACACAACTGAAATTTTTCAAAGTTAGAGAGGATTTACTAATCATTGCAGCTAAAATTAACCGTTCGCTTCAAGAAGCCAGGACTGAAACCCGACTAATATGTCAGTATATATATATATATATATATATTAATCTCATTATCCACTCACTGTCATTATTCGTTCGAATTTGTTTCTGTAAATTTATATTTATAGGAAAAACTAACATTTTAACCAGATTTCAATCGGGTAGTTTAAGAAAGAATAAAAACATAAGTTTACTTAGAAAATACTTATACAACGTCCACCCTCGTTCCTTTTACAGATATAGATAACAATGTAGAATGTCCTTATTGAATAAGGGTCGGAGGAGGAAGGGCAACTTTTTTTTATTTTTTTGAATCATGTCACCCCAAGCAAGGCATTCCACTGTCACTATAGCGCAGGGGGTTACACAGGGCGATAGACGAGTTAGGATGTACATAGGGGGAGAGTTGGGGAGAATGGGAGGGTTAGTGTTAGGAGGTGTCTATTGACCTTACATTTAAACTCCTGGGGGTTATAGCTGTCGGGGAAGCAAGCATGCGGAAGGGAATTCCACAGGCGGGAAGTGCGTGAAAAGAAGTAGAAGCCATGAAAGTATTTATAGAAGAGGCACAGGGAAGCCACATCACGCCGGTGAGAGAGTGACTGCAGGCGGTCAGCTAAGTCGGTATCAATCATATTACAGATTCTTCGCTGTATTTTGTCAAGAAGCCCGAGGAGAATAGCAGGGGCACCCGACCAGATGTGGCAACAGTATATAGATAACAAAGTGGGGTGATCGATTCTATATTATAATCGATACATAAACTGATCTCTGACTTGGTGGGGTGATAATTTTATTTCTACCCCCAATTTTGGCTTTCTGAAAAATTTCAAAGTGTCGTTAGCGTTCTAAAACTTTGATCTACACCGGCGTGCAACTTCCGTCGAGCTAGACCGCAAAATGCAAACGATAAGTCTAATCTGTCAAAGAAACAAATACTTACACAATGTCCACTCTCGTCACTTTTAGATATAGATGTAATTTTTTTTACTATTGAATAATTATACGTTGGCTCTGGTAGTGAAAGAATTGCTATAAAGACGTGAGTTTTAAAGGAAGTAATGAATGTCATGACTATATATGTCTCTGTTTATTTACTCGTTTTAATATATTATTTTATAATTGATTCTTTTATGCATTGAAATACACATCTTAGTTATTCTTTAAGGGCACTATTTGTTTATTCATTAAGTTAATTAGTATTTATCGTTCGTTAATTTATCGTTCAGAAGTTAAACAACGTGAGTCTGGTCAGTACTTAGATTGGTGACCGATTGGGAATACCAGGTGCTGTAAGCGTTTAGTGACGAATGTGCATTGTGGTGTAGTGGATGTCGGCATGGAAAGAGAAATCGGTGAGCAATCGGTGAGCCGAGTTCGAATTCCAGTTGAGTACTCTGCAATTAACAAAAGGCATTAATCCGTCACTTCCCTCCAGTTATGGGTTAAATAATAGGATGGGGCCTGGAGACAACCCATCTAGTGTTGGTATTACAATAAAAACACCCTTGATAGCCCTGGCAAAGCATCAAGTATTTACCTATTTGAAAAGATTATGAATGTTCGCTATAAATTGCGCCAGAGTTCCAAATGCACAGGGAATACTGGAGGGGTGTAGTGAGTTCTATCCCGACCAAGAACGACGACGATTACATATTTTTCGTCACTTTGTATTTGCTAACATATTTGGCGTGTATCTGCAAAATTAATCGATTTAATTGTTTATTTATTACTTAAATACGTTTTTGTGAAGGTGTAATTTGTAATTTTTAAGTGAGTCGTAGCGGATCCTGGTTTTGTAATCATTCTTTTTTTTATGTATTCTTTAAAAACGATTAATTTTAATATTTTATATTTGAACATTGTTTTAAAAGCAACAACAGTAATTAAAATAATATTTTCTCTGAATATTTGATAATTACGGTTCCACGAAGGATTATGTATTATTCACTTATTATTTACTTTCTATACACTTGTAATAATAATGATAACAATAATAACGACATTTATATTTGACGACAATCAGTTTGCTCTGATGTCAGATGAATCAAAGTTTGCTTGAAATCAGGAATTTTTGTGGCGTATTACCAAATTTCTCACCAGTGAGGTGTTCAACCAAGAAAGAATAATTACAGCTAGCTTCGACCAGATGATGCTAAACCTGCACATGAAACTGAACTACTGGTAGCATATGCAGGACAGTAAAGACAGGGTATCTCTGAGCAGGGGTATTTCAGGAGTAAAGTTAACCGTCAGAGGCAAATGTTTACCCACTTAAATCAACGACCAAGTGTCGACTAACCAAGACAAGCCTCTAAGTGGAAGGACATCGACTGTGGCCTGGAATGATTTGAGTTCATTCAGGTGTACTTTACACAAGACACGATGTAGCTACCCAGACATATAAAAGTTTCTGATCCGTTACTAATCTGCATAGCCTCTCTGCAACAACACTATTCGAAAACTGATGATGATAATGATGATTTTATAAAGTTGTAATAGCTTCTGCTCTTTTTTTTTTTTTTTTGGAAGCGCGCATATATTGAATAAACAGAATATTTCCCTCATTTGAAAGAAATCTAATCTATCTAAACTTACTTATAAATGGAACTTTATCCGTTTGTGTGTGTGCGTGTTACCTATAGACTCCGAAACGGCTGAACCGATTTTCTTGAGAATTTACACAGTTGTACTATAAGCGTCTGCGAGTGTTCTTAGCTACGTTTTGTATCGAGGTGTCCCCGATAAGTATCGAAAACAGATAATTGAAAATATCGGCTGATAGAAGGAGTGGCCCGATTTTAATAAAATATGATGCACTCATACACAAAGACATAAGAAACGATATTCAGAAGTTTCAAGGTTGCAGTTCTTACAATAGTGCAGAAAATCGATAATTATATATATATATATATATATATATATAGATAGAGAGAGAGAGAGAGATAGAGAGAGAGAGAGAGAGAGAGAGCGCAAGACGTTTGTGTGTGTGTTTATCTGTATGTCCTTTATACAAATCCACAATTTTTACCCGATTCTCACCAGACTTCACAAAAATATTCTTTAGTCTGAGCTCCAGGACCATAGATTAGTTTTAAAGCTTTCATTACACCCGAGCAACACCGGGCTATACTGCGAGTATTTTATAAATTTTAACCGACGCAATGTTACATGTTTGCTGCTAAAAAGCTGCTAAGCTCACCGTTTTCATTAAAATTCTATAGAATTTTATAATTTTCTACTTGGCAACATTAGTTACGATCATATTTTTCCAGCGTTCGTACTAATCATTTTCGACCTTTCACAGAACCAAAAATAGTCGAGCAAAGACGAAGCTTTAATGAATTTTCTAATTAAACTTATTTGATTTTCGTGAAACAGTCCCGAATTATATAAACAAAATAAATAAATGAATAAGTTTGCTGAATTAAAAAATTAATCAATGGATTATTATTATTACGAGTGCACGCCTGCCGTTAAAAGTGACAAAAATTTGAGAGGATTATATATATATATATATATATATATATATATATATTAGTGATTCGCAGACAGATCTGTTTCACAGCTCATCAGAAAGGTTAGAAATACGATTGCTTTTACCCAAGATTGAAACCAGACCGACTTGGCGTCAGTCAGCGATTGTACCTCTGAGCTATGGGCGCTCGTAGATATATAGCTGTTTTTATTGTAATAGAAAGGATATATATGTATGTTCTTCAATACTGTATGATATAATTAGTGCACATTATAAAATAATAAGGAACAGTTAAAGAGCAAACACGTGGCAAGTAGCTTTTATAACTAGTAATAAATTTTAACAATAGGTAAAAAGGGAATGAACTGAGCCGGCTCTGACTCGCTAATCAACTGAGCTGATGTCGCCGTCTCTCATTCTTCATGAACGTGACGGCAGGGATATACACTATCAAGAATCACAAACCGGATTAAAAATGACTGCACAACTAGAATTAATCCTATGAAACTGGAAATTGGTAGAATTAGTACACAAATTCCAAAGAGAGTCAACCGACAAACCAAACATAATATTAGATTAGTCCAAATGGAGTAATACCACTGAATCTTAATTTGGTTAAAACAAATTAGCAATAAACATAAATGCTCATTTGTCCAATTTGACATAGTAGATTATCAGTCCATCTCGATGGATTTGTTTACAATGACCTTGAACTTTTCTTTGGAATTTTTGGACCGCACTAGTGTAGAAAGAAATACAAATTTAAACTCAAAACAATCCGGTCTCATTTATAACAAGAAACAGTGAATAAAATCTAATTCCTAGCACCAAAGTAATATCTTTTAGGTCTTTTTATTTTGCACACTCTCACAGCTCATCTTAATGTTGATATAAGAGATACTGGATTGTATAAAGATGGTCTCGTGATTATCATTAATTCTCCTAACCCAAAAGTAGATAGAATCCGTAAATACATACATGGAATACTGAAGAATTTTAAGTTAAAGTAATAGTAAATACCAACCTAAAAATGATGACCTTCTTGATGTTACACGTGACTTAGTTAACCCTCTACGGCCATTCGTATCATATTTGATACAGTATGAAAACAAGCCTTGAAAGAAATATTTTCCTGAAAAATTTTTTAAGAGAAATATTTTATAAATTTCAAATGAAAGCAGTACTGACTTCTCAGTCAATGAATAACAAATGTTTCCTTAATGGAAATACCAAATGTTTCCTTATAGGGAAATACTGTATCAAATATGATACGAATGGCCCTAGAGGGTTAATACTACTTACTCACATCTATAAAACATAATGCTAATCATATCTACATACATTCTAAATCAAATCACACACCACCTATTATTAAATTTATACCACAATCAGTTAAACACAGAATTAATAGTAATTCATCCACTGAAGACATTTTTATCAGCATAGTGATTATTACAATACAACTCTAACAAACAGGGGCTATATTTAAAATGATATTAAATATTATGAACAAATTAATCATAATAATGACATAATCGAAATAGGAAAATAAATTGGTACACACCACCATTTAACAAAATATTTAGGAACAATTTAGGCAATAAATTCTTTAATCTTGTTCAAAAAATACTTCCCAACTAATAATCTTCTTAGCAAAGTTTTAATGAAAAATACATTGAATGTTAAATAGCTGCACTGATAATCTTGATATGGCAATAAAAAAAATAACAAAATTCTTAATCATAAAACAACATTATGATATTAACTATAACCAACTTACCAAAAATAATGATAGCACAATTTCCTGTAACTGTCTTAACCATAAACTAAATTCTTTGCAAAATAAATGCATCACAGATTCAAGCTACTATCTCAACTACTGAAAATCCCAATCTTACCAAACATGATATCGGATGTACTAAGAATAAATTTAAGTCTATTTTACCAGCATAAATTATCTTTCAGAAATAAAGTATATGGTAATTCTACTTTTCTCTCTCTTCATATACTACTGGAAATTGAAAGTTAAAACTAAAACGCCTACAGTTAAAAGGAAAATAGTAACGAAAACAAGAACATGCAAATTGTTTCCTTTGCTTACAAGAAAATTCAATTACTAATTTTTTTCAAAACTGATTTATTGAACAACTCTAATATAATCACTAATTTTTACGACCATCTTGCATACCGTTAAATGTTGCTGAAATCATCTCAATTTTTTAAATTTGTTTTTCATAAATTAAAAAATTAGCTTATTGAACTGAAAAATTATTTTTATTAAAAATATTATTCGTTTATTTGTACTTATGAACAAAACCCCTTATAAATTAATCTTTATATTTTAATTTTTTTAAATTTTTTTAACTAATTCTTATCTTTTATGTTGATTTTGATTTTATTTTTTACATTTACTTTGTTTTATTTTTTTTCTAACATTTCGATTTTTCTTGGCTAGTCATTCGCTTTTTGTTTTCTTTCACTTCTCTTATTTTTACTATTTTATTGTTATAATATTTGTTTTTTATTTATCTGTTTTTCTTTCTATCAGTTTAAAATTTTACGACCATGGAGGCAAAATTTACAACTAAACGATCGGTGTAAATATGGGACTTCCCATGGTCTTCACTTTGCTAACTTTTACATGTCTCACGTAGAAAACACTTGTTTTTTTTTTAAATTACCAAACGGAGAATATACGTCCGCTATGTAGATAATATTTTCATTCTTGCTCAGAACAAAAACGAAATCGATAATCGTAAATCTGCATCTGAAAAATATATCCTCAACTTCACTTATGAGCTTAACCAAAAATAAAGTCCCGTTCTGATATGACCTTTGTGGAGTTTCATAAAAATGCTTTAATTATTTCTCTAAATAAAAAAAAAACCCACCAGTAAAAATTCCCGTCACTTCAAGTTCATTAGTCAATGTCCTCTTAATTGACGTCATTAAAAACTTCTCCGCGAGTGACTACGAGAATTCTTCCTCTCAAACACTATTAATCAAAAAACTCCATAACGCCAAAGAAACAATCGTCAACAATAGATTTACAAAATTTTTGGTTGACCAACTTTTTCTTTCAAACTTGAGTAATAATAACGGTAAACACTAATTAAAATAATAACATTAATATATTTTACACAGGCCAAATTCATAGTAACTATAAACAAGAAGAATCTTCGCTCCATAACATCATTCGAAACTACGCAATTTCCGTTGACGTAAAAATAATGAGTCATCTATTATTTTAAACGGCTGACCTAATCATTAAAAACAACAGTTCAGTAGCAGGATCCAAACTGCAACCAACCAGCATTATTTACTAATTCACATCTCTTTTGAAGGGGTGTGTTCTTCATTCTAATTTCGTAAATGATTATATTGGCGATACCTTTACGAAACTAATTCAAATGATGGCGCTACATCTTTCTCAACCGAGCTTAATTCGATCTCATTTAAACACACGATCTACCAAACCCTATCCGGAACATACTTGTATCTTAGCTTCATTAACACACGAAAAGTTAAAACTTCAAGTAATGGAAACCTTGTTGATAAAAACGAAAACTCAGCACTCAACATCAATTAAGAACCCGCTAACGACATGCTTACCGTGTTCGCTACATAAGACATACCACTACTCCGCATTATGCATAATATCACTTACATTCTGTTACACATAAAATAACATTCATCCTCGAAAATGTCAATTGTAGGTATGACGGTGAACTGCATCCGGCAGCAAAACCTCTGATTGGGAGATTGTGAGAAGCATGGAACCACCTCTTAGTTGCCGTTCTTCTCAGGTACACCTTGAGCCGGAGTGGTAGTACCTGTTACGTTCCCAGCTATGGGCAAATAGTTAACCCCCACACCGGGGTCAAAAAACCATGAAAGTATTAAAATACACTTTTATAGGAATATATACATAAAGACATTTTTAATAGAAAAATATACATTTTTGAAGAAAAAGTTAAATTTTTTAAGGAAAAAAATATTCTCAGCAAGACATTTTTTAATACAAAACTAGAAGACATTTTCAGTTTTCTAAATTTGAAATGAATATAAACAAAATTTTTACTAAAATCTGACTAAATCAGCCTTCTCACTATAACCGAACATTAAAAAAATAATTTAAAACCCCACCTTTTTGGCATTAAACAACCAACAGTGGTTGATATGCCGTTAATCGGATCTCAAACTTGAAAATCGCTAGAAATATAACAGAAAGCATTCTGATAAACAAAACAAATGAACAATTTTTATGTCCTTTATATCATCAATTGAAATAAATCATAAGATTACACGAAAAATTACATAAAATCTTAACCATCACAACATGCCTGTCATTTTTAATGAGAACAGCATAAAAGAGAGATTGCTTCCCAAATATATATATATCTTTAAAAAGAACAGACGTCATATTTTTAAACCCGAGGAACCTTTCGGCCAACTCTTATCAAGAGTTCTCGTTGGCTTTAATTTTAAGGGAATTAAGGAAAAGGACAAGGCAAAATATATTAAATGACTTACAATTGTAAGTCATTTAATATATTTTGCCTTGTCCTTTTCCTTAATTCCCTTAAAATTAAAGCCAACGAGAACTCTTGATAAGAGTTGGCCGAAAGGTTCCTCGGGTTTAAAAATATGACGCCTGTTCTTTTTAAAGCCATTAGTAATTTCTGTGGGTACAAATCGTTATATATATATATATATATATATATATATATATGTATGTGTGTGTGTGTGTGTGTATACAACGGTTTTTATTGTAATACAAAGTCTTTTTGATACCCATATTAGAAAATTATTGAAATGATTCCCAACTGTTCAATTTTAAATCGCTAAGTCTAGAGTAGAAAATTCAACTGTTTGTAGCATAATGACAAAAGGAAACCTCAGAAAATAGATGAAGAGAATTCGTAGCAGAACTAATATTTCTCTGCTGGCAAGACGAGTGTTTGGCTAAGATATATATTACTGCATATTATATTATTTAAATATTTAATAATAATAATAATAATAATATAGAATATATATAACTGTCTATGTCAAAAATAATTTATATAAATAATTTATATAAAATATATTGATTTTATTTTATAAACATTAAACTTTGATTGACGGTTACACTTCAATTTTTAAATTTCTTTTAAACTCCTAAATGATTAGCTCACATGTGAATAAAACTATTTGTGAGTGAATTAAACTAAAAACGTGAATTAAGATGTAACGAAACGTGACAGGTGAATGACATTATTTCTATGTATCTATTTACATGTTTTCTATATTTAAAAATTTATTGCTTCTTCTTAGATCTTGCTGCATTTTAAATGGCAGTACATGCAGGAATGTGATATGTTCCTTCCCTCTCTATCCCTCTCTCTCTCTCTCTCCTTCTATCTCTCTTGTCTCTCCCAATGTCTCTTTTACTCTGCTTGAGAATTTCTAATTTCAAATCTCAAGTCATGTCCGAAATTTCCTGTAATCCACGTTTACATTGGATATCTTATGTGCTCAGAACGGAAAATAAATAATGCATGATATTATACACTGGAGACTACAAGAATAAAACGAAAAAAATGTAAGTAAATATAATCGGCAGGAAATGAAATTTATGATAAAGATGGTGAAAGAATATAAAGTATTTTAAGAAAAGCCACTGTAGATAAACATATATCCATACCGAAACTTTCCTTCATTTATGACTTCTGACTGAAGGATAGTTGTGGTTTACGTGAGTTGAAAGATCAATTTAATCAGAAGAAAACACCCTTACACTTAATTGTCTTAAAAGAAAAAGCATTTCTTTAATATTGGACACAAACAAGGTGACAAAGCCTCTAAGATATAAGGAGGTACTAAGAAAAAAAAAAAGAAAACATTATTGTGAAGAGATTGGCGATTAAAACCAGGATTCTACGAGACAAAAGATGGCGATGGACGTTGCATGTAAAATTGTTTAAAATAATCTAATAAACATGTCTAAGAAAAATGAATTGAAAAATTAACAGAACATAACCTACCTAAAGAGTAGGTACCTCCAAGAAATCGCTACAAAAACAGCATAGGAAGAAGAAAAAAGGTCCCAAATTCAATAAAAAACTTATGCTAATGTTATTTTTAAGAACGACGATCAAAGTATATTTTAATTATTTTTCAGAATGTTTTAATCATTTCTAGCAAGTTTGAAATTATGGTAAACAATTTTGTTTTCATTATAGTCAGCTAGTAACCAAATCTTGACGAGACTTTACAATAGAAAACGTAATATTACATAACTCACTTTTTTCTGATGACAAACACATTAATTTGTAAATACTTGCAAAAATGAAATAATTGTTGGATTTATTAACATTTTCAGAACTTATTTACCATTGATTTAAAGTAATTTTAAAATTATTATTTTTTAAATATTCTTGGAAAATCTTATTTTAGACATCAGTTATCCACCTCCACGTAAATTAATGAAATTTCAAAAAATTAAATTCTGTAAGCAAAAATAGTTTTATTAGTTAAACGCAGGACCCACTGGGGAATGTAAATGTATTATTTTTTAAAAACCCTTTACCTCCTTTTACAGAAATTTTGCTCCGAATAATAAAATAATAATTGCAATAAAACTATGACATATTTTCATTGGGTAAGCTTTTATTGCTTTAATAAATGATATAAATGTTAGACATTATAGTCTGAAGAAAAAAAAAATCAATAACTAATGAAATTGCAAAAGACTAGTTAATTTTTTTTTCCAATTGTAATAATTTTTAAAATTTCAAAAATATTTTTAAAATATTTCCATTTCTTGGAGATGCTACGCTGGCAGGTTACATGATGAAGATGACATTTATTATTCGAAAATGGAAAAGCTTAATACAAATAATGTGTGGATGTGCGTTGTGGTGCATTAGATATCGGCTCGGAACGAGAAATAGGGGAGCCGAGTTCGAATTCCAGCTGAATTCATTGCTTTCACTTACGCGCAAATAACCTTTGGAAAGGTATTAACCATCTATTCCTTCCAGTTATGGGTTAAATAACAAGACAGATTGGGATTGCGGTAGACTGGTTGCCGACCAAGGCAAACAGTCTACCGCAGAAAGCAATGGCAACCTGGTGCGGGATAATCTTCTGCCCAGTCAGTCATATCTCTTTCGAGTTATGATCGCCCAAGCGTGTTTCACGTATGGCACTTAACTGACTGAATACAAATAATTTAACCATTGTATTTTTAAAATAATTATACATTTTTTGTGTGCATTTTGATTGTTTTGTTTTCTGCAAGGTAATATATACGTGTTAATTAAAACCTGTCTTTCAGGTTTACTCCCTTTTGCCGAAAACAAAATTTTTGCAATTATATCACTTGTGATCGCGATGCGCTTATCTTATCTCGATCTGTCAACATTTCAGTTACAGTGGATACGTTAGAAAGGTCAACTCTTTATTTAAAAATAGTTTTATTCTAAATTTCATGCTACAAATAAGTAATACTTGTGAAAGTCAGTTTAATTTAATATTAAATTAGCTAATTTTCCAAAAATAATATGTCAAAGATATTTTATTTTTGCAAGAATTTTAAAACTTAAAATTATCTTTTTTTCACAAATCTGCCGAACACTCCAAAATAACTGAATATTTAATAAAAACATCTCAAAAATTTATATTCCAATCAATGAAATTTCTGTTTGAAATACATCAGAGCATGTTGCTTACTGGAAATAGTAACTTTAATCTCTTATCTTTTAATTAAATCTAAAATGAAAGTTTCAAGAAATCTTTTTTAATTTAATTTAAAATTTTGATTTCCAAAATAAGTGGAGGTACCTACTAAGGAGCATGTGTAAATTGTTGTTAGAATATGGAATAGTAAAGAAAAAATTTCCCAAGAGTTACAAAGAGCCGAAAATTGATGAGACACACGATCGCCCTCGTCTAGAAGTACACGGATCATAGAAGTGGGCAGGGAATTTAAGAAATCTGAAGATGTGCCATGCCGCTTTAGAATATTGCGGACCATTTTTCAAGTGTTCACTCCATGATTTCAACGGCATTTTTCCGGAGAACTATTTTTCTGTTGCCTTTAAGTGCTTCGTCATTTGTGAGTAGACTAACAATATTCACTGTCATACTGCACTTAAATCAATAATGACAAGGTAACAAATACGAAAATTTTCAGAACATTTTCATAGTAAATGTCCAGTGAAGCTAAGGTACGGCAATAAAATTGTAACTGGATACAAGTTAACTGGTGTGGTCCGACGGATTTGCAAATACTAATGCGAAATAAGCGTATTTTCTATGCTAGGCTGCTAGAATGAATTATTTTATTTTTTTCGTAGCTTATATATATTCGTTGTGGTGAAATGGATATCGGCTCGAGGTGAGAATTTGTTGCATTTAATTACGCACAATTACTTTTGAGAAAGGTAGTAATTCGTCGCTTCTCCCTATGGGTTAAATAATAGGACAGATTAGGTTCTCTAGTCTTCGGCATCAATCAGTCTACCGCAGAAAGTAATTGCAACCAACTGCGGGAACATCTTGGGCCCAGTCAGTAATATCTCTTTTGATTTATTATCGTCTAAGCGCGTATCCCATATGGCATATATATATATATATATATATATATATATATATTTGAAGCCATTATCATTGCCGAGGTCGTTCATCATCTCATAGCCCACGGGCTCCTCTCGGACAAATAGTATGGGTTCCGCTTCACCAGGTCTACTGCTGATATGTTAACGACCATCACCGAGTATATATACCAGGCTCTCGATAAGAATGGTGAAGCCCGAACTGTCGCCTTGGATATCTCTAAAGCATTCGACAGAGTATGGCATGCCGGCCTTCTACGGAAACTGCGAAGCTACGGCATTACTGGACTTTTGTTGGACTTAATCCAGTCATTCCTCTCTAACCGCACACTAAAGGTGGTATTAAGAGGACATGCCTCCCAGAACTACCCTACAAACGCGGGTGTCCCCCAATGTTCTATCCTAGGTCCTACGCTCTTTCTCATCTACATCAATGATCTCCCCGATGCCATAAGATCCCTAGTAGGCATGTACACCGATGATACCACAGTTTACGCTCGCCTCGATCAAAAATCTGGTGTTGATGACAAGGCAAACCTCGCTGCTGAGCTTGAAAAGGAACTCCAATCCGTGGTGGATTGGGGTAAGAAATGGCTCATAAAATTCAATTCTTCCAAAATGAAGTTGCTGTCAATTAACCACCACAGACAACCGCACCTCCCTCCCATTAGTATGGAATAGGTTTGCCTCCCAGAGAGTAAACCACTACGCCTGCTTGGCCTGACACTCTCAGCGGACTTCAAGTGGAATGACTACGTCGAATGCATTGCTAAATCCGCTGCTATGAAGGTCAGCTCTCTGTGCAGGGCCCGGAAATTCTTTCCGTCTGAATCTATCCTGCACTTATATAGATCTACCATCCGCCCGTGTTTTGAATACTACTGCCACATCTGGTCGGGTGCCTCTGCTATTCTCCTTGGGGTTCTTGACAACATACAGCGAAGTATCTGTAATGTGATTGATACAGACTTAGCTGACTGCCTGCAGTCACTCTCTCACCGGCGTGACGTGGCTTCCCTGTGCCTCTTCTATAAATACTTTCATGGCTTCTGCTCTGATGAATTTAAATCACTGGTGCCCCCTAGGTGTGAATTTGCACGAGATATTAGATTGGCAACTATGCCCCACCCTTTTACAGTGAAACAGATAAATGTAACCGCAATTTCTACTCCACTAACTCACACCCACTCTCTCCAACTCTCTCCCTATGTATATTCTAAGTCGTCTATCACCCTCCTTCTGACATTTCCTATACCCAATCGCTCTATGTAACCCCCTAGGCTATAGTGAAAGTGGAATGCCTTGATTAAAAAATGATTAAAAAAAAATGTATGTATGTGTGTGTTAGCACTCATAAACCTTTCTCCGCCATCTAGTTACTCACATACCTTAAGAAGATGATGCTTTGTTTTCTTTTGTCCCTATTGCTTGACATCTATCCTATGAGTATTATATTTTCCTTGCCCTCGTTCTTCATTATATGCATTGGAAATATCAACTGCCTCTAAGGTTAACGATAAGTTTCTTATTTTTCATTTTCTCTAAAACTTCATCCTTTCACACGTGTTTGTCTTAGGGAACTCTTAGCACATTCTTCTTTAGAACCACATTTCTGTTTCAGTTCAATATTTTCATCTGCGAAGATATTGTCCAGAATTCACGATAGAAGTAGACTGCTATTACATTCCAATTCAGGAAGACTGTCAATCTAGGTGAAGGAAATCCTACGCTCTCTTGAGGTCATATCCAAAACATGAAAAAGCCTAAGTCAGTAAATCTAGACATAAAACCTAGTGTGAGGACCCCAAAGCAGTTGGTTGTCAATACCGACAACCTTCCGGTAATTTATGCAGCTAAGCCATCCCCAAATATAATCACCTGTATTCCTTTGGATCTTGTCGGTACATCCAAGTGTGGGTCTGCGAAGGTCAATTTAATTTCACCTACAAATTACTGAACTTTTACCAAACAGGGCGCTTACTCTGTGCGTGCGTTGGAAATATGGTAGGCCGGTTCAAAATTCCCAGGTAGTAAGAATAATAACAAAAAACTATGTTTTATAGAGTTTATATTATTGGGTCATAAGATAAAATAATAACTTGAAGAGGAATATTTATCAAATCGGAAAATACGTAGCAGTCTGTTTGCAACATATCTACTATATGTCACGACTAAGATAATAGTTGACATTAATTAAAGACCAAACACAAACACACCCTGATTGAGCACTCTGGAAAAATAGTAGACTTTGATAAACAGTAGCTACTCTGGCGTGTACGCATCGCTCATTCAGTGAAATGAATTAGAGCGCTCTAGCTATTGGGTGCGTATGATGATATGCGCTAAAAAGTCTTCCTACTTCCACCGAATGCCCATAGCCCAGGGATAGAGACGCCGATTGACGCCATTTTGGTCGGATTCCAATCCTGGGTAAAAAAGCAATCGGAGTCTAACCGTACTGTGATGCGGCGAAACAGATCTGTCCGCGGATGACATTTGTATGTATGTATATATATATATATATATATATATATATATATATATATACACATACACACACGCATCATTTAAAAATATAGAAGCAGAAACTTGCTTCAGAATGCTGAATGGAATTAGTTCTATTTTGTTGCAACTGATGAAATTCTATAAGCATTCTGCTGTTCATAATGAAAGTAATTATTAAACAAATATCCTTTATATTATGGACTGAGTTTTTCTCTTAAACGAAGTCCGACTTTTATAAACTGGGAAAAACATTTTTGTTTGATTTTGCAGAATGAGCAGAAAAATTATCATGTGTATATATTGCTAAAGTAAATTAAATCTTTTATTAGAATATCCATTTGCTATTAACTAACACTGTCATTGATATCACAGTAAATCAATGTATCAAATTCCAATTGAAGTCGATGAATAAAAACACTGGTATCAATATTTCATTGGTCTTTTGGAATTGGTTTTCTGTTTAGCGTATGACTTAAATCGCTAAATCATAGTGAAATGTGAAAACTCTACAGAAAACTTCTTGAAAGAACGAACAGTTTTCACAGAGGAAATACAACATTAAAAAAATTGCGTAAGATGAGAAGGGCTTGGAATTCAGTTCCAAATTTCGTTTTACAATCCAATATTTCTGACTATTGCCGAATAGTCAAAACGAATGGTCAGCAGTTTTTGCCCTGTGCCGACCTTAAAGATATTGTTTGTAATTAGACCAATAAATCAAATGTTAAACCAGGAAATGTTATCTAAAAAGTGTGATTTAGTGAAAAAGAATCGTAGCATTGAATTTTGATTGTTAGAAAAATAAAGTTATAAATTTGAAAAGAACTGATCTACTCCTTTGCTAGTTTAATATATTTTTCCTTTTCTGATAAAAAGAAATATTATAGGATCCGATCATCGCAATACTTTCAACAACTTAAAAATAAAAATTGAAAAATTTCGACTTATTTTGTGATTCTCATTTGCGTTTCAGGGTTTTAGCGTTGGCATTAAGTACCGATCGAGTAGCAAGTGGAAGTTCCGACAAGACGGTGCGAATTTGGTGCATTTATACAGGAAACTTGCAGCAAAGGTTTTATGGCCATCAGCGTGGGGTGTGGTGTGTGCGTTTCTTTACATATAACATCGTCATTAGCGGTTCCTATGATACAACTATACGGGTGAGTATGTAAAATAAACTATTTAAGTAGAAGAGGAAGGAAAAGAGTGAAATACAATGTTTTGAATTCCTTGCATTCACTTACGTGCAAATATCCTTGGGGAAATATATTAATCCGTCTCTTCCCTCCAGTTATGGTTTAAATAAAAGAGCAGATTGGGTTCTATAGCCTTGGCTGGCAACCAAGCTACTGCAGAAATTAATGACAACCTACTGCGGGATAATCTGCCCAGTCAGTCATATCTCTTTTGAGACATGATCGCCGAAGCGTGTATCACGTATGGCACTTAACTGACTGACAGAATCTTGATATATTTGTGAATTTCTCGGCACTGAGATGAGACGCAACTAACCAAAGTTAAATTTTCGTTATTCATGGAGAGTTTGATTCGTTTTCTGATGCTTATCAACCCTTTCCAGGTTATTTAAAACCAGAAAATCTTTTTGGATTGTAATATTTATTTTCTTAGAAATTAATGGTTTGGTGATATAAAATTTACTAATCAACTTATAGCTGGAGGTAGAAGACGTGAATTCATAGCTTTTGTCCCAGCTGTGGGGCTGTAGATATCTGCTCGGCACGAGAAATCGAGGAGCCAAGTTCGAATTTTAGTTGAATTCGTTGCATTCACTTTCGGACAAATAACCTTGGGAAAGGCATTAATGTATCTTTTCCCTCCAGTTATGGATTAAATAGCAGGACAGATTGGGGTCTATAGCCTTGGTTGGCAATGTACTGCAGAAAGTAATGACAACCTACTGCGGGATAATCCTCTGACCATTCAGTCATGTCATTTTTGAGACGTGATCTCCCAAGCGCGTATCAGTTATGGCATTTAACTGACTGATTTGATCCTAAGTTAATATAAGGAAATAAACGAGAATTTGAACTCGGATATCAGATTAACGATTCCGAGTTGTTTATTGCACCACTAGCACATCCAAGCTTACCTCCACTGACATTCCCAAGTGATCGCCCATCTACGTACTGACATGAATCAACGTTGCCTAACTTCGTTTAATTTGTTTCAACGTGATGTGGCCGTAAGCCATTTCGTGATTTAGTTTTAGTGATGTGTCTTACACTATAGCAAATAAGATAAAAAAATTAAACACATATGGATCCAGGAAACTATATTCATCTTTTGAAATGAAAGACGGTATTCGATATCACTACGATCCGACATCAAAATATTGATTATGTTCGCTCTGGAATAAATGTGCTACATATTTCAGTTGCTCTTGTTGCTGAAGTCCTCAAGTTTTATAGTTTCAGTTATTTGTTATTGTACTTCGGGATTCTGTAGGGCCAGTCCATAATGTTCAAATAATGGTCCTCGCTAAGAACTAGGCTTGTTTCGCGCAAAGCTATTTTTAGTCATCGTTTAAAGAAAGCAGTCATGTGTCGTCTGCGTATCTTATGTGGCCTCTGATGACAAATCCTGGCATGACATCTAGAGTCCTCAAAATATTCTCACTGTACAAGTTAAATAGATCCGGTGAAAATACACATCCCTGTCTTACGCCCCTTTCTATCTTTGTATAACTGCGGAATTCGCTACCTGTCCGTATTCAGGCAGTTTGCTGCCAGTAGAGATTCCTAATTACCCTAATGTCTTTCCCAAATATGTCGAGGCTGCTGAGCATCTCTATCAATTCTTTGTGGCGTATTTTGTCGAACGCTTTTGCATAGATATAAGTCCTTCATTTGTATTGCCCTTTCAGAACGCATCCTAATAATAAACATACCGTTCCTTGTCCCAGGGTCTTTGAGGAACCTGCACTATTACTGTCCTATCTCTGGCCTGATTCTTCTTGCTCTATTCATCAGTATTCGGACAATCAGTTTTGTAATATGACTCATTAAGCTGATAGTTCGGTGCAGTTCGCACTCGTTTGCACATGGCTTCTTAGGCAATGCTTTGAAAATAGATTTGCATAGGTCATCTGGCATTATAACATTATTATAAATTTAATTTATTATTTCCGTAATTTTCTCTATGCCGAATTATTCCAGGGCAACTCTATTACAATGCCGTCTGGACCAGCTGATTTGTTTCTATGCAGTTTGGCCATTGCCTTTCCACTTCGGACTTTAATATTTCCGGTCCGACCTCTTCTTTGTGTATTACCGGTTCAATTTTACTTTCACATAAAGAAGTAAATTGAGATAACTCTACCTATGTGAGGGTTTTACAGACTATATTTTGTGCACATAGGGATTTCATTCGCTACATAAGTCAGCTTTCGGGATGTATTTTTGATACCAAATGTTATACTGAGTATTGCCGGTAAGATTTAAAACTAAAAAAGAAAGAACGATGGAAGAAGAAAGAGTTCACTAACTGGATGATAATTGCTGAAATCGCAGAAAGATGTATTGACAAGTTAGAAAACTAAAAACGTAATGAAAAATCATTTTTTTTAAATAAATCTAAGGAGAAACAAACCCAGGAATAACTAACGCTGGAAGGTAATTCAGAAACATCCAGCACAGAAAAGAGACTATTGACAGTATACTAAAAGGAAACATAATCGCATCTACCTCCCATTAGCATGGGACAGGCTTGCCTCCCAGAGAGTAAAACACTACGCCTCCTTGACCTTACACTTTCGGCGGACCTCAAATGGAATGACTATATCGAATCCATTGCCAAATCTGCAGCTATGAAAGTCGGCTCTGTGCAGGGCCTGGAAGTTTTTCCCACCTGAATCTATCCTGCACATATACAAATCTACCATCCGCCCGTGTATTGAATATTGCTGCCATATCTGGTCGGGTGACCCTGCTGCTCTCTTTGGGCTTCTTGACAAAATACAAAAGAGACTCTGTAACTGGTTGATACTGACTTGGCAGACTGGCTGCAACCACTCTCTCACCGGCGTGATGTGGCTTCCCTGTGCCTCTTCTACAAGTACTTTCATGGCTTCTGCTCCGATGAACTTAGATCACTGGTGCTGCCTATGCACGAATTTACACGAGATACTAGATTAGCAACTAGGTCCCACCCTTTTACATTTAAACAGATAAGGTGTAATCGTAAATTCTACTTCAACAGTTTCTTTTCTCGCGCTTCGCGCCTGTGGAATTCCCTTCCACAAGTCTGCTTTCCCTACAGCTACAATCTCCAGGTGTTTAAATGTAGCGTCAATAGACACCTATCAAACTAACTCCCAATTATTCTCAGAAAACTCATCTACCCAACACTCATACTCGGTATCCCTAGACGTCTATCACACACTCTCTGATATTTCCTATATTTAACCATTCTCGGTATCCTTACCCGCCTATCACCCACCCTATATTTAACCATCGTTTCGCCACTATGTAACCCCCTGCGCAGTAATGGCAGTGACATACCTTGCTCGGGGTGAAACGCTTATAAAAAACAAAATGTTGTTAAAGAAAACCCTGGGGTCGCCAGATTAACATTAATAACTTCTCTGAACAAAAAAAAAAAAAAAAAAAATGAAAAAAAAAAGCACGGGAAAAGGCGTCTGTTTTGAACTAGTCACCCAGAAGAGAAATAGCTCCTACGGAGAGAGAAGCGAGTCTGAAGATCTAGTTCCTTATAATTTGGCCCGAGAAGAATTTCGTCAAATCATTAATTTTGATTTTATTGAATGTAAGTGATAACGAAAATCTACTATTTTGAAGTGGTCATGGATATATAGACTGGGTGATATAATAATCATACTCAGCAGAAAAAAACGATAAACATTTATAAGGAGAAGCGTATTTAATTTTCTTCCCATACTTTGAGTGGTCCAGCCAAAAGATATCACAGCATGAGACAATATGAGGACTGAAAATCATGATTGGTTCTACCATTTTGAAATTTTGAATAATTACAAGAAGAAAACTTAGGTTAGCTGCTGATAAGATGGAAGAAGAAAAAGTGAAATTAGCGCTGGAAGTCGGAGTAAAAAAAAGAAAGGCTGCTTGACTCTTCTGACCACTCTCAAAAATATGTCGTCAAATTTGAAAAACTACTTCAGCAAAGATACTTTGAGAATATGGAATTTTAAAAAAGGGTAGAATTCAACCAAATCCAAACTGTGGGTAAATCTTACACTTGCCAGTCGCAGAAATCTATACCATCTGGATATTTTGAAGAAGATAAGTGACTGGGAGACACGGAAAGGCCTGCACTACTGCTACCCGAGTCTACATCGTTTAAAGACATCCTGACTAATGCTTTGCGACGGCAATGAAGATCAGAACTTAGATATTTAAGTTATGTCGGCAGGCACCGAAATTATTTAATTTTAAGTGGGAAGGGTTAAAACCACTGAATACAAAGCATATATATGTCAAATTGTTGCTACATTTTGAACCCGACTTATTTATTTTTATTATTTTCTGTTTTTTCCCTAAATAGTCTATTGCAAACGAGCGACACTATTTACATTTTTCGAAATTTGTTCGAGGTTTTGGCCCTTGTACGCACTTTCAGGTATTAGGATTTTGGCCGTTGTACCTACTTCAGGTGTTAAGAATTTCGAACAGAGTCATTGCGGTATATCATATCTAAGTTACTTATTCACCATTGTCTGGTACTGAACTCACAACACTTTGGGTCAAGTCACTGGAACTAACTAACGTCTACATCCACTGGGCCATGTGCTTTTAAGGACAAGAACTGAATTTCTGTGACTTATAAACCTAATGTTCAGTTATTATTTTTACCGGAATTCATATTGATAATTTTGTTGTTAATAGTATTTCTTGATGTTAATGGTTTTCTCTACTTTTTTTTACCGGAGTTTATATTGCAATTTTGACGCCAACGAATTTCTCTGGCACTCTGTATTACTGGTTCCTATATTGTATTCATATCTATGCTTGGTTTGCTTAGGAGATTTATGTAGCCTAGCATATGTACTGATTTCTTAAATTTACGTAGTTTCAAGTTTCTCTATTATTTCAACTTCATCCCACAGAGGGAAGTGATCCCCTTTCTCCTTCGATATGTGGTCAGCTATGCCTGATTTTTCGATATTTCCTCATTTTACAGACTTGAGATGTTCTTCCAGTCTTAAATTAAGAGACGACCTGTTTCTCCTTTAAATTTCTTTCCAAATCTACATGAAATGGCGTACACACAGTCCTTAGTCATGTCCTCCTCTGTTAAGGGTTTTACTCGGGCAGATTATATACGAATTGTAGAACCACTTCTGAAGATCGTCCTGATATTATATGGACCACAGGCCCTTTGTATTTTATTCGATAACCCCTTCACATAGGGTAGACAGACCGAGGATTTTTCTGACAGTTGTTATACTCATGCACCCTCCCTTCCATGTATGTTGGAGTTTATGTCATGCACCCTGGATAATGGTTTCGCTGTAATGGTTTCGCTTATACTGACCATTTCTTGTTCGTATGTCTCTGAATCGCCGCTTATGACTTGCCCGATGTTGCAGGCAGCGGACAATCCTTTTCTTTACATTTTATTTGTGGTGGGAGTTGAAGTTAAGGTACTGTCTGGCAAATGTTGACTTGCGGTATACGGATGCCTTGAACCCCACCTCTGTTAGAGTTATTATCACATCCAGCAATGCCAGTTTGTTGCCACTCTTTTTCCATAGTGAACTGTATGAATGATCTTATTGAGTTCACATGGTCGAGTAGCGTCTGGACCTCCTCCTAGTGTGGCCAGAGCATGAAGGTTTCATCAACATATCTCAGCCATAGAGTTGGCATTAATGCTGTTGATTCTAATGTCATCTCTTGAAAGTATTCCATATATATGTTAACCAGTGATAATAATAGTAAGCCCATTGCCAAGCCGTCATCCTGCGAATTTGAAGTATCAAATATGGATGACTAAGGGGTGGCGCAAAATGATTTTAGATTAGATTTAAACCTAACATTTTTTTTTTACCTTATGAAATTCATTTAACAAAGACTAACGTCAAATAGGGACATAATTTTAAATTATTGAACTAAGTTTTGGGACATTTACAAAACTACCATTTCTTCGTGCAGAGAGTATTGTTCTCATATCTTGTCTGGTGATTCAGCAGTAGATTTTGAGATTCTTGACAAAAATATTCCAGGAAATAACTCTCCTTTAAAGATAAAGGCGTCTCGACTATAGTCATTTAATCATCGACGTGACATTCCTACCCTTTGTTTCTGCAATATTTTACAGACTGGCAAAGAATCTGACAAGCTTTTTTCTCCAGCTGCCTAGAATACAGTTAATTTAATTTTAATTACTACTAGATTGACATATAGATTCCACCCATTTACTGCTAAAATATCTCAAACGAGTAGGATCTAGATGTTAATAGTTCGATATTAGATAACAACCAGAGGACTAAGAAAGAACGCAAAGGAGAACAACCAGTCAACTCCCTCGTATGTGTGTGACTTCCTCTGGCAACCACTCTATACACAACTGTCGCCGAAGCGAATAAAAATATAAGATTATGTTTTTATACGATTATATTTTTAGGTAGACGTGTTCGTTTCCGTCGTTGATGACAAACCGATCTTTCTTTTCCAGGTTATACAACAAATGCAAACGCCACTTATAATCCAACAGTTACTTTTCTATCACTTTCCACCAATGGAATTCCCTTCTGTTTTCTTGCTTCCCTGAAAACTACAATCTTCAAAACCTTATTTTCTTGAACCCCGTTCATCGTTTCTCCTTCCCACAACCATCCTTATTCATAGTTTTCTTTTTCATTTTCCTCTCTCTGGGGTCCCTGAGTACTAGTGATATTCCTGCCTTACTGGGGGTGAACTGATTTTTTTAAAATGTACACATTTCTATAGATGTCTTATTTCTTCCAAAACAAATATGACTAACACAACGATTGATGGCACCCGAGTAGTTTCCGTGATGTCGCTTCCGTTACAAGACTGTACATCACAGAGCATGAAAATATGTCAAGATCTGAAAGCAATTTCGCTCGTTGTGATCATCTCTTGAGGTTGATATTATCAAAATGTTGCTTTCTGAAAATTCGAACATAGTGAGATTTCAACTCGCCCGGTCACTTGTTATGATGTATCGGACAGCTTATACATAGAATGCACTTTTCTACTTAGTTACAGAAAATAATTCAACAAAGAAAAACTGACAATGAATCATATCCATATGTTTATATGAAATTGCTTGTATCTCTTTGATTTTGTCGTCCGCAGTAGCTAGGAAGGAATAGCCTGTTTTAATGTCAACAGTTGTTTGTGTTTCTCACAACTGTAGTCCTTTGAGATTAGACATGTTTAAGCTACTACACGCTACTATAATTTTTATGTTAGTAAAAGAATTAGTCAGTAAGTTAAGTACCTGACTTGATATACGCTTGAGCGATCATGTCTGTTTCGTTTCATGACTGAATAGGCGGATTTGTTTTACAGTAGTAAAATAAACAAATGGTTACACAACGTCCACCCTCGTCAGTTTTATAGATCTAGATCTAGATATATATTTTCTGCGTCCCATTGTTCCATTAATTTAAAATCCTGAAATTCATTTATAGATTTGAAGTTCATTTTCTCTTATTTGCGATGAATGAGCTTTGAATGAAACATAGCTTTTGAATAGTAGACATTTTTTTTAATCATTTCACCTCAAGCAAGGCATTTGTTCTGCCACGGTTGCGCAGGGGGGTGTATAGATGAGAATACTGGTGTGATAGGGTTGGAGTGGATGGAGAAAAAAGGCATGAGAGAAAGGATGCGAGAGTCAGATAGATGACGCTTGACCTGACATTTAAATTAGTATGAAATATCAGCGTTGTAAAAAGTAAAAAGTACTAAGATTTTTTTAAAATCAATTCACCACAGGCAAGGCAATGAAGCCACTAAAATGCAAGAATTTACTGAATTCCAGATAATATTTGTAAAACTCCTGTTAAGGAGAAAATGCAATAAAAGAATAAGACACAAGACAACGATTTACTGAATGTTTTGAAGTTTAAATTTGCCTGGGAATCAAGAAACCGGTTTAGTTTTGCACAAGCGGGGAAAGTGCGTTAGAAGAAACTCTTAGAATAGAACTGACGGTTACATCTATCCATTTCAAGTTTGAAATGACAAAATTTTGACACTAAAATAACACTTTGCTTAAATTCATAAAGTCTAAGTATCCTAGAGAATAGTTCATCAAAACAATTATCGTGAAATTATAGAGAGAGACAAAATTACGACGGTGGGTACGAGACTGACAAGAAGATATCAAGTCAGAACGAATGACGTTGCAGGCTCTTTGGATTTTATCAAGAATCCCTGCATATATAACAGGAACACCAGACCAGATGTGGCAGCAATATTAAAAACAACGGACGAACAATAGGCTTATAAATATTTAAGATATATTCTGGTTAAAAGATAGCCAAGCCCGACAGGGGGATCTAACTTTCTCAGCAGTGCAGACTTATTAATTGATTCAATATACAATTTCAGCTTACTATCATCTGAAAACGTAAGCCCGTCAAGGTGCAATGAGTCACATCTCTGAAGGTTAGCACCTGCCATGTTGATAGAAAATAAAAAGGTAAATACATTTGATGCTCGGAAGGTTGGTTCCCTTTGTACGTCTAGAAAGTTTTTCTCGTCTAAATCCATTTTGCACATATAAAAATCTACCATCCACCAGTGCAATGAATACTGCTGTCACATCTGGTCAGATGTCCCTGCTATTGATCTCGGGCTTCTTAACAAAATCTAACGAAGAATGTTTACTATAATAGATCTCGACCTGGTAGCTCAACTCCAGTCACATTCTCACTGACGTAATCTAGCTTCCCTGTCTTTTCTGCAAATATTCACGGCTTCTGCTCTGATGAGCTTAGCTCCTTGGTTTTCCCTTTGCATGTATTTAGTCGCGCTACTAAGCTAGCGGCTAGGTCCTACCCTTTTGCAGGGAAACCAGTCAAATGTAACCACGACTTCTATACCATTAGCTTCTTTGCTCGCACTTCTCGCCCGTGGTATTCCCTTCCGTATACTTGCTTCCCTGACAACTACAATCTCCAAGAATTTAAGTGCAAAGTCAATTGTCATGTCTTATTTCTTTGAGTCACATCATTTCACTGACAACCCTTGTATAATGTTATTCTTCCCTTCCATTCTACTCTCATGCCTTACTCATTCACTAACACTCTCACATGTTCCTCTTTCTCATTACTCACCTCATATGGAACCACCTGCACACCAATGCTTGGAGTGAAATGATTATATATTTAAACAAGTTTTATTGAAAGGCTTGAGAAATATTTCAAGCGTGCATCTTGAAAATTTCAAGAAGTTTTTGTTGTACCCATATTAGGAAATGAATGAAATACTCATGGAGAACAGTTTAACTTAATACACGCACAACAATTTTCTCAAAACTGCCCAGAAAAATTTCCCTAGACAATTAAAACTCCCTACAGACTACAGATTTATTCAGGATTTTCATCAGAAGGTTTTCGTCAGGTTAGAGATTGGTGGTTGGAATATAGGGAACAGTGTGGAACAGTTTAAAAATAAAAGAAATATACATTGTTCATGTTAAAATAGAAATTTATAAAAAGAATATAACGTTGGCGGGGGAAATAAATACTAATAAATCTAAGTAGGGTTTTAATTTCAGGTTTTATCTCTTATCGATTAAAAATATTATCCAATAGTAAGATTTATAATTTTATATCACTATAGTTTTACCATTAAATTACAAATTGTGGGCTCTACACAAATGCAGTAATTACTAATACAGTCAGTCAATTGCCATACGTGAAACACGCTTTGGGCGATCATGTCTCGAAAAAGACATAAATAAATAGGTAGAAGATTTTCCCGCAGTACGTTGTCATTTCTTTCTGCGGTAGACTGGTTAACAACCCTATAGAACTTCTATTGAATCCATACTTGAATAAAGAGGAGATGTAAATATATTTACCAAGGGTTTTTGTGCGTAAGTGTATGAAATTAATTCAACAGCGATTCGAACTCGGCTCTCCGATTTCTACATTTTGAGCAGATATCCATTGCACCAAAACACATATACGTACCTGGTTAAAATAATTCGTACATTTCATATTATCCAATAAATTAGATTTTTCTTTTTGATGGCTTTAATGAAATTTATCTTTGTTGTTGAAGTAAAAGCAGAACTTAAAAAACATTTTCCATTCTTAGAGGGCCATTGCCGAAGGGCAGTTTTTCTATAACCAAAAAATGACGCTTTCTAAAGCTTCGTCCTACAATTAGATTTTGAACAGAAAATTGCAGCTATAGAAATTTTTACCAGACTTATTAGATTTTTTGTAATCACTAAATCTTCAAGCATATGTTCTCTAAACTTTTAGTTTCACTATATATATATATATATATATATATATATATATATATATATATATCCATTTGCGCGTGTTTGTCTATGTGTATGTGTGAACAGAGTGTCTGCGTAGAGTGGAAGCGCCGAGATAAACTCTTGAATCTCTCTCTATGATCGAGTGTGTAAAACTATGCATTTGAATGAAAGACTAGTAAATAATTATAATGCACATGACAGTATATTAACATATTTGAAAGTGTTACAAAAATCTTCAGATAGAACGAGGTAAAACAAATAATTAAAAAAAAACCTAAATAATAATTACCCGTAACACACTCAAAATTAGGGATAGTTTACGACAGTTTTTTGTTCTTTTTTGAGAAATTTCTACGATTTAAATGCTGCTATCTAAACCTTCCGGAATTTTAGCGAGAAGGAATCCTAACCAAACGCCGTACTAATTTTTTTAATCCGTATATTTTCATTCCTTTATCAGAGAATAAAACGTTTAATCTCAAACTAAGGGTTAGCAATTGAATGTTGAAATGCTTTTAATATTGGGAATATAAAGTGAGGATACGATGAATGAATTATCGTCTTAATTCAGCAACTAAAAACTATTAGCTATAGATATATTTACGAACATCTAAATTCTCGTGCTAGCAGACAAAGTTACTATATATATATATATATATATATATATATATATATATATATAGTATTTTGGGAACAATCGTTTTTTTGTGTAGGTTTCATTAAAAACGAGAGACAATGTATTATGATTAAGATATTTATGTAAATTTCATGTGGTCTTAATTTTTTTTCCTATCTTTTCAGGACAAATTATACAAAAAAAATGACCGAATGTGTTGTTTAACCGAGTGCTTTCGAATATACGTTTAGCTATTATAGAGGGTGGTTTTTATTTTACGTGTAACAAAATAATTGTCGTGTTATGTATATTTGTAGAGAAGTGTGTATGTTTTGTGTTCTGAACATGGTAAGCGGGAAGACTCACGCTGCTTCCCTCAGATCAGAGGTTAATTCGACCTCATTTAAACACACACGGAGACATTCCAAACCCTATCCGTAACATACTTGTTGACAACACAAAAATCGTAGCATCATTCATATGTAAAAAAGAATGCACTAAATAACAGGAGCATTATTAAAAAAAATAAGGCCAAAACCCTACACTTAATAATATCAACTACGAACACTAACAATATGCTAACGTATCCCGAATATGCACACTAATCTACAAACATAACACTACATTCATACTGTTAAACGTAAAATAAAATTCATCCTCGATAATGGCTACAAATATAGCCGAAAGCACTCGGATAGACAAAATATTAGGACAATATTTTTTTTATAATTTATGACCTGAAGTGAAACATATCTTAAAATTGCATGATAATTACAAAAAACTTAACCATATTAGCTTGTTTGAAATGTTTTACAAAACCTGCGTGTATATGTGTGTGTATATATATATATATATATATATATATATATATAGGCGTGTATATATGACAGATCAAAGCAAATGTCAAATTTAATCATCGAGAGAAACGCTGAAAATAGAGATTCTATTATATTTAAAAATTATATATCTGTCTATATTTCTCAGATAAGGTATTGTGAATGAAATCATTGGTTGAAAGAATTCAATGACTTAACCCAAATAGTTTCGAGCTCAATATCTGGACAAAGTACAGTTGAACAGACTTGGAGAGCTGAGTTAATTGGAAAAAAACAAACTGAGATATCCGGAAAATACATGAAACGTACACGAACAATTCTCACCTGGTTTACTAAATAAAGAGTTTGGGTCAAAATTCTAGTCCACTAAAGAAAGCCGGAGCATACAACGGTTGAAACGTCGGGAATATGACAATATGAATGAAGTGAACAACAGTCCGAACAATGTAATTAGTTCTACACAGTGAACCAACGTTCCTACCAGCAGATTTAGCTATTAATTTGATGTATTCATTCCACTTGAAGTCTGCTGAGGGAGTTAGGCCGAGAAGGTGTAGTATTGTGCGCCAAGGGAGACTAGCCTGATCCATGCTAATGCGGTGGGAGTAAGAACAATTGTCTGTGGTGGTTAACAGATAGCAGGTTCGTTTTGAAAGCATGAAATTTACAAGCCATTTCTTATCTTACTCGATCACAGATTGAAGATCATTTTCAAACTCAGCAGCGAGGTTCGATTTTTCAGCCTTGGCGTATTTTTGATCGAGGTGAGAGTAAATGATGGAGAAATCGTTGATGAAGATAAGAAAAAGTATAGGAACTACAATAAAGCCTTGAGGGACACCTGCCTTCGTACGATATTGTCGGGAAGCATATTCTTTCAATCCTATCTTCATTACTCGATTTGAAAGGAATGAATGGATTAGATAAAACAATTATCGTGTCACAGCATAGCCTCGCAACTTGCGTAGAAGGCCAGCATGTTAGACTGTCAAAGGCTTTGGAGATATCCGGGCAACAACTCGAGCTTCGCAGTTTTTATCGAGAGTCTGGTATATATATTCAGTGATTATCATTAGCATATCCTCAGTAGACCTATTGAAGCGGAAAACATACTATTTGTCAGAGAAGAGTGTGCGCTGAGAGATGTTGAACCAGGTCGGCGTTGATAATGGCTTCAAACACTGCCAAAAATTGGTAAGAGGCTGATAAGGCGACAATTAGAGGGGTCAGTTGGTTCTCCAGAATTCTTAAATATAGGAACCACAGATGATGACTTCCATCAGACAGGAAAGCAAGTAGCACAGTGGCAGTAGTTTGCAAGTTTGAAGAGGATAGAGGATAGTTCAGGGGCACATTTCTTCAAGACAAGGATTGGGATTTCGTCACTGATTATGAATTGACGGTTTACTATTATTTAGTATAATTTTCACAAAGCCGAAAGGCATTGGAGACAAAAATATGGGATGCTATACGGTGCTGCATTCTGTCAACAAACAGAATTTTAGCTTAAATATCTTCTTGCACTCATTACGAGCAAAAGCAAAAAGGTGGCCGTTATGGTCCGACGCGTGGCTCCATTAAAGCTGGAAGAAATGTTTCCGGTGAGCGATAGCAGCTAAGCAAGCAGGGGAGAACCAGAGGGACGAATGGGGTTTAAGTCACAACTTTCTGGCTGGGATGAAATCATCGATGCCAGCCTTAACCCAAGAGGAGACCTCAGATGCAGAGTCTTCAACAGGAAGACTAAAAACTTTCTTTCAATGGACGTCAAACAGGAAATCGTGGAACTATTCCCAGTCCCCTCTTTGGTAGCAAGAAAATATTCTGCTGGTCTGAGATTCATGCGTGGAGTGGGAGTGGAAGGATATGTTAACAGAAACCACCGCATGAAACTTTTAAGTTTCCAAAAGGGCAGAGCTGCTTGACATTGCAAGAGTCAGGGATGGAAGTGAAACAGAGATCTATCAGTGAGTCTGGTCTCTTAAGGTTATTAGAGAAATCCGTGGTGAAATACATCACTTGCGTGAGAGACTGAGTAATGAATACTTCATGGTATGGATGGACACCAGCAATATCTGTGACAGAGTTTTCCAGCCATTTGGCGTTGTGAGCATTAAAGTCTCCAAACAGAACCATATAATCGAACGAATGAGATGAATTGGCCTTATCAATATTATTCCAGATGCTGTCAAGTACGGAACAGTCAAGAGATGAGGGAGAGAGGTAGAGAAAGAAATGATGGCTAACCGAGCTTAGTAATGAGAGACGGAAACACATGTAAGAATGATCTAAGGATTCAAGAGTGATCACCCTTGCTAGATGGAGATATTCACTGACATAAACACCATGCATCTGGACATTAGAGTTTTTCCTGAAGAGAGCAAGGTAATCAGGGATGTAGAACTCAGATGAGGGGATAGTAGGGTCAAGGTTAGTTTATGACTATTTCGACGTAGACGGGATCACAGAAATACTAAATGAAATCTACAACGGTCGCAATGTGTCGGAGAACCTAAGCAGATCAATTATAGCACTACTCAAGGCGCCAAGCGCAAAGGAATGTGAACTCCACCGAACAATCGGCTTAATGAACCACATAACTAAACATCATCTGGATTCTGATGAACAGAGTGTGCAGCAGAATCAGGTCAAAGATAGGTCAATATAAGTGCGGGTTCATCAAAAACACCGGGAACACGTGATATTTATACTCTGAATATTATCAGAAATGGCAGTATAAATGCAAAATGACGCCTGCCTGCTCTTTATAAATTATCCAAAGGCATTTGACAAAGTACACAACAAAGACTTCTAAGCGATGCTTGGCAACATCGACATATTCAGGAAAGATATTAGAATAATCAATAACCTATACTAGCGGAAAACCACTCCCATGTGAACAGGAAATTAATTCAGAAGAGATAAAAAACAGAAAAAAATGTAATATAATGACGTGTCATCTCATCGGATTTATTTAACCTGTCCAGCGAAACAATTCTGATAGAGCTGGAATTCCTGCCAAAATTCAATTGCGGTAACAATCTCAACGATATAAGATACGAAGATGACATATTGCTGATAGCATCACGGAAATATAAATACAGAATCTCATACAGATATTAGGAAAGAAAAGCGAAAAGAAATGACTAACTATAAACTTCAGGAATACTGAATGGTCATCAGCAAAATGTTATCCCCATAATGCCAACTACAGGTTGGGGATTCTAAGATCAAACAGGTGCAGAAATTTAAATAACTGGAAAGTGTTATGACAGAGGATGGAATGTGATGCAGGAAGATCAGAGAAGCATCGGTATGGCCAAGGAGGCATTTCAGAAGCTACTCAGAGTATTGAGAGACAAGAAGATTTCGTTGAAAACATAGAAAAAGTACTGAACTCTTATGTGATATCTGTCCTAATATATACATCAGTGAATGCTGGACGATTTCTTCAAAGATAAAAGAAAAGCCTCAAAGCAACACAAAAGTTCTTCTACCGAAGGATGCTGAAAATATCATAGAACGAACATGTGAGCAATGATGACGTTTTGGAAAGGATGGAAACGAAAAGAAAATTAATACTGAGCATCAGGAAAAGACAACTAAAGTTCCTGGCACATGCAATGAAGAAGGAGGTCTTGGAGAACCTGATGCTAACAGACCAGATAGAGGGAAAGAGAGACAGGGGAAAGCAGCGGATGACATATTTGAAAAACTTGGTCAGGTGTGTGACGGAGCGAGTGTTACGTGGTATAACAGGAGAAAGCGTGCTAAGAGCCACCAGGGATAGAGAGATGTTGAAAGCCTTCATCCCCTACGTCCTGAAAGGACAAGGTACATAGACGAAGAAGAAGATGATTTCCAGGTTTTGAAGATGCAAGCAAGAACAGAAACGTATACTTAGTATCAGGAAGAGACAGCTGAGGTTTCTGAGACACGTAATGATATAGGGGTGTTTGGAGATTCTAATACTCACAGGTGGGATACAATGAAATGTAGGCAGAGAAAAGAAGGGCTAGACATATTTGATGGGCTTGAGCTGATGGATGGTTGTTTGAGGTTTGGCAAAAATACTATGATGAAACATCTAGAAAACAACAATTGATCAAGTGGAAGTCAATGATCGCCTACATTCTTCAGTGAAACGGTAAATAAAGAACTCCATATGATGTATACTAACGATATAGAGAATTTGAAAACTAGTATTGAAAATCGAAAGCGTAAAAAATGGCAAATAAATTTGAATAAATACAGAATTATTAATGGAATTTATGTCAAGGAAACAATATTGTATTATTTCAAAAGTTGTTCTTAGTTTAAAGTTTTTTTTTTTCTGTTATTTTAATTACCAAGTTTTCTTTTGTTGGGGTTTTACCTGAGTTTATAACTGAATGTTGGGTTTGTAACTGTGTTGTGTTAAGTACTAACTGTTTTTGTTACTAGGCAGCATATGCGATCACCTATAGAAAAGTTTGACTTTAATTGGTGTTAAACAAATGTCTTATATCCCAGCATGTAATTAATATTTATGATTTTATTAATCAAAATTAAAATAAAATAAAATAAAAATTTATAGAGAGTTAAGTGTTTTTCTGTCAGTCAGAGTGGATTTGATCAAATCAAACCGAAGTGACAAATGACAGCATTAGCAAACGGAACCTAACAGGCATATACATGTATTCAATTACCAGTTAAGCGGATTAAATATTAATTACTGAATAATTCATAATCTTTAAATTGTAATTAATAAGTAGCAGATTAACATTATTGCAAGCATGATTAATATTTAATCAAGATCCAACCTGCATCATATTACTTTCGCTTGTAAGTGATTCCCAGCTATTAGAAGATCGATGAATATTATCATAGAATTATCTTCAGTAAGGAGGCATTATAGGTATACGAGGGGTACGAGAAAATTATTGATCCGATCATGAAGGCCAATTGTCTACAAAATATGTTTTTTCACTCATGTAAATTTGGAGAATCTGGTTGGGACTAGAACTTTTCAAATACTGCTTCTTTTTTATATTACCAAAACAGATTCATCCAATATCTCGAGAAATTCTATATTATAATCCTAACTTATGGATTTTAGTTAGGTGTCATTGAATAGTTAATTTGATTTTATAATCAAGAAGTATACGGGAGAAAATGTTACCATTTTCAATTAAAGAATTTTGATATAGTTTTACAAAACTTCCTGGCGAGCAATGTCCGACCAGAACTAAAAGATTCATGAATTTTCACGCAATCAGTAGGTAGCCAGTCGGCAAAGTTTTTTTTTTGTCAAAATGAATAGCTCATAATGCTCCATCGAAGGACCATTTTTTTTAACGTGCCATTTTCTTTCAGGACATAGACGATCATGGATTCCACTTACCCCTGTCCGTTGTTGCACTAATACTTTTCATTTTGATATCTCTCCTAAACACTGTTGCATCATCCATTTGCTCAAACCCATCAAATACAATTCGTGCTGCTTGCTCTTGTCTTTTTTTTGCCCCTATCCGTCCTGTGTATCAGATTTTCCAGACCCTTCTTCCTCATTTCGTGTCCCAGTAACTTCATTTGTTTCTTCCTGGTGTTAAGTATAAGATTTGTCTGGTTTGCATTCTTTCCAAAACCTCGGCCTTGCTCACATGCTTGGTTATAGATATCGTTAGCATCCTTCTGAAGAATCGTATTTCTACTGCCTTGAGCCTCCCTTCATCTTTGAAGAGATCTTCCATCATCAATATTTAAGTGTGCATAAATTATACGTAACAGCTCATCCCAATGTCGGGGGGAAATAGCCACATAGCCTAGATGGTAATGTCAAAATATTGTCCCAATAACAACAAACAAAAACCACCAGAAACTAATTAGAAGACGTCCAAGAAATTTCACAATACATCAGAAATAGTTGGGTGCCTACAAAGTAGCACAACGCTAAAACCAAAATTGTGCGTGGCTTAACTGAGGCACTACTGATTCTTATTCTATCGGATACGTTGTTGATAGGTTTTGATTTGTTTCTTATGTTTAGATTTACTTTCCAAAGGAATGGTGATTCTTAAGTATTTTTGAATCATATGTATTTTTTCGCACTACCCGCCTGTGGAACTCGATCCATATTCTTGTTTTCCTGACGGCTACAACATTCAGGAATTTAAATGCAATGTCAATACTCATCTCTTCACCACTTGGCTAATTCATTCTATACCACCCTGTATATCCTTTATTTGCCCCATCTTTGCAACTTTCATCACACCAGTATTCCCATCCTTCTCTTGCTCCTTTCTAACTGGTTCGTCTTTCGTTTCCCTCTCTATCTAATCTTTTAGCTCTCATGTAGCCCCCTTCACATCAGTGGCGTTTACGCCTTGCTCGGGGTGATACGTTTAAAAAAGAAATTCCAATATGTCATCATTTTACCGCCTATGATTTTCGCTTATCTCATGCCAGCTTCTATTTGTTGATTTCGCCATAAGATTTTGGAGTTTATTTCGAACAAACTTTTGATGTCTTAAACCTTTTATTGTTCTGATGCAAGTCATGTTGCTTAGCATGAATTAAGTCTAATGAAAGATGTGTGGATAATATACGGCATATGAACGAAATAACCATACTAGTATCATTGACATGTTTCTCGCAGCGTGAGTATAAGCTTTTCTATGATTAAATTTCCTTACTAGAATTCTCCAACCGGAAACGAAATTTCAGTACTTGCTGCAAACTACAGCTTTTACACAGCAGTGTTGCACTGTGTCATTTTGTTCAGGTTCCGGTACAGTGCAATGAAGAAATTCCATGAAATTCAGAAATACAACTTCTGTATCTCCCTTAATTTATATCAAAACATTGACGTTTCGTGTCGAACAGGTAAGAACCAGGTTTTCAAGTACGGGCAGATGTGAGCGATTTGCATAGCATCAGAATTTTGATTCAGTCTTTTAGCAAAATATACAATTATATAATTCCAGAAACAGTCTTTGATGTGTTACATAATGTGGGACGAGCAATCGCAGGTATTTAAATCAGGTAATAACCCGGAAATGACCTGTAAATGAACTATCCCTTTGATATCACCGAAATGTTCATTGCCATGGAGTTTGATAAAAAATAGCGGAACAGTTTTCCGTTACCTTCCATATTGTGTTAAATGACTTCTAAAATTGGATATCGACAAGAACTGGGATCGTTTTTTATCTCCTTTATCTCAGAGAAAGACAAACAAGAAATTGATTCGTGCGCTTTGCATTGACATTAATTAAAAGTCAACGTAAACAACGCCGACAAAAATTTGGGCATAACTCTCTAATATAGAAGTTATTCAAATAAAAGTTGCATCTATTTCGTGCCTTACACATTTCGGACATGGGTGATCATGGAGCTTCTCATTTTTTCTTGTTTTATTATAATTGTTTTTAGTCTTTACCATCTCATTATTTTCTTTTTTTGCCATACATTCACATACTCTTGAACTAACTTTCTTAATTTTCTTGGGATAGTCAAAGTGTATTCCGAAAGCTATGCAGGCTATTAAGATATAGAAAACTTCGTTAGACACAATGAACTGTTACGCGATATCCGCTCTACTATAATGCAGGAAAGGTTTCTATAAGACACAAAAGAGACTTAAAGCAACAGAAATGTGGTTCTACTGAAAGATGCTGTAGAAAGCATAGGCTAAACAGGTAAAAAAGATGGGGTTTTGAAGAAAATCGAAACAAAAGGAGTCTTATGCTTAACACCAAGAAGAGGCAGTTGGAATTTCTGGGGGACCATTTTGAGAAATGAAGGTTTGAAAATTTTGTTACAGGAAGGATTGAGGGCAAGAATAATAGAAGAAAACAAAACATAGCATACATGAATAGCTTGAAAAAATAGATTGTGAAGCAGGTTCTATAAATAAAGTTCTGAGGAGACACGGGAGAGAAACTTATCCTGCTTATTTAAATTATTATTAATATTTACTTATTTATGTACTTATTTATCGCAAATCTCAGCAAACCTCATCCGGCGAAATAATTGTAAATAAATATGAACTCAGTACCTTTAACCTTACAACACAGCGATTCAGTAATTATTTCCTGAAGTTTAACAAAGTTACTTTTCAAATTTAGCTGTTATTGTATCCGAAGGTCAATATCTTCTTTACGCTACTAGCAGCATATATAACACAATAGTAGATACCGCCATACAAATGCCGAAGAAAAAACAAGATAAAAGAAACAGCATAGCATTATGTTAAAGAGCTTAAACATAATACAAAAAAGTTTTATCATCAAAGTGTTTCTATTATTATGAAGAGAATCATTCAAATATTTTGTCATTACTTTTAAAATTATTTAATCCTTACTAATACGTTCAAAATTTTGATTATTTTTTTTCTGCGATTCACCTTAGCTTTACGTAATTTTACTACTATGGCAAACGTAATAATACCAGAGTTGCTTTTTGGCGTTGAAAGACACATTAATTTGAAAATTCTTGCAGAAAATCAACCATTTGTCTGATTTTAATCAAACTTTGAGGACTTATTAAAAACTAAATTATTTATGTATTTATTTTTAGAGAATCTTGGAAGAAGTATTTTTTATATTTGTTACCCCACCTCTAATTTATGGCATAAAAACTTCTAGAAATTCATTATCTATAAAAAAATTATTCATTAGTTAAATGCAGGATTCAATGAGGAATATAAATCAAGTAATGTTTTTTTTCACGAGACAATTTTTTTAAATTCTACTCCGAACAGTAAAAAAAAACAAAAAAAACAAAAAGATGCATTAAAACTACAATATTTTTTATTTAGATAAATTTTAAAATATTTTATAAATAATATATTTTAAGGATATCATATTCTTAAGAAAATATAATTCTATGAATAATGAATTTTTATAAGAATTGGTTTCATTTTTCTTTGACAATTATGATGATTTATAAAGTTTCAAACCTCATTTAAATTTCTTCCAGTTACTCACTGTCTTTTGTTAATTTATTAAGTAAAGACGTTTTTTTACAAATCGAAAAATGAAGAGATTAATACAAAATTATTTAGAAATAAGATTTTTTAAATAATTTAATTTTTTCTGTTAAACTGCTCATTTACTTTTACTATGGAAACTTATAAGAGACTAGTCATTAAAGGTCACGTGTTTCAAGGTTTGTTCCCCTAACTAAATGTTAAATTGGGTTATGCCATATTTTGGTCTCCATATTTCCAGATGTGTGAACTGATTTATGACAAGAACTATCATCGCCTACTTGAAAGGTCAAAAATCGGACCTTTCTGAATAAGAAATATTTTTATTTTTTCCGATTAAGAAATACTTTTACTCAAAATTGATATGAAGAATTAATATTTGTTTCAAGTCAGATTAATATAACTTTAAATTTGATAATTTTCTAATAACCTGTAAGAGATGTACATTTCATTTTTGCAAAGTTTTAAAACCGAGAATTAACTTTTGATTACAGACGTTTCGATCGCTCAAAACCAATGGCCAAAAATCGAAAAATAATTTCTGAAAATTTTAAATTCCAATTAATGTGATTTGTGTTTGAAATATACCCGTGTATTTTGCTTACTGGAAATAGTAAGTTTAATCATTTAGCTTTCAATTAAGCTACAATGGAAGTTTCAAGAATTTTTATTTTTAAACATTCAATTTAAAACAGAGGAATCGAAAATGAGTAGAGGTACATAGAAACTAACAGCATCAATTCATTTAAATACAACAGAGTAAGCAGTATGAATTTGATATTTTTATCATATAAGCTAATATCAAAATATTTTTGTATGTGCCTGATCCTGACTCTTACATCATTAAGCAAATTCTCTTTCTTTACAATAATTATTATTTTCCACACTGTCATTCATTCACACAAACACTAGCTTACTCACTTTTTCGATCTGACTGTTCTGATGTGTGAAGGTCGTGTTATATTCTCAAACCCATAATTCTCCATTATATTCTACTCTTCTTCTATGTGCTGAGTACCTTCAGGTCGTAGGCGATCCTGGCATTCCACATCTTCCTATCACTAGTAGCTTTTAACGAGCTTTTACCCTTTACCACTCCTAAACCTCGCTCTACCATCCGTTTGCCCAAGCCTATCAAGTATTGTATGCGTTGCTTTCCCCTATTTCTTTCCCTCTATCCGATCTCTGAGTATCAGATTCTCTAAGCCACACTTCCTCATATCTCCTAGTATCTTCAACTATCTTTTCTTGGTGTTAAGTATTAGATTCCTTTTTTTATATCCTTCCTTTCCAGAACCTCGTCGTTGCTCATGTTCAGTCCATGGTATCTTCAACATCCTTCTGTATAATACCATTTCGGTTGCTTTAAGTCTATCCTTAATCTTTGAGGAAATGATGCAGCATTCACTGCCACTTTGAAGAACAGATGTCACATAAGAATCCAGTTCTTTATTTCCAGCGAAATTTTACTGTCTCAATATTTTACTCAGATTCTTGAAAGCATTCTTGGCCATGCCAATTCACCTTCGGATCTCAGTGTCTCACCTTTCTGTTAGAACACTACCCTGATGAAAAAAGATTACACTTTGAGCATTAGCGTCTTAAAAAATTCTTATTCAGATATTTTACTCATGGTATTCTCATAGTTCTTATCGAACCGCGAAATGAAAGTTATCTTGAATAGCCACCTTTCTATATCTTTTTTGTATTAGCTTGTCCCAAAAGTTCGTAAACAGTTGCAAAAAAATTGAAATTCAAAGTTCCAAACGCATAACATGACTTTCTTGCCGAATTGATATTGTTTTGGAACCGACGGTGTATCTTGCCCTTTCTGAACCCATCGCTTGTCTCGATTGTGCTGGAGTAGATAGACCCATTTTTCGTCGGATGTCACAATGCACTTCCAAAAATGCTCGTCCAATGAATTGCTGAGCAATTGACTTGTGCTTTGGTGAGTTCGAGCGGATCTTGGCGCGGCTTTTTGTTGAACAAAATCAAGTTGCAAATATCCACAAATGACCTGATAAAACTGAAACTATCTTTCGACCCGAGAGATTTCTGATAATACTGTGAAAAGTTTTATTTAAAAAAGTGAAGAAATCAAATGACTAATTATCCTTTGTTCATTCCCGATTGTTAAATTACAACATAAGGGCTGCTGTAAGGTAAGAAGATAATGAATGAATGAATATCTAATAAATATCCAGAAACAACCATCTTGTATCAGGCAACAGAGTTAGCTCCCACTGAATATAATTCTCGGCATGATAGACATCTGCACTGGAAAATATGCAATTTTTACGGGAAGGAAACTGCACGAAACTGGTATAAATCCAGTCACAGTGAGTAGATCTGTAATAATTTTATCGGACTTTCGAATAAACACAGATAAAATAAATCTAATAGTCGAACATCGTGACCAAAGAGCACAGGAAAATACTGTGTTTTTTTTTTATTGACATAGCAGTACCCGTAGATTGGAATGTGTTTTTGAAGTTTTAAAAATCTTTCAAAATCCAAGAATCGTGAAGTGAAAATCAGAAAAAAATGGTCACATAAGGACATCAATAATTGCAGTTGCAGCTGGAAACCTCGGTGTTATTGGAAAAAGTACTGATAGACTCATTGAATCGATACCTGGTAGCCAATGCGTTAAAGAAATACAAAAAAAAGTACTCACAATACATTACAAAGAGCTTTACCTATGAAAAATATGTCTATTGTTAATTTTTTTCTTTTTTACAATAACGATCAGTGTAAAATGTCATGAAGTTCTATCTGACATTCGGTCTCTAGTTTGGACCCGAAGTGAAATATGCATTACAATAGAAATCCAAACCATACTACTACTACTATTATTATTAACAATCGGCGTTTAAAGAACAATCGCCCTGACATCGTACCTCTTACAAGAGCAGCCATATATTAAACCACATAGATGTTGCAATGCATTCGTGTATAACAATCTCATAAATTGTAAAATGTGAAAATACAGACGTACGTTGCATAGTAAATTGGTTAAATGTACAAGGTAGTAATTCCAGTTCCCCGTTTTGAGATGCACTTGCGGTTTCTCAAGTATATAACTGCCTCACAAGAAATAATGGTGTTATTGAGAGTGTGCAGGTGGCTGAGCTACTTGAAACAGCTCATCTGGTGAGAAAAGTGCTGAAATAAGACCAGCATCACCGGAGTGGATTAAAGTTAATCAGACTGAATTTCAAATAAATAATAAATATTTTGTTTATTCAATCTACTCGTATTAATGCAGTAAAATTGGGACTATGATATTCCGTAATCAAGGTCAAGAACTGGCATAAATGTAGGCATACACACCGTCAAACTTAATCGGTCTTAAAATTGGCAAGAAAAAACATGTTATATCAAGTTTGTCTATTGTCATTCAGAATAAAATCTTGCATGAGATGTCTAGTGTCACTAAATATCAAGAGAGAAAGGAAAACATGAAATTGTCAAAAACTTCCTTTTCAAAATATTTCAAAATAAATCTTAAAGGCTATTCGTTCTCCCCCTAGAAGCGTTTAACGGTTTGTTTAAACCAATAACGATAATTATTTAAACCCAGGAAATGTAACTTGAATTTAAAAACAATGACAAACGCACAAAACTAAACTAAACCAAAAAAGATTAAAAAAATGAAAATATATGCCTGTTGAAGACAAGCGTCGACATTGATGTCCTTTTATACAACGTTATTAATGGCGTCACCGGTCGATTTATGTATTATTTTTCCTTCTGACGAAAACATGCATGTATTGGGCATGGAGAGTAATGGACAGACTTAACAAACGTCTACTGAGTAATCAGGCGCCAATCTCCTTCACTAGACTTTTGAGTAGACTGGATTTTAAGTAAAGTGCTTTCTAATGAAAGTCAATGCGTTCTATGGTTGTTTTTTTTAATTTCCTTATTTACGTTTGCAATCAAAACACACAGAAAATTGCATGCATATATATATATATATATATATATATATATATATATGTAGATAAAGAGAGAGAGAGAGATAAAGAGAGAGGGAGAAAAAGTGTTGAGTTGTGATAATGTTTAATGCCATGATTGTTGATTTTCCCATTGTTTTACTGATAAAAGATATTTGGAAAGCAGATTATTTTATTGTAAAGTGCTCGGTATTGGTGTGGAGATAGGAGCGTTGCTAGGTTTGATACAAAGAATTTGTCATTTTAACTGAGCAACATCATGCTGACTTCGAAGTCACATGAAGACAACTTTATGTGGTCTTCAAACATCGGATTTTTTTTTTTTTTTAGAAAAATCAAACTCCAATGGATAAAGACATCATTACGGTGTCCTCACGAAATTTCGGAAAGTCCGCATGCTCAGTTAAATTGCCAAATCCATTGCATTAAACACGCGCACATATATAATTGAAAAAGTGGAAAATATATAAATATATGCAAGATGGAAATCTGTAAATCGAACATAAGGGCACACACACAATTTTAGAAAAAAATTTTGTATATTCTATAATTTCATCAGTAATACATATTTCTCAGCAAAACCCGCCGCTCCTCAGACCCAAATGATACAAAAGTTAATATTCAAAATCATCCAGAAGAGAATGATATACAGGCACTATATATATATATATATATATATATATATATATATACACACACAATTCTGACCAAAATCTAAGAATTATATATATATATATATACAATTCTTAGATTTGCGTCAGAATTAAGTTAGATCAGTGCAAAGTTGCATTAAAATTGTTCAATACCATTGTATTTTATAATTGTTTTTAATATTTATCACATTTAAACTAGATTTTACGCAACACAGGTTTATACTATCTGGTGTCTTGAGGCGATTTACAATAGCGTATTAGTTACAATAGTTATTGTAAATCACCTGAAGAACCCAGATTGTAGAAACCTGGGTTGAGTGATAATTCATTTAAAAAAGAATATATATATATATATATATATATATATATATATATATATGTGTGTGTGTGTGAGAGAGAGAGTGAGTGAGTGAGTGAGTATGAGAGAGAATTGTATATATGGATTGAATTTTGACAAGATGATAGAATAAGTAAAGAACAGGTAGGAAAAATGTCATTCGTCTAACATGTTTCAATTTGTTAATTTTTTTCAGAGATTTGTTAATCAGACTTTATTAACAAATGTCTGAAAAATAATAAAGTGAACATTTTATTCTAATTATACTTTCCTACCTGTTTGTGCTCACAGACACACACACACATATAAGAGAGAGAGAGAGAGATATTCCGGATTTTAATAAACGTTTAATTTCTTTTTACATGCAACGTCAATCACGATCTTCTGTCTTCTTTAAACCTGTTCCATTATTTTTTCCGCACTTCTCCCAAAATTCTTTTCATTAACTTTATACACCGTACCCTCCCCCACTGCGTTACTTGTAGTTTTATCACCTTGTTTTGAGTAAAACAAAAAATATTATATATATATATATATATATATATATATATATATATATATATATACACGAAGCAATATATGAGATTTCTAAATTGGTTCCTCGCCAACATCTATATTTCTTGAACTGGTAACTCGTAGGAAAATTTACTAGAGGCAATGAGATGTGTATTTAATGTAATTGTTTTGAAGGATTTGGAAAATTTGGGAATAGAGTTTAATTTAAGAAATTGTAAGATATATGGTTTCATGAAATGAGGTTATTTGGTAGTATTTTTAATAGATTTGGTTGAAGTCACTATATTTTGTTAGTATGCGAGTATTGTCGGTGGGTTTTTCTCTCAAATACGTATTGATGGTAATTTTACTATTTAGATGTATTGCTGATGGCCTTGTGTCACATTAAGCAGCGCTTATAAAGTCACTATACATGTATTGCTGTTAAATCTTTATATAAAAGTACATTGCTTGTATTTTTATCATTAAAAACTGAAACATTTTTATACTTTCATAACAATTTGTTTTTGTTTGGGTGCTCACTATTTTTCCATAGTTGGGAAAATAACAAGAGCTACCACCCCGGGTCAGAGTAGACCTGGGGAAAACGGCAATCAGAGGCCTTGCTGCCAGATCTCGTTTATGACGAGCGACCAATATATTTATATATAGCGTGTTACCTTCTTATACCTGTTTACATCATTTAGCAATACAGATGTATTCCTGCCAGGACTTAATTTAGTAAAATAATTTTAAATTATGAAAGAAAAAAACTGTCAGTGACCAATAACTAATATATTCTTCTTCTATGTTCCCTGTCCCTTCAGGACGTAGGCGATCATGGATCTCCACGTCTCCCTATCCCTTGTGGCTCTTAGTATGTTGGTTCCTGTTGCTCCTGGCAACCCCCGTTCCGTCATCCACCTGATCAGACCCTGCAAATATGTTATCCGCTGCCTTCCTGTCTCCTTCCTTCTATCTGTCCAGTCAGTATCAGGTTCTCCAGGCTCTCCTTCCTCATTGCATATCCCAGGAACTTTAGTTGTCTCTTCCTGATGCTCAGCATCAATTTCCTTTTTGTTGCCATTCTTTCTAACACTTCGTCGTTGCTTGTATGCTCAGTCCACGATATCCGTAGCTTCCTTCTGTAGAACCACATTTCGGCCGCTTCCAGTTTTTTCCTCCTTTTTCGATGATATTGTCCAGCATTCACAGCCGTATTGAAGAACTGACATCACGTAGCAGTCTAGCACTCTTTTCTTCGTTTCTATTGAGATTTTCCTGTGTGTTAGTATTTTGCTCATCTTCTGGAACGCGTCCTTTGCCATGCCAATTCGCCTTCGGATCTCCGTGTCGCACTTTCCATCTCCTGTTAGAACACTTCCTAGGTACTTAAATTCTTGGACTTGCTTGATTCTGTTATCCCCTACCTGTATTTGGCATTTTGGGTTGTATCTTTTGCTGATGACCATGCACTCAGTTTTCTTAAAGTTTATTTGTAGTCCTTTCTTGTCACTCTCTACTGCTACTTTCTGTATGAGATCTTGAAGTTTACTTTCCGTGTCCGCAATCAGTACTGTATCGTCCGCATATCTTATGTTGTTCAGGTTGTGGACTCCAATAACAAATCCTGGTGTGTCATCTAGGGTCCTCACTAATATATTATTAATAAAAAAAAACGCCATTTACTTTATGTTTACTTTCAACATTGATTTTATGATGAGAAATAGTTTTCTGTTTTATTTTTATGAGATTTATTTAACAAAAAGAGTGAAATTAAAACCGTTAAATGGATCACTCATTGTTTCAAAATTTTCAGTTTAATAAAAAATACTGATTCGAAGCTGTGTGAAATTTTTAGATTTACCCTATTTGTCAGTGTCTCTGATGGTTCATCTTGCAAGGACACAGCACAATTCCGACCTGAAATTAACCGCAGACACACGAACGATTGTGTGTACACTGAAAGAAACGCTTGTTATGTCGGAAATGTGATAAACTTTCGTTACAGTTTTTCAAAATATGATACATCTTCGACCCAGGAAAAAAAATGTAATTTTTTTTTTTTTAAAAGATGACTACATAGATCAAAGAATTACAAGAGTGTTTCCACTGAACCAATTCCAAGGACCACTTGAGGCATTGTAAGAGGCACAGTTTATGGTTATATGTCTAGAAGATAACAGTTAATCTTAGACTTGAATAAATTAAAATTGACGTGGACGGGAAAATATCCTCTTGGGAGTCGGTTCCGCCAAGCAGCACTTATATTGTTAATAACTAAATACCTATTGTGTGCAGTCCGCAAAAAGCATATCATTTAAGTTGATACACTTTCACTTCCATATATCATTCCAGAGTTCTATCATGATTGCATGAATTTAAATAAACAAGGAATATATCATCCTGAACCTTGTAACTACCAGAGCAAAAAACTGTACATGAAATACTCTTGGAATATTAAAAACAAGCATGAAATAAAATTAATCTGTTAAATGTTTACTGAAAATTAAGTGATCATTTTAAATGTTTTTTAAGAAAATTTCAAATATGTTTACCTGATTTTAAATCTCAGATATTAGTAACACACTTAAATAGAAATTAATTCAAACATTATTTGAAAGTTTTGATTTTTAAATTTAATATTAAAAATTGAAAAAAATTATATAGAGTAATTGAATTTCATATTCCATCTTAAAAGAGCCAAAAATAATTTTAAATTTGTAACCATTTAATTATGAAAAAAATGTAAATGGATTATGTCTTCTCCTATTGAATGTAAAATTCCTCAATGATTTCCAGACAATTAAAAATATTTTGGAAAATATTTCTAAAAAATTCAATTATATTCTTCATCAAAAATTTACAAGATGTAAATTGTACCCTCCCATATTTCCTTTACGAAAAAAATTAATATGTTACATTGCGACTCCCTTACGCAACTCCGACCAACGAGAATAAATATAACGCTTAGAAAACAGATTTGCCTTCAGGGTGACATCATCGACTGAAATCTTTAATTGCATTTGCTATTTTTATTGTTGTCCTTAGTGCATTGTGAAATTTTACAGCTTTTGTTGTTAGCTGGTGCAGAAGTCCTGCAATTATGTCATTCTCTGTACATTAGAGCATATAAATCTAGTAACGACGGTTTTATAAAAAGAACGATTTCATAACGATATAAAAATTTCGAGAAAGTATATTCAATGCATGTAACTCGAGATAGTAATAAAAAATCTGTAAAGAATACACGGTAAAAAAACAAAAAAGTCATTCGCACACACATACTTGCATCTGTATGCACCGTAGTACACATCTAAAATTAGAAATTGCACAGTGGTTTTGATAAGCAAAGATAGACAAATTGTAGTATAGGCAGGCGCTTACATAAAATTCTATAGTGAGATTTTCCAACTAGTTACACTGAGAATGCATAACCAGAGAAATAAATTATATATATTGCTTGTACAAACGTTTACAAGAGCAAAGAATAAGTTTAATTTAAGAAGGCATTTTTAATGTAAATTCTAACTAAAAATTTGTTTCGTCCCCGTCTTATCCCCTTTAGTCTTGGGAATTAAAATAAGAGGACGTATAAAATAAAGGATTATTAATGAAGAAATAAATGTGTACAAGAAAAACTAGAGCCCAATAACATTCAAACACGGTAAACAATCCCTCTGCTTACAGAGGGAAGGCTTGCGGATCTGATGCATAAACACTCCAGAACCCTTAAGTGGTACGAAGAGTGAGACCTTATATATATATATATATAAAATGGTGTATTTGGGCAGCAATCTCAATTATACAAGTTTTACATTAAATACAACTGACAAGAAACATCGTATTTTTTAAAATCTTTGTGTTCTTATAATTTTTTACTTTGGCATCATAAGAATTTGGAATGAAACATTAATCGATCCTAAACTTTTCAAATACATTGGCTTATAGATATGTGCACTTTAACCCTCTAGGGCCATTCGTGTCATATTAGTGGGGGATCTGTTTATTACTTCATAACAATATAGAACTGATCCCCCACTTTATGACAAGTAGAAGCCTTAATCATATTATATTATTAACCCTCTAGGGCCATTCGTATCATATTTGATACAGTATGAAAACAAGCCTTGAAAGAAATATTTTCCTGAAAAATTTTTTAAGAGAAATATTTTATAAATTTCAAATGAAAGCAGTACTGAATGTTCAGTCAATGAATACCAAATGTTTCCTTATAGGGAAATACTGTATCAAATATGATACGAATGGCCCTAGAGGGTTAATATCAGAGAGAAAGAAATTGAGTATAGCATAGGTTGCACTGGAGTTCTTTTCTCCAATGCCGCAAGGTGCTACATAAATCGAAATATTAACATAAGGACTCGATTCATGTATTTAAATATATTGGTCCGATCAAAATTTTAATAGAGATGTCATACAAGGCGCTAGTCTTGTTCAGATATATCTCAGCTATCAGTGATCTGCACAACATTTTCTTTGTCTAAAAGATTGGCGATAAGGTATAATTAACAAAGAATTGTACCAAATAAAAATAGCTTGAAATCAGTAAATAAAATGAACAACATATGTCAATAAAAGCGAAAATGATGAAGTTAACTTGCTGTTGACTTTCTACACTATATTAAACAAAAGGTTAGTTGAGAAAACCGCATTAATACTAGAAAAAGTAATAATTAATGGGCTTCAGAAGTATTACTTTTTAATGATCCGCTTTGAGCGAAAGTTGTTATAACTCCCAGCCACAATATCAAGAAATGTTCGGAGAATGAATGAAAAATATTTCCTCATCTCATTAATACTATTACTAACAAAAGGAAGTTTGAAAAAAAAAATTGCAACAATGGTCAGTGGAAATGTTGTAAAGGTATTTCCGAGTTTAATACTTTGTGAGACCCGGAAGAAAATATATAAGCAGCAGAAATCAAAGGTAATAATATTAAATAGAAACAAAGAATTCAATTATGATAGAAGGACGTAAATATAAACGAGATTTAAAATTAGTAGATTCCGTAGAAAATCTAAACAGAATACAAAAACAACTTATGAGAGAAAAAAAATGTAAGTCAAGGATAAATCTTTCGAACAGATGAAAAAACGATCGTAAAACAATCTTCTGCATGGCCAGTATCCAGAACATACTAATAAAGCCAATGAAGATAAAAATAAGACATCGATGTTTATGAGCATGTATTAAAGGCTGAAATGGAAGGCTTCTTTATTACGATTCAGGACCAGAATTTCTTTAATAGCATTCAGGCTTAGTTGTTTTTTTTGTTTTTTTACACAAATATCAGGAACTCATAGATCATTTAATCTAAGGATTGTTATGTACCTGCCCCAAATCAATTTAAAAATTATCATGATAGAATGTGCCAAAATTTACACTGAACAATGTGCAAATAATTTAGGAAAAAAGTTAAAAATAAAAACAAACAAAATAAAACACTGGTATATACATCAATCTGTACTGGTTAAAGAAATAGAAGACACCACAATTTTATGGGATTACACTATCTTTAGAGGCCAGAAGATTAAAGCAAATAAACCGTACATAATTGTTAAAAGAAAAAAAAAGACTGAAAGAAAAACATGTCTACTAATTGATATGTCTTGCCCAGCGGACTGTAACATAGCAACCAATTAATTTGTAAAACTATCGAAGTATAAATATCTGGAAATCGAAATAGAAAAATCGTGGAAATTGAAAACCAGTCAGGTCACAGTAGCTGCGCTTGGAATGATAATAAAATGAAAAAACACATGGAAAAAAAATCACTGGAAACCCCAGCTTAAGAGAAATACAAAAAGAATGTCTTGAGAAATGCAGGCCACACACAAAGAAATATTTTAACTAAAGTTATGGGACTTAGAAAAACAAATCAGGAAATGGATCATAACAACGCACTATTACCTGTCTTAGGTTTTCTTGCAGACTTGGTAGCTAGTGTGCCAATAGCATAAATAAAACAATGATCATGGTAATAAAATGTGACACATGAAGTAATCTCTAATTTCACTTATGTTTAAGGCCATTGTTTGGAAAAGGTTCTGATAGACTCACTGAAGGGTTTCTGATAGCTCATGCCTTAATGATTTACAAAAAAAAACAAACTTGTTCTCGCTATAAAGCCCACACCTTATAAAGGGCTTTATCAATGTGTTTAATCTTGAGTGAATTTATTTTTATTTGTTTTTTTTCAAAAACATTAAGTGAAAATATTATTCAATTTCTGATCTTAGGTCTCTGGCTGGAACGTGGTAGAAAAATGTGTATATAACAGAAATAAAAAGAAATACTATTACTACTGATGATAATAATAATGAAGAAAAGCTTATCGCCAGCTACCATGATCAGATACCACAAAAATAGAATATACCTTCATATTCAATTGGCAGTCTCTGCAGTCTGTAATGCATCAAAATCTATCAAATACTAAGACTTTGACATTGATATCTTAAAAATGTGGTACTTGGGAGGACATCAAATATTCCAGTTGTAGTTGGAGCCCTCGGATTGATTGGGAAAATGTCCCGATAGACTAACAGAATGAATTCCTGGTGCCCCTAGCCTTAGCGTAATATATACATTGTACTCACAAGTACAAGGCACACTTTATATTGACTACATCTGTGTAAAATATGCATGATCTTTGTTTCTCTCAGGTGGGCCTTTTTTTTTTTTTTTTGTTTTTTGAATATTGAGTGAAAAATGTCATGATGCCATTTCTGACCTTAGGTCTGGTTGTGAGCGGGAAAGTAACTGGAGTACACCAAAAATCAAATGAAATAAATAATAACAGCTACTTATACCACTACAATAATAATAATGGTCACGATAGAGTGGGGCAATATTTACACTGGACAATGTCCAAACACTATGGAAAATATGTAAAAACAGTGGTATGAACATCACCCAACACCGGTTACAGAAATAGAAGAGGTCACCATTTTTTGAGATTACACCATTTATGCAGACAGAAAATTTAAAGCAAATAGGCCGGACATTATTAAAACCCAGATAGAAACAAACTTGCTTATTAATTGATAGGGCTTGTCCAGCGGATTGTTTTGTACAGAACCCACTTTTCATCACTGGTGAGCACTCGATTGATTAAGAATGCAACACGGTGGCGAGAAAGCAGCGACACGCAGGCTTGTCCCTTGTGGTCCTCCAACAGCGTTTGCTGAACCCAGTTTCTCAGTTTGAACGTCTTACCAAGGCGGTGCAGGTGAAGTCTGTTTCATCGGAAACATTGAACTGTCTTGCAAGTTCACCACACTTTAAACTACTGTCCTTTTCAATGACCGCCTTCAGGACAACGTCATTCGAGTCCCGTGGTCGTCAACTGCGGGGAAAGACAAATCTAGCAACTTGAATTTTCGAAACCAACGCCTTGCAGTACGTTCATCCACAGCAATATCCCTAAACGCTTGGCATATGCAGTTACTGATAAGCCCACTTTGAAGTCGTAAAGCAAACAGACCCGAAAGAGATCTCTAGACACTTCCATCCTTCTCACAGCTCTCCGGCTTATAACTGATAGCCGGGCACGGTGCGAGTGTTTTTTTTATAACGTCTCATGTTCCTACTTCCGGCTGTCCGAATTTAAAAACGATTGCTACACGCATTTCTTATATATTTCAACTTAATTCAATGATTAATAAAAAAAACGGAGATAACTTTTTTGGCTAGCTTGTATATATGGAATTTTATATATCAAATGTTTACAAATATATTGAGAGCCCGCAACAAATATGGTATCACAGCTGACAAATTCGTTCACAAATGTAAGGAGGCCTGCAGCTAGTAGGACTAATACAAGATACTTTTTTTAAATAAGTTACAGGAGATGATCTCTTGAGCTGTTTTTACAACTCTGCTAGCTCTCACTTGCTGAGAGTCTGCTGTTAGCATCATCGATATATTTTGTCAGGTTACGCAACATCCTCCTTATCTGTAACAGAATGAGATCTGGTCGTATGATCAGCGAAGCATCTAAACAGTTTTCTTCACATAACATGGTTGAAAACCATATCCATTCATAAATGGCGAGTCTTGCTCAAATAGATATAGCCGAGTCCATCTTTCTTCAGATCAAACCAAAGCCGATGTCCTCCATGATATTTGGTCATGGACACGTGATCGCTTATTTACAGCAGGAGAATCATCTGCTTTTTTGACTTCAGTCTTGGGAGCTCACTAACGATTCCATGTCATCCATCTACTTATTGTATACCTAACTAGCGTTCAGTCATCACTGAGATAGATGTCTATTGACACTAAGAGTGGGCTCATTAACTGTTTTATAGGTGTTGTGTTTAATTTTGCTGGGTTTCTAGCCACCGGCTAAGTCAGCGATCTCAGAATCATTTCGCTGGTTACAATCTCATTTTGGTACAAGTGGCAGTCTTACTTTTGTTTTGTTAGAATGTATTTTTGTTAGATTATTTTTTTAAATTATTTCTTGGTGTAGTCAGCTCAACGACTAAGTTTTTTAGAGTTGATATGTTTCTTTCTGCGATAAGTGGATAATCTACCAAAGCTGTGATTTTTTTTACCAGCTTGCCTGATTGTTGATGGATCTGCCAGATGTCCTAGCCACATGTTTACAATGACGTCTCTCGATCGTATTTTGAAAATGGCACGAAAAAAACTCATCTTTGGTACGAGGATAAACTACATTCAGCAGCAAGGTCTCTGATCGGAAGGGTTTCTGAATTCTGCAACTAACTCCTAATTGCTGTTGTTACCAGGTCCACCCTGACTCAGGGTGCAGGTACATGTTAAGTTTCCCCATATAGACAAATTGTTAACACCAAAACAGGGACCAAAACCGTATGAAATTATAAACAGTTTTAATAGGAAATATATCAGCAATACATTTTCATAGTAAAAAAAAAAAAATAAATAAATAATTAAATGAAATTTAAATTACCAGCGACACATTTCTCTAAAAAAAAATAAAATAAAAAGTTCCAAGAAGGAATACCATTTTTGTAAAAGAATTAAATAATGGTCCCAGGAAAAATCAATTTCAAAATTAAAAGACCCATTATGAGTTGATATACCGTTAAACCAATAAACAAAGTAACAACTTTTTTTGTATAAGCTTTGAATGCTATTTTTGTGGTTACGATGGTTCATCTAAAATTAGATGTCAATGAACAAAGATGACTTCTTTATAAATTATTATTTTAGTCCCTTAAGATAATACAGACCCTAAAATAAGACCTCACTTAAAAGCTTGATTATATATATATATATATATATATATATTTGTGTGTGCGTGTGTGTATATGTGTATGTCACCATAGAAATATGTACAAATTACAATAATTATCATATTCCCTCAAGTAGTCCCAAAATTTTTTTGTAAATTTGACCAAGCACTTAGTTCCCCACCACAATTAACTCAAGGGTCAAGCCACATACCTCCCACCACCAAAGAGGAAATTACTACCAAATTCTTTCCCCTAGCCTAACCCAAATAAAACCAATACATCCTAATCTCTTCGTTTACCTAAGCTAGCATTTGGAATTAGAGTTTTTCGTCATTCTCTGTTTATAAGAGGTCGAAGAATGCATGCCTTAAAATGACATGTTGAAAATGCCTATTTCCCCACTAAGTTTTCTTTGAATTTACAGATATATATATATATATATATATATATATATATATATATATTAGTTTTTTCCGGACCGATTTCTAACATTTTTTTTTCTAGATTCTCGCCTACAAAACAACAAATCATGTAGGTAAAACTTCGAACCAATTTTAATTTAGTCGAATAGATATTGCAAAATATGCTAGCTACTTTAGACGGAGAGTATGTTTTCGACAAGGATATTTTTTCAAACTTTTTTAAAATTTAAAGTTATTGTAAGTAAATTTGTCGATGGTGGTAACATTTAATTTAAACCCATGTCCCCTTTGTTAGCGAATGCGGACTTGGAATTGTTCTATTCATAAAATAAGATTTTCAGGAAAATAGGTTTCTCAAATCCACGATTATCGAGCGTTTTTAGAAAGGATGACGGTTTTCTTCTTCAAAATAATTTCAGCTAGGATGGAAAGTCAACCTCTTTATTATATTACTTTTCTCTTCGCTCTACATGTGGTAATTTAAATGTCGTTACTTTTGAAAGTCTCCACGTAATGAGGGTTTAGTTATTTGATAAAGTTGTTTGGATGTGATTCAGTATTGCCAGTTTGCGTGATGTGTTGTTCGTCATAAGAGTCACGAATTTCATTCTAATTGAAGAAAATTTAATTATTGACCTTAAAAAAAGTTGTTTATAGTTTAGAAATTTTTGAACCAGTTGAACAGCAGGCTTAGCGCTCATATTTGGGATTAGATCTAGCGAGTTTCGTTAACATTATTCGTTGCCTTAGGTTAATTTTTTTTCGTATATGTTGCTGTGTTCGACAAAACTTCCGCGAGTAGATATAGAAAAGTTATATGCAATCTTGTTAACATTATATTTGAAAACTGGAACAGTGGCCTAAATTTTCGAGTTTTTCTTGTATATTATATCTATTTTCTTTTCTTAGATTTGGAATATCGAACATGGAAATCTGGTCCGTACGCTCTTTAGCCACCGAGGACCGGTGTGGGTGCTAGTCTCTCATGGTGACCTTCTCTTGACTGCATCTCAGGACAAAACGGTAAAACTTTTTTATGTTTTAACGAGATGTAATTATATATATACAATTTGTTTAAACAATATTTTTAGTATACATATCAGTATATATATATATATATTAAAACAGTCAATTAGCTGGTGGATATTATTTTCAGCGTCTTAAATAAAATTTCGTTAATGGACACTATAGTAGCCTATCTACCCACTATTCTGGAGACATCAGCGATATATATGGGTGGGGGAATAAGAGAAAATGTAAAACTCATCTTTACCAACGCGTTTTATCCTTCGATGAATTTTGTCAATGTATGTCTACCGAATACAAAAAGTGTAGGTAAAAAAAAAAAAAAAGCGTTGGTAAAAAAACAAAACAACTCCGTTTTGTATTTGTTTAGATATATTTTATTGTTGTTTCTGACTTTTTACACACAAGAGAGAAAGAGAGATCTCTTTGTGGCCGAGATATTTGTACTAAAAGTTCAATAATGTAGTCTAGGTAAGAGTTTGATTTCCAAATGCAAAGTAAAACGTTAGTCCATTTGAATATTAATTCGACCCAATGTTCCCTCATGAGTGTCTGCTAAGATTATTTATTAGCCTGATAGTGAGAGAGCCCGATTTATGAATTGAATTTATCCGTGAACTGTGTTAGATCCTCTAAGTGCCTCACTACATTGGGCTTATTACAACAAAAGTAATAAATGTTTCGTTTATTTGAGTACCTGCTGACGAACAAAAGGGAGAAATAGCCTGAATTTGATTTTGTATGTTTTAATCTATATAATTTATATGAAATTGCGTGGGTATGCAAGGGGAGAGAGTTAAAAGAAAATAAAAAGGTGAAGTGAAAACAAAACGAATACATAAAAAGATAGATATGAAGAAGGTTGGAATAGATTTTATTAAAACTAATTTAGAAATAACTGTTCATCAAGTTTAGAAAAAGTGTGTACTTGTGTGTGAGAGAGAGAGTACGAAATCAATAGTAATGAAGGTTCTGAAATGGCAAATTTTGAAATTAGTTAAATATGAAAAATAACATTAAAAAGGCCGATATATATATATATATATATATATATATATTACAGTTGAGTTATGATAATGGTTCGCTCAAAGATTGTCGCGGTAGTTTTGGTGAGAAAATGTATTGTTGCGGGCTGTTTTCTCTGTCTCCCTCTCTCTCTGCATATATATTTATAAATTTTACTAATAAATGGCATTTTATATTTTTACTTATGAAAAGTATTTTGCCATGCCGGTATTTTTTCTTTCATTATATATATGTTGAGATAGATTAATATTCAATTCATTAATTCGCCACGTCCTTTTTTAATCTGTGGGATTAATAAATAACAAATATATTCCCTTTCTTTACAGATTGCTTTATTCACATAGAGATAAGAAATTAAGTATATATTCTATTTCAAGAGTCGGAAATAAATCAGTGTTTAAAAACATTTTCAACTTTTTAAGCTCGTCAGATATGATTGTTTCTCCTATAAGAAATCTACTGGAGAGCCCACATATTTCTCACATGAGATTTATCGGATATTCTGGCTAAAACGCGAAAATAAAGAAATAAACAGTTTTATAAACTTCTACTCCAGTAAGAGTAATAATGCTTCCATGGAAAAAATGGATGCATTTTTAATAAAAGTGAAAATGCTGACACTTAATAACAATTCATATCACTGCAACAAAGTGCTTTCCGTATTTGGAATATAACACACATATGACTACATGCGTAAACTCTACACATATTTAGTTACACATAAAATAAAACTCACCTTTAACATTGGCTAAAAGAATACCCGAAATCGCTTGGAAGAAACAAAAAAAAAAATAAATTTCTATATAATTTGAGTTCTAAAAATAGAAATCATAAGAACACATGAAAATAAATACTTAATAATACCTTGTCTGTCATTTTCAATGAAATCTGCATAAAAGAGTAATTACTGCCTAAATATATATATATATATATATATATATATAAAAACAGATTAACGAAATGGTTATAAACAAACCGACAATTTCAAATCCATTGAAGTGCCTGTTGTAGAGCAGCTAACACCCCTTTAAATCTATCAAGCATGGAATGATTTGCGAGGTAAGTATAAAAATAAAGACTAATAGCAGTCTGGGATTTAGACTATCATTGAGAGTTTGAGATCGACTACGTGCATCTGTCGTTCACTTTGTTGACGCTGCCTTCGAGTGGAGGGAACACAGCCGAAGGGTAGAGACTCGCCTGTGGAAAAGCAAATAGTACATTTTGTCCGGGCTTACAGGCTCAGTTTTATCCACGTTAAATGGCCTTGTGCCTAATCTACCTCTTGAATCTGCCCATGTGGGAAGGTGGTTGATACCTCAGAATGCCATTGACGATTACTACTGAAGTGTGCTCTCTGCGACTATAACAACCTAACCTCTCCTCTCTTCTACTATATGCTGTTCTGTTTTATGATACTTCTCTTATTTGTATTAATGTCCCTTAGCACGGATACGGTGTTGTATATATTCTAGGTATCGTCTTGCAGCCACAGCGATAGAACAGTCTCATGAAGACAGCCCTCGCGTAAGACTATGGATCACGATTTGTTTTAATGAGAATGTTTTCCCGTTCCTTCTGGGCAATGCAGACGTGCATACTTGTGGTTGACATTTAATAGCTCCACGTTTTTCCACGCTAGTGGTTTGTTTTTATTCAGTCGCGTGTCATCCGAAGTCCAAGAAGGTAGAGACGCTCTAGCCGAACGTTTTTGACACAGGAGGAATCATTAATGTATAGTGCATAGCAGCGTTATAATAACATGCAGGGCCTCTGGGAATAATTTGTTGGCAATTCTCTACACCTATGTTTTTATCATCCCTTGCTAATTCAACAGTTTTTTCAGATTATTCCATTACACATCTCGCAATATCCACAGCCTTAATGTCTATATGGTGTTTACTTATGGTTATTCGTTCCTCTTGTAGGAATCGACGTACGTGTGCGAACATAAAGCCACTATGTTCGAAGGAATATACGCATGTAGCTGAAGACGGCAAATACTGAGAAAAATGCTTGTATATTCGTTTTATTGCTTGTATGAACATCTTGATTGCGTATCGCGAATAGGTAGGCGCGAATCTTCGTCAGTTATTGTCAACATGTACTTATTGCGGGTTTTTAGCGAAAGTTGACTTTTAAATTCCAGTGCGATTGCTTTAAATGGTTGTGTGACTTATGACGTTGCTGGTGTTATGATAGTAGAACCTTAGTTTATTTTAAGCGCAATTCTTAAATGAGATGATAATCTCTTTCACATTCTCTCTTGAGTAGTGAAGGGTTCTGATTTTCGTCATGTGGACAAGGTGTACAACACCTCGGTAGTACAAATCTCGATGTAATCACTTTAATTCTTCTTTGCCAGTAGCCAAGCTATATACGCGAAAGGGAGCGTCCGCGGCTGCACTTACTTTACCGGTGTGATATTTTACGTTGAACGAGTAACACGAGAGTTCTATCATCAAACTGCTAATCTTCTCATTTTTTTTTATTTTGCTGGTCGTTTTCATGTTAAGCATGAATGAGACTATAATAAAAAAATCAAATAATGCCTCTATTTTCTCAGGGATTCGACAGGATCATAGGCTACTTTCTCTATTGAAGAATGCATATGTTGTGATTTAAACAAGGTTTCGGAGAAAATATCTATGAGCCTGGGAGGCTCTCATAAAAAAGGCGACTATGGCGCATTTTAACTCGCCTATCTCTACTATTAGTAGCGTATACTCGGGCGTACTAATTACCGCTTTATTTATTACTTTAACACGTTAAACACTTTCTTTACTATGGAAGGTAATTGGATCTTTAATAGTTGTTTGAGGGTTTTTTTTTCTGAAAATGAAGGTATCCAATGAGTATCAGTCAGTTAAGTTATACGTGATACACACTTAAGGCGATCATGTCTCGAAAGATACATGACTTACTGGGCAGAAGATTATCCCGAACTAGTCTGCTATTGCTTTCTGCAGTAGACAAGTTACCTGCCAAGGCTATACAACCCAATCTGTCCTATAATTCAACCCATAACTGAAGGAAAGATAGGGAATGAGTATAGTGTGCTAAAATTCTTAATGCACGGCGGAGAGCAAGTACATCTTCTGGGGCCGGCAAGCTGAGTAATTGAATCGGTAAATTTTCGTTGTAAGTCCCGTCGCTTTTCCCTTTCAAATTTATCTAAAATAACATTATCTCTGTGCAAATGTATATGCTGAACTCAAATCAACTGTTAGTTATTGAAGAAACTTACCTTTTTTTTTTATCTAAATGTCCATCAAAAAAAAAAAAAAAAAAAAACGAACTATATCTTGCACTTTTTCTCTCCCGTAAATCTCACGAAGTCATGTAATTAACTGCAGAATGACGTTCTGGGCATTTGAACGAATTTTGTCAAAATTTTTGTCTATTTTTATTCATTTACTGATACTTCAGGCGACGTACTTCCGAAATTAAAGTAATGCGCTATTGTATTTCTACACTTGTTACTCTCAGCTCAGGAAGTACATCGCCGGAAGTTTCTGTAAAGGAAGAAAATCAGCCAAAATTCGACAAAACATTCTGCCTGCATAGAACGTCATTCTGCAGTTAATTACAAGACTTCGTGAGAGTTACGGGAGATAAAAAGTGCAAGATATAGTTCGTTTTTTATGGACTTTCAAAGAAAAAAAAGGTAAATTTCTTCAATAACTAATTGTTGATTTGATTTCAGCATATACATTTGCACAGAAATAATGCTATTTTGGATACATTTAAAGGGGGGGGGAAGCCGTCGGTACCTAAAACGAACATTTACCATTGAATCAGATTTTGAAAATCGGATTTTATATTATATTTACTGATTATGTATCCAAGTAGATTTATATTTTTATCCCTGAAATAACATTTGTCTTTGTTAAGCGTCAGCTTGTATCTTTTACGAATAATTTGAGATTTTTGTTATGTTCCGTTCGGTTTTTCTCGCAAATGGATACATTATCGATGTTCGCATAGGTGACCTGCGAGTTCTCTTAATATCTGGTCGTTCACCCGTTGAAAGCTAGCTATACCGTTACTTACGACAAACGTTTTCTGCAAAATTGAGAGAATATACCGCTAGCTCGATGGTCGTGCATGGCTTATCGCTGAGCCTTATAACAATCTGACGATAAGCAGTTTATGATCCAAAGTATCAAATACTGTTTTGGCGATTTTTCCTAAATCGCCGTCTATTTCTAGTTGAGGTTGGACATCGAGCAAAGTAAAGCCGTTTATCGTTTGGGAATGTTCAATTATAATTTGTTTTGTTTTTTCTTGCTTTCAGAAGACAGTACGAAAGCTGCTTCGATATACTTTTCTTCAATATTCGAGTAACTTCAGCTTGGATAAATAATACATCTTCATCCATGTGTCTGCTAGATTAAGTAGCTACCAGTTTACGATCCGGTGTAAGATTGTTGAAAAGTGATGAGTAGGGAATTCTCATGGTTGCTAGGCCGCAGACTTAAGCATGTCTGGAGACACTGAAGAGTATGTCTACTAATGAATATTGACTCAGAAGCTGCAGGTTTTCCATAAAGTTTTTTTTCGCAATGCTTTTGTCAATCAATGATGTTTGCTTGCGGTAATCTCTATCCTTATGGTTTATAGACAAGTAAGTGTATCCACTGATGCCGAACCGTTTCGCTCCCTTTTTTAATTCCTAGAAACTTTAGACCAATGGCCAAAAATTACTACATGTATAGCATTTGTCTCTTTTCAAGCGATATAGTGTCCTTGTATCATTGATTGACAAAAGCATTGCGAAAAAAAAAAAAAAAAAAACTTCATGGAAAACCTACACGTGCCTAAACAAAGCGGAAATGGCTAGCTCATCACCTTCCATACAAGTACATGGATATTGTTTGATTGATCTAATTTGTTTATATACTAAATCTTATAACCAGGGGCAAGATTTCTACTAATGAAGGATTGATTTTGTGAACAGATATTAGGACACAGCTTACTGAGTCAATATTCATTAGTAGACATCCTTGCATGTTTCTTGTGCGTTTAATTAAAGCTGTTTTTATTGGGGGCAGTTTTTCATAGAATGGTGGGCTGGGGTAAGTTAGATGAAGCTTCTCATGTAACTGCATTTGTGTCGTACTTATTAGCATTTTATTTGCTAAACCTAGTACACTTTCATGGTCATAGTACATTAACGTTACAGCAGGCCTATTTTCGACTATTCTGTGCCGGCATCCGAGGATCGATGCTCATTTATGAAGGTACCTATAAATTCCTTCTCCAATGATGATATTTTAGTTCGACGTGACACGCCTTGGAGTGAATAAGTTTCACATTACAGAGTAGATTAGCCATTGTTAAAATGGTTGGCAATGAGAGTTCATTAAATTGTAGAAAAATTGTTAAAATAGAATTGTTAAAGACATTTCGTATTGTCTTAAATGTAAGCTTTAATGAAGTATTATTTATTTTTCTAAAAATAGAATAAAATTAGCAAAAGTGAGAATGGGGAAGGCTCGACATCTGTCTTATCTAAAATTTCGCTATACACAATGACTCAAATGATTGCAACAAAATACCACATCTTTACTTACCATTTTTTTCTACAGCCTCCTCAAAATCTCTATGAAATCTGAACTAAAACCTAAATAAATATTTACAATATATCTAATACAATATATCCGTCATTTAAATGCCAGGAATGATAGATTTCTGGACGATCATGTCACGAAAAAAAAAAAAAGAAAAAAAAAAGAAAAAAAAAAAAAAAAAAAAAAAAAAAAAAAAAAAAAAAAAAAAAAAAAACCTGATTGTCCGTGCAGAAAATTTTCCCGCATTAGGTTGCCATTACTTTCTGCGGTATACTGGTTGCCTTTCAAGACTATAGAACGGAATATGTCTTGATATTTAAGCCATAGAGTCGAGAAGCCACGGATTAATGCCTTTCCCAAGAGTATATGCTCGTAAACGAATGCAACGACGTTCAAAGGATTTCGAAATCGGCTCTCCGGTTTCTCATTTGAGCCAATATCTTACGCACCACAAGGCATATCCTAATGCTATATACAAGAAACTGAACAAAATTGTTACTAATAACCCTCACCACAATCGTGAATATCAGTTATCTAGTAGAAATTAATACGGAGTTTGGATTAAATAAGAACTAATCATTTGCCCAAACACAAATACACTCACAACAACAATTACGAAAGAACACACTAAAGAAAAGAAGGCAAAAATGTCCCACTTACACCAAATAACTGACATTTCTAGTTACCAAACAAAGGAAAGTAGCGGGAATTGAAAAACAAATACATTAAAGTAACCATGCAACATACATCCCCGGGCTTAAAAAAATACAAATAAAGAAAACAAACAAGCTTAAACGGGGTTGCGAATGTTTAATAAAGATCTCCCAATATACTGATGTCTAAACGGCATCAAAATGCCACTGTCATCGGCCCCGACACGCGACAGATACTCGCAAAACTCACCAACCGTTTGCCAAATTCTGATGTAGGTTGTCATCGCTGATCTTAATCTGTTCCTCACAGAACAAGATTAATTAGGAAGAGGTAACACAGAAACAGGGCTGACCCTATTATTCCAAGTGAAAAATGTAATATAACAATCTGGCCACACCCGAGGAAGTGATGGAAGCGATGGTGTTTTCCGTCGGTGAAGGGGGCGGCGAAGCGATAAGACAGGTGTTTGTGAAATACATCCTGTCGAGGCCGGAGCGGATGTTATTTTGACCTTATTTCCGACAGCGGCGGAAATGGTTACAGAGGCAAACAGATCAGGTGCCTCTTAGAATTACGTGGACGTGCGTGGGCGAGGCAAAAACCGGAAGGAAAGTCCCGGTTCTAGAGGACTATATAAAACCTCAACACACGATTTGCCAGTAGCAGAGAGTGGCCGGTGGAAGCAGAGAGAGACAACACAGGCAGACTACACTCCCGTCAGCCATTCTATATGCGCCCTCACCCTCCCGTTCTCTATTCCAAACAGTTCGTCGTCATTAATAAAAATATAACCTTATATTTTTATATATGCGTGTTTGTTGTTTTGTCGTTATACGGCGATATATAACAAAAATACCTCCACAGGGTGCTCATTCCGAGATTCATCGAAAGGTAGGTCATGTCGATAAAATCCAGAAATTACTCCAGACCAGTGTTGTTAATACATGACCTATCTATGCGATCTATATTTGGGTCAAAGACGCTATTCCAATCGCTCGCTAAAACTAAATTCGTGTAAAGATCATATGCGAAAGAGGTATTGTCAAATATTTTATGTAAAATTTCTACATATGTGTTATCCAATGAAACAATTTGTACTATTATGTATAACCAGTAAGCATGAAAGCAATTAGGACCCAATTTTCAATTTCAGACTGATATTTAATATTTTTTCAGCAATTTTTTTTAATCGTATCACCCCGAGCAAGGCGGTAACGCCACTGATGTGCAGGGGGCTAAGTAATAGTGAAAAGATTGGAAAAGGGAAAGCCGAAAACCACATCCTAAACAGGGAACAATGGATGAGCCTCTTAACCTGTTCAATAAACGTGGGTGGAGTGTGAACCGGGCGATAGAAAATTATCACAATTTGAAATGTCAAGAGATGATTTGCAAAAACTAGAATTTAGTATCATGGCCTGTAAAAGTAGAACTAACAATGAATGAAAAGAAATATATAATTAAAGAAATTAGCAAAGGAAAGTCTTCGCTTCAATATTGTAAGTATTTGAAAAGCGAGCATTAAAAAATCAAACGGAAATGAAACAAAGGAAAAATAGTCCCAAGCTGAATTCAGGAATTTAACAAAGCGAGATCTATCACATATCTAAAGAGAATTAATAAGAAACTAAATCCTTCAAGTGCGTTCATATTTGAGACCGCTGGATCTCATATGGTGTCAAGGGAAACAAGTTGTAATTCATTAAGGAAGTTTGCTGATGTAAAAAAAAAATCAAATATAGAAACCCATTTTAAGAAAAAACATAAGGAAAGAAAATTGCAGTGGGCAAAACATTTACATGAAAACTGATTTCAGTAAAGTGCTTTTTACAGACGGACCAAGGATCACCCTCACTGAGCCCGATATATGGGCTCGAGGATGGGTTTGCAAGCAACATGACCCAAGAAAAATTTTTTAAAAACCAACAAGGCGACGGTGGGATCATGATATGGGCTGGGATTATTGGTAACGAGTTCTTGGATCCATTTAAATTGAAAGACGGGGTTAAAATGACTTCCAAAAGCTACTAGGATTTTCTAGAGCAATATTTCTTTGAATGGTTTGATAACCAGTTTTTAGCCAAACGTAGATCTATGACCTTTATGCAAGACAACGCACCAAGTCAGGCATCAAAGTTGACTAAATCCTGGTTGAAATAGAAGGGATTTGTTGAAGATTATCTTATGGACAGGATTTTAAATAACTGACTTGAATCCCATTGAGAACCTGTGGAACATCATCAAGAGAGATATTTATTCTAATGGAATGCAATTCAACAGCAAGTGTGACGTCTGGGTGGCAGTTAAAGTTGCTGCAAACAACTTACCAGCCGCTAAAATTGCAAATCTAACAACAGATATTGACAATAGGCCTGCTAAGAGTTATTGAAAATAAAGGATCATTTGTGCAATAAATTTTATGAGGTTCTTATTTTTTGTTAATATATCTTATTTTTAAAATATTTTTTTATGTTTTTCTTTTACGAAATTCGCGAATTTGTTCTAAAATCTTTACATATTATTTCTTTACATTAGCTTTACAGTGTATATTAATGTAAAAGTATCAGAATAAATAGTTGCAAATAAACTACTGACATTCAAATTAGTCAGTTTTGTTAAATTAGTAAAAACTTTTCTAACCAAAAAAACAATAGTTTATCAATCACTATCTATCTAAGTTAATATTGAATAGAATTTAAACACCATGATAGGACTTTTAACATTAAAGACGCAACTCTTTTTACCAGTTCATAACTCATATAATCTATAGACGCACTTTACTTGAACAGATGTTAAAAACCTCTCGATCCCTCGAAACTAATCAAGCCGCTTTGCATGATTATTTCCCACCGTATCTGCAAAGATTGAGCACACGCCGCATTCAAAGTCTTGTTCATTAGCCAAGAAACATTTCTCAAGCGTCTATTAGAACCTGGTGAATAAAAGAAATGCTTTGTAAATAGAACACATTCATAGACACGGTATGAAAACCGCGTCTCCACTACACAGTATCTGTCCTCCTCGAAATGCTGAAGGATCTCTTCATTTCGGAGTTCGGTCTGATCACTGTTCATCTCAATGTCTAGTCGAAAATGGAGCCGCGCTGATCAATTTAGATCGGTCTAAATCAGTCAAAAGAAAGAGGAAACAAAAAGCGATAGCTTCCCTGAACAAAATTGATTTAATCTGTTGACGTTGTCATCATCAAACAAAGCCAACATCGGGAATTCGGAAAATGCATCGTTTGTTTTATCGATACAAAATCTTTTGAGATCCCTGATGATGATGATACAGTGCTGATTGCAAACACGGAAGGAAAACTACAAGAACTTCGACAGAAAGTAGCTGTGGAGAATGACAAGAAAGAACTACAAATAAAATGCAAGAAAAATGTATGCATAGTCATCAGCAAAAAGAGCAACCCAAAATGCCAAATACAGGTGGGGGATACTAGAATCAAGCAAGTACAAAAATTTAAATAACGAGGAAGTGTTCTAACAGCAGATGGAAAGTGCAACACAGAGATCTGAAGGCGATTTGGCATGGCGAAAGACGCGTTCCAGAAACTGAGTAAATTATTAGACAGGAAAATTTCACTAGAAACAAAGAGAGTGTTAGATTGCTATGTGATGTCAGTTCTTCAGTACGGCAGTGAATGCTGGACAATAACATCGAAGATGAGGAAAAAACTTGAAGCAGCGGAAATGTGGTTCTAAAGAAGGATGTTGCTGATATCATGGACCGAGCATGTGAACAATGATGTGTTGGAAAGAATGGCGACGAAAAGGATATTGATAGTGAACACCAGGAAAAGGCAACTGAAGTTCCTGAGACATGCAATGAGGTAGGAGGGCTTGGAGAACCTGATACTGACAGGCCAGATTGAAGGTAAATATACAGAGGAAGGTAGTAGATAACATATTTGAAGGGCCTGGTCAGGTGGATGACGGAACGGGGTATGCATTTTGTAACAGGAGAAGGCGTGCTAAGAGCCACTAGGAATACGGGAGACATAGAAAGCCATGATCGCCTCCGTACTGAAGGGACAGGTCACATAGAAAAAGAAGAGGAAGAAGTCCAGCCTTTAATTACGGTCATAATCTTATGCTTTCATTTAATTTTAGGGCTTTCAGCATCTTTTTCCGTTGGTTTCATTAAGGTTTAGCGAAATTTGTAAGTCCTTATACGGTCAAGATCTCGTTTATTTACACTTGACGAGACTTCCCTTCAGCATTGCTTCGTCTAGGTTACTATACACCTGAAGACTGAGAGTCTAAAGTTAGAGTTCTGGTGAACTCGTTATTTAAAAGAGCCTTCGCACAAGACAAATATCCTTGGGAAACGGATGTGCGTTGTAGGACAGTGGTATCGACTCGGAACGACAATTCGGGGAGCCGAGTTCGAAATGCAATTGAATTCCTAACATTCCTTTACGCATGGGAAAGGTATTAATTCGTCTCTTCCCTCCAGCTATGGGTTAAATAATAGAACAGATTAGGTTTTATAGCTTTGGTTGGCAACCATTCTACCGTAGAAAGCAATTGCAACATACTGCGGGATAATGTTCTGCCCAGTTAGTCATGTCTCTTACACTAGGACAAAATTTCTCCGGTCACGGCATACGTGAGGTCAGGTTTTCATCTATTTAGCCGAGATAAAACTGCCTTTCGGCATAAATGCGTTTTTAATCGGAGCTTAGATGTGGCATAAGGCCACTAGTATAAGGATCGTTCTCACTATTCAGTCTTTATCAGTTCTTGCCCCTAATTACACCAGGTCGAAGAGCCCAACTAAATTGCACTGGTAAACGATCTATGAACAATATTTTAATGAAAGAAGGACAGGTGTTTCGCTGATTCTACCATTACTTCCTAATATATTTCTTGACTACTAGTTTCACATCTGTGTATAAGATTTTGGTATTTAAATGGTAAACAAAAGAAAATCCCCAACTTGGAACTTGTAGAAGTGAAATAGGTTTGGTTTGTTTGTTTTACAACATATTGGATCATTTAATCCCGAAATTTAATGTTTTTTTAAATAAAAAATTTGTATTTAAACAGTCAAAAAATTTTGTTTTAAATGGCAAAGCTACTATTTGTTTGTTTATATTGTTTATTTCTTCTTTCATTACATTTTTTAAATAATTTTCATTACTATTAGAAATTGAAATATGCAAATGAATCAGTATTTTAAAAAATCGTTTTTTAAGTTTGTTAGAATTTTAAACGAATTGAATTGAAACTGTTGCAATTTACCTGCATGTGTATGTTGACTATATATGGTCTTGGCATGCTGCACACCGAATGATTTTCCACTTTAGGCTATACGAATATGTTATATTCAGGTTCAATATTAGACATAACTTCTTTTCTCCTCGTTTGGTATTCCTGATATCATTCTCTTATATTTGGTTTAATTTTGAACAGTTTATTTTCGGGACAAGAGTTCAACCGGCAAACAGAATCATGCGTCGTAAAACAATGTAGTATAGACTATTGCATGAATTGGTAAGATTACTCTAAGGCCTCTTACGGGGAATATTTTCTCATAATCGCGAAGTGGTGTTGTATAAAATCAGTATGAAAGGAAAAAAAAAAGACAAACATTCTTTCTCTGCATTTTTTCTCTTTCTGATAAGCATATGTCCCCAGCCGAATTACGTGTCACATCGCATATGTTTGCCTATTAATTTTTCGGGAAAACCATTTTGCGACCATAATAAAACACGTCTCTCTTCAGCACAAGAAAACATCCCACTTCAACAAGAGAGAAAACGAAAGCCAGAAACTGGACTCCCGTAATAAACTAATACGCTAATCTCATTACACGTTCCGCATAAAAATATTGTCAATTACCTTCTCACTCACAGTAAAAAAGTGAGAAGCGCGTGGAAGGATTGATCTTCCTCTCTTAGATAGATAGATAGATAGATAGAGAGAGAGAGAGAGAGCTTATCTTCATTCAAACATATTTCGTTGAATATAAATATATTATGCCTATATTTAAAATAATTCTTTCAATCCCTTAATTATGTTCGTGATATGAAAACGAAATTCAACGAAGTTGCCGTAGTTTTTCCCTACTCAATTACAAAATTAAAGTACTAAAATATCCCCTCTGATTTTATTAAAAAAAAAACTAAAATTAATGATATAATAATAGATAAGTGTCATTGAGGATGATTAACAGTGTTGGCTTAAACAAACTTAATCCTCCAAAATAACTTCTGCTTTTGGAAAAAAGCAACAACATGGTACTTTATTTTAAAATGTCTTTTGGGAGATTGTATCTCTCAGAAAAGTGAATATATATGTTGCTTTGACGACCACAACATTTTCAACATGTCATACACTTCAATTGTCAGATATGGCAAAATAATAAACACACCCTTGCTCACGTTCACAATACAAAAAAGTACTTGCTGACAAAACCAATAGGCTATACTACAAAAAAAAAAATCCAAATTCTCTAGGCCCTTTATATAAAAAGCAACCAATGAACTCAGAAGTTATGATAAGTGTAGCAGAAACATGTCATTTTTAATTTCTAGCAATATCTGTTTAGCTCCGATATATTGGGACGCTTGCTTAGAAAAAAGAATATCAACCAAAAATCAGATACAACGGATAAATTTAGAAATAATTATAACAGAGTGTATTCACGCATATTTTTATAAAAATCTCTATCATAAAATTTTCTCTTTGCAATTATCTAATGAGGAGGATCATATTGAAATCGAAAGTACTTGGTTAAGAAAAAAAATACGGCGCAAACTAAGCACACAAAATTCCATGCATATAGATATTATATATATATTTTAATAGTTTCACCCCGAGAAAGTCATTCCACTGCTACTATTGTGCAGGGGGTTACATAGAAAGGATGGTTAAATAAAGGAAATGCCAGAAAGAGGGTGATAGACGAGTAAGGATACCGAGAATAAGGGTTGGGTACATGGTGAGAGTGTTCGAGAGAATAGATGCAAGTTAGTGTGATAGGAGGTGTCTATTGACCTTACATTTAAACTCCTGGAGATTGTAGCTGTCGGGGAAGCAGGCATGAAGGGAATTCCACAGGCGGGAAGCGCGAGAAAGGAAGCTGTTGGTGTAGAAAATACGGTTACACCTTATTTCTTTCACTGTAAAAGGGTCGACCTAGTTGCTAATCTAGTATCTCGTGTAAATTCGTACCTAGGCAGCACCAATAATCTAAGTTCATCGGAGCAGAAGCCGTCTCCGCAGTTTGCATAAAAGGTCAGCATGCCTGACTGTCGAACGCTTTGGAGATATCCAAGGCAACGGTTCGGGCTTCGCCGTTCTTGTCGAGAGCCTGGTATATGCACTTGGTAATGGTCGTTAGCACATTATATCCGTAGTGTGAAACCGCGGTAGGTTTTGGCTCGCTTTAGATTTTTGTGTGTCTTTGTTCTACTTTTGTATATTTTCTTTTGTACTTTGTATCGAGCACTTTTTCTTGTGGTTAGTTCCGTTTGGTTTTTTTTTTCTTTGCTGCGGAGTATTGAATGTTTTGTTCTTGTTCCGCGGGTTTCTTTTTTTTCTCCCCATTTATCCGACGCCTTAGTGCACCGGATTGTAACGGAATTAGGTTCTGTTTGTTAGTAGTTTTTTTGAAGGTTTATTTTAGTATAAATTTACAGCCTACATACTTACAGAGTCTATTTAGTTATATATATATATATATATATATATATATATATGAGAGAGAGAGAGATATGACAGAGTGTGTTGAGTTGTGATAATGTTTATCGCCAAGATTGTTTTTCAGTAGTTTTAATGATAAAATTATTTTCGCAATCAGGGTTTTTTTTTTATCATAAACTGCTCGATAAAGGCGGTGGGAATAACGTATTGATTGATGTGATGTAACGTATGTATGACTTTAGCTGAACAGGTTCATGGTAACGTCTAAATATAGTGAAGACACCGTAATGATGTCTTCACTCATTGGGGCTGGTTTATTATTGTGTTTTTTTTTATAATAGTTTTTTGTTTATTGTTTTTGTTTAGTTTTTTGTTTTTTTTTTGGCGCTTATTCACACAGAACTTGGTGTGATTTGATATTTTGTAGAAGTGGTTTTATTTTTGTTTGGTTTGTTTTCTTTTTCATTTAACTTTATTTTTCTGGTGTTTTTTTTTTTTTTCAGTGCTTTTCAGTTTACGTGTGACTCGGTGGCTACTTCACTACTTTTTAGTTGTATTTTCTTTTCATTTAGGTTGACTTATTTTTGTTGTATTGACCTCTGTTACTTGTTTGACATTTTTCTTACCGTGTTATGTTCGAACGCTTAACCGTTTCATTTTTTGGGCGTGGTTAGGTGTTTATTTTCTTGTGCGTATACGTGTTTGTGCGCTTTGTGTGTTTTTGCTTGGTGGTTGTTATATTACTTTCTGATTTTTCTCCTGATTCATTGAATTCAATAACCGCAAAACACCACTCAACACTGTAAAATAAAAACACAAACCTTTCAAAACATACTGAACCAGAAAAAATAACATTGCCCTAAAATTCAGAGGCAATTAGTAGAAAGGGCACCATCACACAGCAGTAATAGAAAAAAAGCTGTAAGATATGTCTAGAAGAGCTAACAACAATGAAGTATAAAAAAACTCAATCATGATAAGAAAACAGTACAAAACCACAAGCACATTCAATATATATATATATATATATATATATATATATATATATGAAGAGGGTGAACGTTGTGTAAGTATTTGTTTGTTTCATAGATTAGATTTAGCGTTGGCATTTTTCGATATCACATCATTTATGAGCATATTCTCTAGTACACCCTGTTATATGACATGATGTAGTTTCCTTTTGTTTTTTTCTACAAATATTTTTGTGAGACACTGCTCTGACAAACTTTTTTTCACCCGGGTTCTCCGACCACATGTTTTTCCTCTGGCTACTAGATTGACTTCAAAGTCTCACCCTTTTACTGTCGAAATAGTTAAATATAACTGTCTCCTCTACTCTAAGAATCTTTTTTCGCGCTTTCCGAAAATTTCTTTCGTTTTCTTACTTCTTTGATAGCTACAATCTTCAAAATGTTCGATCCAACGTCAACTGCCGTGTTTTATCGAATTGATTCAGATTTATCATTTTTTTCATGCATCCCTTTGATATTGCAAAACAGTCTAGTAGTATTTTCTTTGTATTTTTTGATTTAATATATTTTTTTAAATTGTGTTAAGCAAAGTCTCCGTCCTTTATTTTTAAAAAAATTCTAGATATTTAAATTGTACTTTTTTATTTTGTTAGCCCCAGTTTGTAATGTACATGTTGGGCTACTCCTTTTGCTAACGACCATATATGATTTTTTCTCGTTATTGATTTTTATCCATTTCTAATAGTTGTCATTTACTACCTTCTCTCGGAGTTTTTGTAGTCTCTTTTCTGAGTCTGTTAACAACACACTGTCATCTTTATATCTTATGTCATTAAGATTGTGTCTTATCTTAATATGTCTGTGATATAAACACAGAAAAAACAAAAAGTAGCCTAAGTTATTTTTCGAATATGACAAAAAATAAAAATAAAATAGTGATAGGGTCAAATTAACTGAATATTTTTGTTGAATACTTTTTATTAATTCAGCATCTTATGGACAACGGGCTTCTCTCTGTCAAACAGTATAGGTTTCGCTTCACCAGGTCTACTGCTGATATGCTAACGACCATTACCGAGTACATATACCATGCACTTGACAAGAATGGTGAAGCCCGAACCGTTGCCTTGGATATCTCCAAAGCATTCGACAGGGTCTGGCATGCTGGCCTCTTGTGCAAACTGCGGAGCTATGGGATAACTGGACATCTGTTTGACCTCATCCAGTCTTTCCTCTCTAACCGCACATTGAAGGTGGTATTAAATGGGCATGCCTCCCAAAACTACCAGACGAACGCGAGCGTCCCTCAAGGTTCTATCCTAGGTCCCACGCTCTTTCTGATCTACATTAATGATCTCCCCGACTCCATTAGATCCCAAGTTGGCATGTATGCCGACGACACAACAATCTACTCCCGCATCGATCAGAAACCAGGTCTGGACGACAAAGTGAACCTCGCTGCCGTACTTGAAAGGGACCTCCAATCCGTAGTGACCTGGGGTAGGAAATGGTTGGTAAATTTCAATGCCTCCAAAACAAAGCTGTTATCAACTAATCACCATAGACAATCGCATCTACCTCCCATCAGCATGGGACAGGCTAGCCTCCCAGAGAGTAAAATACTGCGCCTTCTTGGCCTTACACTCTCGGCGGACCTCAAATGGAATGACTCTATTGAATCCATTGCCAAATCTGCTGCTATGAAAGTGGGCTCCCTGTGCAGAGCCCGGAAATTTTTCCCACCTGAATCTATTCTGCACATATACAAATCTACCATCCGCCCGTGTATTGAATATTGCTGCCATATCTGGTCGGGTGCCCCTGCTGCTCTCCTTGGGCTTCTTGACAAAATACAAAGGAGGATCTGTAACGTGGTTGATACTGACTTGGCAGACCGGCTGCAGCCGCTCTCACACCGGCGTGATGTGGCTTCCCTGTGCCTCTTCTACAAGTACTTTCATGGCTTCTGCTCCGATTAACTTAGATCACTGGTGCCGCCTAAGCACGAATTTACACGAGATACTAGATTGGCAACTAGGTCCCACCCTTTTACAGTTAAACAAATAAGATGTAACCGTAAATTCTACTCCAACAGCTTCTTTTCTCGCGCTTCCCGCCTGTGGAACTCCCTTCCACAAGTCTGCTTTCCCGACAGTTACAATCTCCAGGTGTTTAAATGTAGGGTCAATAGACACCTATCACACTAACTCCAAACTATTCTCACAACACTCATCTACCCAACCCTCATTATCGGTATCCTTACCCGCCTATCACCCACCCTCTGTCATTTCCTATATTTAATCAGCCTTTCTCCACTCTACGTAGCCCCCTGCACAGTAGTGGCAGTGACATGCCTTGCTCGGGGTGAAACGCTTATAAAAAAAAAACAAAAATAAAAATTGTTCTGATGAAAGAAAACTAGACAAAATATAATATTAGGAAGACTATTATCTCGCCAATACGTTTCGTACCGTGACGGACTTTAGCAGGATAAAGAGTTTAAAGGATTTTATTTTAAATAAGGCATGTATAAAGAAATATTGTTGGCTACTTGTTGTTACCTAAATGGTTACTCCGTGAGTAATAACCCAAACTGAGGTTGCAAATAATAGTAATATGTGTAACATCATAAATACAAGACTTGCAAGCTGCGTGAAGTAAATAACCACTACTAGTAGAGAATTGCTAGACAGAATGAACACACCTCCCTCTCACTAGAGTCTAACGTATTAAAGATTGGAACATATCCATTACTGTCCATAGGTACGTACATAACACTAAGAAATAAATGCTCATATATACATAAGATTAACTGAAAATATTAAACATTAAAAAAAAACGGCATTGTTCATGTTTGAAGATAATTATTATGTGCAATATAATGTTATGAGATGTTAAATAGAGATGGAAATTAATGTTTTCTTATTTTTTAATATTTTTGTTGCGTTTGTTGAGAGGGGTTGAGAGGGGGTAGTAAAATGACAAAATTAATAACTTCGTGGAATAGGAGTTTGTGAAGCGCTATGATCGCATATGTGCTGAAGAAGAAAAAAATGGTCATTTGTTATAAAGAAATGAAGCAAAAAGTAAATACAAGTGAATAAGGCAGTTACAGTAATTTTATTTCTATATAAGCCAAGTTTATTTTAATTTTTTAATCATATCGCCCCAAGCAAGGCATTTTACTGCCACTGTTTTGCAGGGGTTTACATAGGAGGAAAGTTATGAGAAAGACTGATAGGTTATAGGGGGTGCCAGGAAGTGGTATAAGTGTTATAATTATTATTCAAACATTATTATAATCATATCATTATCATATCGTTAATTTAATCATATTGCCCCAGGTAAGGCATTTTACTGCCACTGTTTTGCAGGTGTTTATATAGGAGGAAAGTTATGAGAAAGAGTGACAGGTTATTTGGGTGTCAGGAAGTGGATAAGGAAAGTTTGAGAATACTGATGAGAGTAGAGTGGACGGAGAATGGAGCATGAGAGAGAGGTTGCAGGTTAGTGAGATAGAAGATGACTATTTACTTTACATTTAAATTTTTGGCAATTGTAGCTGTCAGGAAAGCAAGTAAATGGAAGGGAATTCCACATGCGGGAAGTGCAAGAAAAGAAGCTGTTGATGTAGAATTTTTGTTTAAAATTTATTGGTTTCACAGCAAAAGGGTGGGACTTAGTTCCTAATATGTTTATAAGCAATTGTGTATCCATGTAATAAACTTATTTTTTTTTTATTTAGTTTTTCACATTATCAAATTTTTACATTTCTAATTTTTCAAAATATTCTGAGTGTTCAAATGTGTCCCTGCAAATGCTTTTGTTATTCTTGTGTATGAATGTGTATGATGCAACATATATGCGCATACATGCATGCATGCGAATGCACGTTGATTTAATTACTTAATTAAAGCTTGCTTAAAAACCGATCATTTTTCGTTAACGTTCGCATTACATAGTTAAAATATTTCTTGTCAAAGGCTTTATTTTCTACAAATTAAAGTGTAGTCATGCTTTCTACAGTCCATGTTTCCATTGTTTTAATGAATATTTTCTTCACTGTATTTTTTCCTATTCTAGAATTTGTTATACCTTTATTCTATTAAATTCCCGCCTTTGTTACATTTTCCACTTTCACTTTCTAATTTTGCTGTTTCGTTATTTTATCCGTTTTTTGCGTTCGCTTCTGCTAAGCGTCTTTTGAAGTTAAAACAAACTAATCACCGTATAACCGATTCAACAGTAAAAAAAAATGTCAGAGGGCAAAAAGAAATAAAGTATAAAGGTAAGTTACTTCTAAGTGAGAAACGTTTAAGAATATAGCATAGGGAAATGAACAGTCACTTGAATGTGAGATGCATTCTAGGAGGGAAAATTTACAATTGGAAATAAAAGAGACGAATAAAAACAATCAGATAGAGTGAACGAAGATCATTTAAAAATGAGTTTTAACTAAAGGTTGGGTGAAAAAGGAAAGGTAGAAGAGATTTGAAACTACATAATTGTTGTTATACAGGAGGATGTTAGGGATTCCAATGACAATATATGAGCAATGACAAAGAAAAATAAAAAAAAAACAAAAAGTTTATTTTCACTTAACATCAGGAAGAGACAGCTGAAATTTCTAGGGAACATCCGGTGCTACAAAACTGAAAGGCGGGTTCAATCCTGAATAACAGGTTCGCTCTGTTTCCTATATTTTCAGCCTTGCACCACATCTAAACTATACTTTGAAAATAATTCCTCATACTCTCGGCCTTGTGTCGCATCTAAGGTAAGATTAGAAAATATAAGAAAGAAACAATTAGAAAATCCGATACCATTAAGATAGTTAAGGCAAAAAGAGAAAGAAGAAAATAACGCATACTTTACTTAGTGCAAATTTAATCAATGGATGGCGGAACACTTATTGAGAAACAAAAGACAACAATAAGAACTACAAAGGACAAGAAGTTGTGGAGAGCCATGAGCGTCTCCGTTACATGAACAATGAGTAAGTAGAAAAAAAAATAAAGGTAAAATGGGTTAAAATAAGTTATGGCAACTAGTTGGTTGACATAAAATATCAAAGAAAGAAAAGTTTGCATAAAATAGACGTTGGGTTCTTCGACAGAAATGATATACAATAAAAACATAAAATGAAGATAAATTGAATTTAACAGAAAGCAAAAAAAAAATTATCAATAAACAAGTGAACAAAGAATGTAAAAGATACTTGACATATTGTAAAATTCACAATCAAAAAAGAAAATGAAAGCTCATTGGTTGAAATTAAATAGAAATAGAAAATAAAAACGAAAGGCAGTTAAATGAAAGTATCTGCAGGCAAGTTGTCATGACAACTTGGCATGACAAGGATAAAGAAACACAAAGATTAATTATGTATCCTCAAATAGAGTAAAATAGAGAAAGAATAAATAAAAGCATTCAAATCTGATAGAAATGTATGTGTGTGTGTGTGTATATATATATATATATATATATATATATATTAGATTTCACGCTACTTGTGCGCAAGAGGGTTACGTAAGAGAGAATAAAATGTTAGATAAGAGGAGAGTGAAGAGAAAAAGGAACCGGTTACAAGAGATGTCAGAAAATACATAAGAGAAGGTTGGGAATACTGGTGTGAAGTGAGGTACATAAAGGTAGAGTAAAAATGGAAAAGACCAAGATACAGGGGGTGTTGGGTAAGGTTATGAGAGGAAAGGAGTCATGGAGATAGGAGAGGGCTATTGACACTGCATTTAAATTTATGGAGGTTGTAGCTATCAGGGAAGCAAGTGACAGGAGTTTCATGGACTGGAAGTACAAAAATAAAACGATGCTTGTATAGAAGTTGAGGCTTCATTTGTTTGTTTTGACGATAAAAGTGTGTGACTTTGTTGCCAGAGCAAATTCTTGTAGAGGGGGCAACAGCAACCTGAACACGTCGGTGCAGAGGCCATGAAAATATTTGCAGAAGAGACAGAAATAATGCCACATCCCATTAGTGGGAAAATGGCTGGAAACAAGCTGCCAGGTCAGGATCGATTACGTTGCAGATTCTTCTCTGGATGTTGTCTAGAACCCCGAGATGTATAGGAGAGACCCTGACCAGATATGACAGCAATAGTCAATGTATGGGCGGATGGTTGATATGTATATATGTAAGATGCATTCGAGCAAGAAAAAAAAACTCTCTGGCCCTACACAGTAACCAAAATTCTTAGCAATAGATTTACCTATTAATTTACTGCAGCCGAAGTTGCGCAGTATATTTCTTTCAAGGGGTCTAACTTAATTTATGCTGATGGGGAACAGAAAGTATTGTCTATGGTAGTTGACGGATAGCAGTTTCGTTATAGAAGCATCAGAAATTAGAAATCTCTCGAGATCAGCAGCGAGGTTATATTTGTCTGCCTTCGGAGATTTCTTATTGAGTAAATAGTGGTGTCATAAGTGTAAATGCCTACTTGCATATGATCACATCAGAAAGAGCGTTAGGCGTAAAGTTGAGCCCCTGGGGACCCCTGTGATAGTATCTGGAGGTATGCTCGTTCAAGCCGACCTTGATAATGTGGTTTGATAGGAACGATCAGATTAAATCAAGCAAGTCTCCAGTGATACCATAGTCTTGTTGCTTGAATAGAAGGCCGGCATGCCAGACCCTATTAAATACTTTGGAGATATCCAGAGCAACAACTCGAGCTTTGGGGTTCGTATCAAGGGTCTGTATATGTACTTGGTGATAGTAGTTGATATACCAGCAGTAGACCTCGCGAAGCAGAAGTCATGTCTTTCGAGAATTTTTTGTGGGCGCTTAGGTGTTGAACTATTTCAGCATTGATGATAGCCTCGAACACTTTGCCGAAAATCTGTAGGAAGATCATAGAAAGATAATTGGATGGGCCCAAGCGTTCTCTACAGTTTTTAAATACAGATTATACAGAAGAGATCTTCCAGCAGGTAAAAAAAACAGGAAGCAAAGGGGCAATAACTATAGAGTTTAGACAGAACAGAGGCGAGTTCAGGGCACATTTCTTCATTGACCAGGATTCTGTTGCCTTATGGGAGTCAAGCTTTGAATTTGTTAGAGACCAGATAAAGGTTTATGTAAACATCTCTAGGGTGAGCATCATGTCTTAGAGTGACGTCGGCTTCAGATCCTCCAGAATTAATTGTCAAATTGGAGGAAAAGCAATTGGACTTGTCTATTGTAGCTGCGAAGACCTCAAATTTATTGATTAAAAGGGATGGGGGGATTTGCTACTGTGATTTAACACACATTTGCAGTGTCGCCAGTAGTCTTTGGAGCCGAAATTGCGAGCTGTAATACGTTGCTTCATTCTCTCCTAAAGCAACAGCTTAGCGTCATTTAAGATCTTCTTATACTCATTAGGAGCAGAGGCAAATAGACGCCTACTATGGTCAGACGCGTGGCTCCGATATAGCCAGAAAAATGATTCCTGTGGGAACTGATGGCCGTGCAGATAGGAGAGAATTAGGGTAACGAATGAAGTTTAGGAGGGAAGTTCTTGGCCGGGATGAAAGCAACGATACAAGCTTTTGCCCAAGGGGAGAAATCATATGCGCAGTCATCAACGGGGTGGCTAAACACTTTCCTAAAAAACGTCACAAAGAAAATCGTGGAACGATTCCAAGTCCGCTCATTGGTAGCAGTAGGAAATTCTGTTGGTAAGAGGTTTCTGGGAAGAGTGGAAGTGGAGGGAGATAATAATGTAAACGACTGCATGATCGGAGTTGCCAAGAGGATAAAGATGCAATGCTTAGCAGAAGTCACTGGTGCCTCCTCAACAGGTGTTTACTCGTGCAACCAGAATGGCAACTGGGTCCCACCCATTCACAGTTAGGTTAGCCAAATGCAGACGACAATTCTACTCCTGCATCTTCTTCGCTCGCACTTCCCGCCTGTGGAACTTGCTCCCATATTCTTGCTTTCCTGACGGCTACAACCTCCAGAAATTTAAATGCAATGTCAATACTCATCTACAAACTACTTGACTAGCCATTCCCCTACCCCGTATATCCTTCCCTTTCTCTCCCCCCCTTGCAACTGTCATTACACCTGCATTTTCATCTTTCTATTGCTTCTTTCTAATTGGTTTGTAATCCTCTTCTCCTTCCTCTAATTTTCTTTCAGTTATGTAGCCCCCCCCGCACATCAGTGGCATTTACGCCTTGCCCGGGGTGAACTGATTAAGAAAAAAAAAAGATATATATATATATATATATATATATATATATATATATACACACACACTTAAATTATAAACTGGAGTAAACGGAAGGAATTATAGTTCACCGATAGCAGAAAATGGGGTACGTTCATGTATTTTGTTTTGATCTTTATATCGAAGCAAAAGCCACTCCCGCCAACGACAAAGCCTACCACTCAAGAGATTTGAAAAGAAAGTGACTAAATACGGTGATTGTTTATATAGTATAAACTAGAATAGAGTAAGCGACGTAAATGAATGAGAATGTAGAGTGGCTTGAAAGTAGAGAACTGAACTCTTAATGACCGATATTACACATTTCTCAAGAGTCTGTTAACAGACACACGAGTACATTGTGAATAAAATGAATTGTGTAAATGTTAATGTGCTTATTTGGTTCGGAGCAGGAGAAAGGAACTGGTGTCTCAAACGTCTGGTTTCTTGTAAAATTATTTCTCTGAAAATTTAATCCCTCTACGCGACTTAAATTCTAATCATAAAATCTTATATCCCATAGTTGTCATCGTAAAGATGACAAATTTATTTTCAATAAAAGATGTTTTTTTTTTATTCAAAAGAAACATTGTATGAAATTGGTAGCATCATTTAAAAGTTTCTAAAAGAACTAAAAGACATACAAAGATTCATTATTGGTGGTACTGATTGTTTATAACAAAAAAAAAAATTAAGCCCAAATTTCAAGTTACAAATCGGAGATACCAAAATTGAACAAAAAATACTAGATATCAGGAAGGGCTTTAATAAATGATGCAAATTGAGAAGCAGAAATCTGGATTCATATTGGGAAAGAAAAAATGCTTCCAAAAGGTTAAACAACGTGGAAAAATTTGTTAGAAGCAAAGAAATGAGTACTGAATTATTACATAATATCTTACCTTCCTTATGGCAGACAAATAATACACAGTTAAATATACAATCTATTTAAATAAATACATCTTATTTTAGACATACATATTAATATTTTGGTGTTAAATTCAATCTGATAAATAATAAACCTAAAAAAAAAAATGCTATTCTTACTGGCTTATTTGACAGAGAGCCAATGAATAGTCACTGATTTTTTTCTTTTTATCAAGGGAATATTTTCTGCCCTGTGTATTCTTTTTTATAAAAAATATGGGCACTATACTTTAATTCTAGATCATACAGATTCTATGGCCTCAAATTTAAACCTATATTCCAAGTGTAGTGCTAGACAAATGCCAATTCCTTTCTGAGCTAGTATTGCTCTCTCACTGAGAAACATAGCTTATTTAAAACGGTGAAGAATTCTAAAAGATAAAAATGAATTAACAATGCACTTAAAAGGTAAACGACAGAAGATAAAGTTTGAGAAAAATTAAATGAAAACCAGGTGAAATGGAAAAATAGGCGGGCATGAGTCTAGTGAGGGTAAGACGGCAGATATGAAGAAAGAAAGGTGGAAAACGGTCTGATGAATAAAGATCAAAAGTGCATTAGAGATTTCCGGCTACCGATGGGCGTAGCAGCATTCAAGATGGTCATGGCAAGTGTTCTCTAGTTTTTAAATACAGACTGCATGATCGGAGTTGCCAAGAGGATAAAGATGCAAGGCTTAGCAGAAGTCACTGGTGCCTCCTCAACAGGTGTTTACTTGTGCAACCAGAATGGCAACTGGGTCCCACCCATTCACAGTTAGGTTAGCCAAATGCAGACGACAATTCTACTCTTCAATTTCATATATTGATTGCCAAGACCAGAAAGCACATTCTGTTTTGCCACTTAAACAGCAACTGTGGTAGGGGAATACTTGTGCAGAAGCGACCGCAACACCATCTGCCGAAATTTGAACTCGGCCTGCTTACACTATTTCCGCGCTGAAAATTTCGGCGTTACGCCCACATTCGTTAATAAAATAAAACTTAGTAAAATTAGAGTAAGAATAATTATTAATGAAAAGATTTATTTCTCGATTTTTGAAACGCTTTTGTTTAAAAAAAATATTTCAGTCGTGCTCAAAAATTGTAAAAACTGAATATTCAGTTTGAATTATCCATTCCAATTCAAACAATCTAGAAGTCAGAAATGTACCAGAATATACTGAGAAAAAAACCGCGCTTAAAATCCTGACAACCCCCCGTTCTTGATAGTATATGAACCAAAAAAATACAATAAAGTAAAAAATCGTGAATTTAGAAAATGTATTCCTCACTTCAATCCCGATGTAAAACGCATTCAAAAACTGAAAAGATACGTTTGCATTTAATAAGACTTGTTTGGAAGAATTCTTGCTGGCCAAATATATATATATATATATATATATAGATAGATAACAATGTGATGTAATTTTCTATTGAAAAGGGTCTTTCGAAAAGATACGAGGGTCAAGGCTCAATAAAGGAAAAAAGAAATCATAGAAAACTGACTAATGAATTGGGGGGCGTGTATTTCCGTGTGTGTTTATGCAAACAAGCACAAGCATATATAATATCTTTAATATATAAACGATCATATTTTTTCTTGTTCTTTTTTTCGCTATCCATGAATAGCTGCACAAACGGTGAGAAATATAATCGTTTGAAAACACACACACACACAATTTTAAAACTTTGAATAAGCTCTCGCTAATTTCAGACCATTAGCATTCCCAGTACAATGTGCGCGTAGTTTCAGATGGTAACGCCTCTATAATGAAATATTATAAGCAAGCTTGAAATTTAGTGAATATCCTTTCGGCAAATGTAAACAACTTTGTTTTCATAGCGGTAGACATGTCGGACTTCTTGTTAAAGAAAGTGTAATTGCGGAGGGTTTTAATGTACTATATTAAAAAGAAATCTGCAGCTGGAGCACACAGAAGTCTTGCTGAGACTTACAGCAACCATGCTCTGCCGAAAGCAACTGGTTTACACGCTTCAAAAATGATTTCAGTGATGAAGAACTCTCTGGCTCACCGAAAAAATTGGAGGCATTACTTCATGAGGACTTATGACAGGCGCAAGCTGAATTTGCAGAATCATTAAGAGTTGATCACATACTTCGAAATGTTTAAAATAATGAGGAATTATTTAAAAGCAAGGACATTGAGTGCCGTATGAGTAGAATCTAAGAGACGTCGAACAACCTCTTGTAACATGTTAACAGCTGTTTCAACGGCAGAAAAGAAAGTTTTTGTATCATTTCGTCACTGACGATGAAAAGTTTATACACTACGATAACCATAGACGTAGAAGATGGTTGGGTAAGCCCGGTTATCCATCAACATCGGCAGCAAAGTCGAATAACCATAGGTGAAAAATTTTCTCTGCGTTTGGTGGAATTAGCTGAATGTAGTTTATTATGAGTTGCTCAAACGGAGAGATCGATATTGACTACAGTTAATGAGTGAAGTGTGCGCTGAAGAAAAAATACAAAGTAATTTTGAAGCAGGACAACGCCAGACCACTTTGCGCAAAACGGATGAAAGTCTACTTGAAAAGTATAAATGTTAAGTTTTTCACCACCCGCCCGCTGTATTCAGCAAACATCTGATTATCACTTGTTCCGATCGATGGCCTGACTGTACAGCACTTTCTTACGAAGATGAAAAAAAAGAAGTCGACTCGTGGTTCGTCGCAAAAGACATTGTTTTTCTGACATGGAATTCAAATGCCACCAGAAAGATGGGAAAATGTAGTGGCTAGCACTGAACAATACTTTCATTGACATGTTTTTCACTATTTTTTGTAAATAAAATGTTACATTTATGAAATATCTGTGAGAACGTATTTAACGTCTTTATATATATGTATATAAAGTACGTATATTTTGGCAGCATCTTTTCTTTAAAACAAGTTTTGGTAAACGATAGAGACAACATACTCATATATTTTCTTTTGAATTTTTTTCATATTTTCTGATTAGGCTTTGTATTTCCGAATTATATTTGTATAAAAGTTGTCCAAATGTTGTCCTAGTACTTACGAACGTCATCGTTCATTAGGGACTATATTACAGTTTAAAAATCAGATATTGCCTGGTAACAGGCAAAGTGTTACAACAAAAATTAAAGTAAATAAACGTTATGAAGAATTTTTAAATTCAAAGGCAGTAATAATGTAAACAACATGCACACGTGAAGATATGAAGAATAATTCACGCTTCTACGAGAGCACATATCTTCATAAGGTTTATTTACTTTAATTTTTGTTGTAACACTTTGCCTGTTACCAGGCAATATCTGATTTTTAAACTGTAATATAGTCCCTGATGATGAACGATGACGTTCGTAAGTACTAGGATAACTTTTGGACAATTTTTAAAGAAATATAATTCTGAAATAAAATGTATAATTAGAAAATATGAACAAATTCAAAAGAATATATATAAGACTATGTTGTCCATCGTTTAACACAGCTTGTTATATATATATATATATATAATTTTTTTTTTTAGTCATATCACCCCAAGCAAGGCGATAACGCCACTGACGCGCAGAGAGCTACGTAAGAGTAAAAAGATTGGAAAAAGAAAAAGCCGGAAACCACATCCTAAACAGGGAACAAGGGATGAGCTTCTTCACATGTTCAATAGACGTGGGTGGTATGTGTGTGTGTGTGTGTGTGCGGGCGATATGTGTGTGTGTGTGTGTAAAATAAGATACAGAATCACGATAAAGTAGTGAAGAAGTTCGCAATGTAAAGCCTTTCAGTGAAATTAAATTTGATGTTTCGCATTCTTTCATCCGTTCCAAAAAAGAAAGCAAAGAATGTGTGCGTCCTTTAAGTAAGGATTCGTTAGTATTTTCGTCTTATACACACACACACACATATATATATATATAGATATGTGTGTGTGTGTGTGGGGAGGAATTCTTCAGAAGCGTCATATCAGGAAGGACGAACAAATCTACAATAATTTCTACTTAATTTTTTATAAAAATGAAGAAAATTAAGAGTACGGTTATTAATATGACTTAAAAAAAAAGGTATGATATAGATTATTAAAAAAGAAATTAACAAAAAGGCTATACCGCATTCAAATAGGGGTCAGTCAGTTAAGTGCCATGCGCGATACACGCTTGGGCGATCATGTCTCGAAAGAGACATGACTGACTGGGCAGAAGATTATCCCGCAGTAGGTTGCCATTGCTTTCTGCTGTAGACTGGTTGCCGACCAAGGCTATAGAACCCAATCTGTCCTATTATTTAACCCATAACTGGAGGGACTAGACGGATTAATACCTTTCCCAAGGGTATTTGCGCGTAAGTGAATGCAAGGAATTCAACTGGAATTCGAACTCGGTTCTCCGATTTCGAGTTCCGAGCCGATATCCACTGCGCCACAACGCACATCCCAAATAGGGGTACGATTATTATTTAAAAAATTATCAGATAATATAGAAACTCTTTCGCAGATTTTGTATTATATTTCGGTATACCCAGTATTATATAATCCTTTCCAGACTTTAGATTTTCTTCGTTTGGATTAGTGCGGCAAATACTTTCACAAATGCGTATCTTCTCATGGTTTATTTTTAAGATACATCTGTTGAAAGAGATATTGATATACACATGAATCCGTTTAAACGGACACACAGACACACATGCTTTCGATGAAGCGGACTCACGCTCACACAATTGGGCAAATGTTTGATCACATTTTTACTGATTGTATTTGTAGTCGAATAAACTACAGCCAATAAGTTACAAGGAATAGTAAATTACTTATTCTAAATCCAATATTCACCCAAAAGCTTTGAAGCAGTAATTTTTGTTCAGATAGCGGAAGTGCATTTAAATATTGTCGGCGAAATCCACGCTATATTCGGTTCGCGGGATCAGTTAAATGTATTTTATTTGGATTTCTATACGTGTATCATTTTATGCGATCTTTTAAATGGATTTATATTTATGCGTGCACTAATTACATGCATTTGCATTTGATGTTTGTGATTCGATTATGCGCAATCAATCGCTTGATCCATCCCCAAATATGAGTGATGCAAATCTAGGTGAGGAACTAAAACCAAGCAGGTACAGAAATTTAAATACCTAGGAAGTGTTCTAAAAGAAGACGTGAAGTGCGACATTGAGATCCGAAGGCGAATTGACATGGCGAAAGAAGCATTCCAGAAGTTGGGTAAAGTAATAGGAAACAGGACAATTTCATTAGAAACAAAAAGTAGAGTACTGGATTGCTATGTCATGTCGGTTCTTCAATATGGCAGTGAATGTTGGACAATATCTTCGAAGATTAAAGAAAAACTGGAAACAAGTGAAATGTGGTTCTACAGAAGGATGCTGTGAATATCATAGCTCGAGCATCTGAGCAATGATGAGGTCTCAGAAATGATTGACGCAAAAAAGGAAATTAATACTGAGTATCAGGAAGAGACAACTAAAGTTCCTGGGACATGCAATGAGGAAGGAGGGCTTGGAGAAACTGATACTAATAGGCCAGATAGAGGGAAAAGAGAAAAAGGAAAGCAGCAGATAACATATTTGAAGGACCTGATCAGATGGATGACGGAACGAGGGTCGCATAGTGCAACAAAAGAAAGCGTGCTAAGAGTCACCACGTACAGGGAGATGTGGGAAGCCATGATCGCCTACGTCCTGAACGGCAATGGCACATACAAAAGAAGAAGAAGAAGGAGGTCTTATATTCTCTTGTGGCAATGTTATCAGTCTTTTACAATAGTGGTTATATTTCGGTAAATATTCATATGCACGTTTAATCTATGTTTTATTTCGCTCTCAGTGAGTAGAAATGCGGCATAACGCCGAGTAAATAATTTCATTTGTTACTGCCTTCTTGTTGATTTTAATTGTTGTCTGATTATATTATGTTAAATAATGTGCATCAAAATATTACTAACATTTGCTTTTTTGATGATGTTTTACAAGATATTGATTTTTACTCAACGAATTTTAAAACTCTGTAAACGTTTATGTTCGTGTGTGAATTTTCAGATAATTCGGATTTTTATCTAGTAACTTCTTTTGATCTGAGAAGATAATTATAGCTATTTTCTTCTACAGATATTTTTTTTAGGTTGGAAGTTATAATTGTAGGTTGCCGTTGTCTTATTTTCCATGATATTTTTGTGTAATTTTTACGATCCCATATATTTTTAGAAAGGCTAGTGTTGTTTGGTATGTGTACCATTTCAGTTTACAGGGGTCTCTTTGCTAAATTACACACACACACGTTTTAATAATTTCTGTTTTACAGTACCATTGTATGTAATATTGTTTTGCATGAAATTACAGTTCAAGGAACATCTATACATTGCTCTAGAGTTATATACTGGTTTATTTTTACTGTGAGTTGCTGAAAAACTAAAATAGAATGAAAATATATATGTAAAAAGTATATATGATAAATTATTGTAAAAACTTTATTATAGAAGCAAATTAGTAAAACGAGATTTTAAGGGACACTTAATTATAGAATAGCTAGATAGTAGAGCATAGTATGATAGATAGTATGATAGATAGTAAAGCATTAAAAACTTGAGAACGTCATAAAAGGGAATTGCATAAATGATAAAATAAGTAAAATTAATTGGAAAGATGTCTATGCAGTAAAACATTGGAAACATGTCAATGTCATAAACAAAAGTAGGAAAACTAGAATAACACTGGAAAAACGAATATTTAAGAAAATTGCGTTCAAAAAGTAAGACATTTGAAAAACACCTATAGAACAAAAAACAAACAGGAATATGAAATATTACATTGAAAAACGTGATGATAAAATAAAATTATTTGAAACTTGGGAATATGAAAAATACGGTATGTACTTGTTAATAATCCGATTTAATTCAGAGTACAACGCTGCGTTTTGTGTTTTTTTTTTATTTGTGTATGTGTGAATTTCAACAACCCTAAGGAAGGAATACCTCTCTATAATGCAACTAGTCACCAAAAATAATTGATTTTAGTATATTCAAGGGTATTACCGGTGTATTGTGTGTCCCTAATTTATTTTTACGTAAAATCTGAAAATATAACGTCACTACACTCAACTATATCAGTTAAGTTGCCATATGTGATTCAGGCTTTGAGCGATCATGTCTCGAAAGAGATAGAACTGGGCAGAAGATTATCCTGCAGTAGGTTGTCATCGCTTTCTGCGGTAGGCTGGTTGCCAACCAAGGCTATAGAACCCATTCTGTCCTGTTATGTAATCCATAACTGGAGGGAAAAGACGGATTAATACATTTCCAATGGGTATTTGTGCGTTAGGGAATGCAATGAATTCAACTAGAATTCGAACTCGGAAACCTGATTTGTCGTTCCGAGTTGATATTCACTGCAACACGACACACATCTCACTCAACTATATACAGTCTGTTAAAAAGAGAAGTTAATTTTTTTTTCAACAACTGTATAACAACATTAGATAAATGAGGATACATTATAACCAATGGATAAACGAGTATGACATTGTTTAAATGTGAATATAATAAAATATTAGAAAACATAAATGTAATATTGAATATTGTAAAAAGTAAATATAAAGATATATTGAAAAAAATACGAATATAAACATATTCTTAAAAAGAACAATAAATGCATTAAATAAAAGACGATATAAACAATATAAAAATAATTAAAAAAAAAAAATCATATCACCCCAAGCAAGGCAGTCCACTGCCACTATAGCGCATGGGGCTACATAGAGCGATTGGGTGTAGGAAATGTCAGAGCGATGGTGATAGACGAGTTAGGAGGTACGTAGGGAGAGCGTTGGAGGGTATGGGTGCGAGTTAGTGTGTTAGGAGGTGTCTATTGACCTTACATTTAAACTCCTGGAGTTTGTAACCGTCGGGGAAGCAAGCATGCGGAAGAGAATTTCACAGGCGGGAAGTGCGAGGAAAGAAGCTGTTGGAGTAGAAGCTGCGCTTACATTTCATCGGTTTCTCTGAAAAGGGGTGGGACCTAGTTACCAATCTAGCGTCTCGTGCAAATTCACTCCTAGGGGGCACCAGTGATTTAAGTTCATCCGAGCAGAAGAGCGGGATGATAATAGAAAATATTCTGAAACACGAATATAATAAAGAGAAGGTATTATAATAGAAATATAACCAAAAATGATTAAGAAAAACGAGAATACAATAAAAACAGTCTTTAAGATAAATAGAATATACGAACATAGGAATATGACAAACATATTGAAAAAAATGGGGCCATAATAATGTAAAAATTAGAACAATGATACAAAATGGTTAAAGGGGGATAAAAGGGAAAAAGAAATAAAAGCTTCAAATGCATGTGAAAAACTAAGAGGGATATTTTCTTTTTAATTCTAGAAATAAAGAGATAGAAAAATGGCGTTAACAAACACAAAGTGAATACGAATATCAAATGAAAGAAAAAAAGAATGCAATATCACGTAACTAGAGTTGACAACCATATTTCACGGGAAATAAAAAAAATAAAGATAAGCACGGTTTTCCCTCTGACCCTTGGGATTTCTCTTGATTTTTTTCTTTCATTCCGGGAAGAGGAGTGGGAAGTAGCGCGTGGTTCATCCAAGATAATGTTCAGAAGTGACAGGCAGGTAACAATATCTTGTATGACATTGAATAACCTGGCACGTGTTTTTAGAACAAAACAAAAATAATCCTACAGTAATAAAACGATGGATACTGCACGCATATAATAAGGGAATGAATTTGTTTTAAAAACAAAATAAACATTTATGCCATAATAAACAGTTACAGAAAAAAAAACGCAAAAACATATAGACATTTATTATCACCCTATTACGATTTCTGCTGTGATCATAATACCTAGAAAGTCTGAGGGATGACCTATGGCAGGTAGTGGCGTGTTGTTATGGCTATATATCACGATTCGCTTTTCTACCTTCCATAACATCACTAGCGTTACAAACTTCCTAGTGTGTGGGCTCTACATATCATGACAATATTTTGTATTTCTTTTCAGTTGGGATTACCAGGGATTTTTTCAGTGTGGTGCTGGGTTTCTTTTTATCATTCAAAACGCATTTACTATCATTGGTATTATTGTCCTTTTCGATTCTATTATTATCATCACCTCCTTTGACTTCTGTTGTATAAACATTTCTTTCGGGGGCGCAACAAAGAAACTTATGGTAATAAATGGATTCATGAGACTTCGCATAGATCAATTTTGGTAAAAAACAAAAACAATTAATCACATACAGTTTACGTAGAGCTCTTCATAATGTGTGGACTGTAGTTGTGAGTATAACTTTGTTTTTTCTTTAATGCTTTCTTTGTCATGAATCCTTTTTAAATGAGTCTATCGGACCCTCATTCAATCAATCCATGGGTTCCAACTAAAACTGGAATTTTTCTGCCCTCATTTACCACATTTTTTTTATATTGTTACTTCAAGATCCTTGTAGTTTGGTACTTTCTGAAGAACTTCAAATATATATTATAATAAGCGGTGACTGCTATGCTATTATTATAAGCCTAAAAGCTTACTGCGTGAGTAATCACCAAAACAGAGACTGGGAATAATAGTATATCAACAAATTCAAGACTCCTTTGCTGCATGAAGTAGATACACTGCTAGTGAACTACTAGTCAGTATAATCATTCTACTTTTCTTTTCTCTTTGCTCTAATAGTGTCCAAGTATTTAATAGGATAGGAACGTAACATTACTGTATATAGGTAGGTATACAACATTATTATTTTCTTCAATGTTTGACATGCACTTTGCTTTCATCACTGATGCTAATGACATGACATCATCTCAAAATTAGACAAAATTGTTTTTGTTAACTCGGCCTTTGGGAGTGAATAAAGTAATTGTAACATTCGTAGATTAATAATAGTTTTAAAAAAATGTTTAGCTTACAAAAACTCATCAGTAATTTGCATGTGAATAATAGCGTCGAATGTTTATTAATATATAATTTATTCAATATGAAAGCTTGCTTGTTATTTCTTATGTTTTACTATTTAACGGGTGTAGTCTAAAGAAATTGAAAACCCCGTTAGAAATCAAAATAATGATTGAAAATATTTAAAAATACAGCGAGACTCTTTTGAGGACCCTAGATGTTAAGCCAGAATTTGTCATCGGAGTACACAACACGAACAACATCAGATACTCAGAAGTTACAGTGCTGATTGCAGACATGAAAAGGAAGCTGCAAGACCTCCTACAGCAGGCAGCCGAAGAGAGAGAGAAAAAAGGACTACGAATAAATTGCAAGAAAACCGAATGCATGGCCATCAGCAAAAAGTGCTACCCAAAATGCCAGATACCGGTGAGGGATATTAAATCAAGCAAGTACAAATGTTTAAATACCTAGGAAGTGTTTTAAAAGAAGGAAAGTGCGACACAGATCCGAAGGTCAATTGGCATGGCGAATGAGACTTCCAGCAGATGATTAAAGTATTAAGACAAGAAAATGCTACTAGAAACAAAGAAGAAAGTACTAGATTGCTATGTGATATCAGTTATTCAAAATGGCAGCGAATGTTGGACAATATAATCAAAGATGAAAGAAAAACTTGAAGCAACTGAAATGTGGTTCTACAGAAGGATGCTGCGGATATCATGGCCCGAGCAAGTGAGCAATAATGAGGTGCTAGAAAGAATGGAAACGAAAAGAAAATTAATGTTGAGCATCAGTAAGAGACAAGTAAAGTTCCTGGGACATGCAATGAAGAAGGTGGGCTTGGAGAACCTGATACTAACAGGCAACATAGAGGGGAAAAAGAAACAGAGAAGAAGCAGTGGATAACATATTTGAATTGCCTGAGCAGGTGGATGACAGAACGGGGTTTGCGAGATGTTACAGGAGAAAGCTTGCTAAGAGCCACCAGGGATAGGGACACGTGGAAGGCCATGATCGTCTACACCCTGAAAAGACAAGGCACGTAGAAAAAGAATAAGGAGTAATTATGTTGCCTTAATAAATACATATATATATATAATTTCAAGAAGATCACGTTTGATATTTTGTTTTGAAAATCATCTGTCATTGCTGAACCTTTTTTCTGCGAGTGTCTAGATTTCATTTTTGTTATATTAAAAAAAAGTTGAGTAAAAGAAAAATTAAAACGTGACAGTGTCTACATAATGGTTTTTTCAAATTAATTCTTGCCTGGTAGAGATAATTCAGTGAAGATCGGTAAAAACATGATAAATATTGTGTATAAAAGTAACGACGAAATTAAACACGTTGGATTGAAGACTTTTATTAAGAGAGTCGATAAACGAATGCTTCTCACTCATTCGTGTGTCAGCTATGTAAAGGTTATACGAATGGAATCATTGAAGACGCTTGTCACGATGTGAAAAGGAAGCGTAATTTAAATGAACGACCCGACGTATTTATAGTTCATCAGATATTTGATGTTATTTCAAAACAAACCAATTTCATGCAGTTATTCTCAGCTGTCAATCAAACTGAAGGCTTTCGCCCTGGCGCATAGTGTCGGGTCAAAATGTCAAATGCGAATTAGAAGGACTGAAAGAGACGAGACTATTGATAGTGGGAAGTGGATTAACAGAATGTGTTCAAACTCTTATTAATGATCTCTCATTCGACTGATCTCACTTATTTTGAAATTGATCGAACCTGTTTCTCTTCCTCATTAATCTTCCAGTTTTTTTTGTTTCAGTATATCTATATGTTTCTCTATTTCTTTCTTTTGTTCAATGACGATATTTATTTTCTGTCTTCAAATAAATACAAATATTTTACATGTGAATTTTTATTAATATTCGTGAAGCCTCTTCCGTGGATATTGTTCAAATTCAATGCAGTATGAACAAAACACACACACTATATATCATATATAATCACACACAAGCAAAAAACCTTGATATCTATATTTTTTATTAATATAAACGTTATATATAGTCTGTACAGATATCTTTGAATAGAGAGACATGTTTTTTAATAGCGAAATTAATGTCTAACAGTCTCGGAATCAAAACTAATAGAATGTGTTGCTCCGGGGAGAAACAGAACAACATTTTTATTCTTAATCAGGGAAACCATTTATAAGCAATGTTTAAACAAATGCACCAAGAAAACCATAATCACAAAAGTGTCCCAATTTCACTATTTGAGATCTTTTCAAGTGTATATTTTATTTAAGCAGTTCAATAATTTACTAGGCTCTCTCTCACACACACATATATATATATATATATATATATATATATATGTGCATAAAATTATTTTTTTTAATCAAAAATACATTGCAACAAGGAAATTTCAGTGTGGAGATTTCTACTTTGTCATCAGACAATTTTCGATCTTTGTTGTGAAACAATGATCTAACATTGCCTGATGACGAGGTAGAAATTTCCACACAGAAATTTCCGTGTTGCAATGTATTTTTGATAAAAAATAAATTTAATTGTATGATTATGTTATGCTCTACAATATTTATTGTATAGAGCACTTTTATACAAAAAAAAAAAAAAAAAAAAAAAAAAAAAAAAAGTAAATGCCAGAGAATTTGAATTGTAAAACAATTGTTTTTTTCACACGTGTGTGGATATGTGTGAACTCAAATTTGTCTTCCTAAGAATGAAATTAATGTATACTGGGCTACAGATTGCAGACTCCAATGAAAAGTATAATATTCGGGTATGTAAAACCTTGATCCATTGAGCTCACCTTAGAATGTGCTCATGCCGGATGAAAGATATATAAATATGAACCATAGATAGAAGAAAAGGTTTTGTTTTTTTTGTTGTTTTTTTTTTAACTGTGTTAGTTATACAACTTTAAACATTATTCTTAGTTGATACTTATATTTTACTCGACGCCCCGTTTATTCATTAAACAATACGCTTATTTATGTTCACCTACTGTCCTCAATGCTAGAGAAATATTTTAAAAGAAAAACTTAATGCTACCAGCAAGATTCGCTTACTGTCTTTAGGAAAAAATTGATTTGTTTACGTTTAAAAAAAGTAACTTCATTTACAAAACATCAGCATACAGATAAAAATTTTGAACAAGGAATTTGTGTTGAGAAATATTAACATTTATTCAAGTGTGTTTGTGGGTTGTCCTTCTGTATCGCTGCTAAAATGATTTTATGCAATATTCATGGCGAATGAAAACAGATTTAATCATCTGCTTTTAAGAGATCTTCCTAACGTATTGCAATAAAACACGAGCTTACCTCCAGAAACACATTAGCCAACTCAAGAAATGAAAGTAAGTCACTCAATAGCATCAGCTACCTTTACAACCTAAGCGAAAACTGCTGCTTTCCTTCGGTGAGCAGCAAAGAATGACAGATGAACAGTCCCAGCTTCCCCATGCCACATCGCTTCTGAAACGGTCTAATAAAGAAACCACTGAACCCCCGAGTGAATATCTTGGAGTGAAGGTCAAGAGATCATTTTACGTCAAGGTCTACTGCCTCTTGCACTCTGTCTTTTTCAGTGAGTTATTTTTTTTTTTTAGTTCCTTTACTCTTTCTATAAATTTAATGCCCGATGAAGAATAATTTCACAGGTGACTACGGGAGAGCTAAGTCATATCGAGTCAACGCAGTTGACGTAAACATACGTTTCGATTGTAACGCTAACTATAAAAAAACGAACCACTCAAAGGTGATGATTCCAGTTTGAGAAGGCACAAAGAAGACAATAAAAAGAGAAGGTTGTTAAAACGAAGAATATCAATCAAAACGAGAGAAAGAAAATAAGGTAAAGCCACATATATATATATATATATATATATATATATATATATATACCGAGCACCCATACCTCAGAGGTAGAATCGTCGACTGACGTCAATTCGGTCGGGTTTCAATCCTGGTTTAAAAGCAATCAGATATCGAACCGTACTGATGAGCTGTGAGATATATATATATATATATATATTTATTCATCAGCAGACAAATGTGTTTCACTGTATCACAGCTCATCAGTATTGTTCGATATCTGATTGCTTTTAAACCAGGATTGAAACCCGACCGAATTGACGTCAGTCGACAAATTCTACCTCTGAGGTATGGGCGCTCTATATATATATATATATATATATATACACACACACACGAGAAAGACAGAGCCGTAAAGACGGAGAGGATGCTGCACAAGATTTTACCTAATTAACAAATTATTAATTAGATGAAAATAGAAGGCTCGAGTGATAATTCAACAACTATTTTGCTTTCTATTGTGATTCTGCCCCTTTTATTATATTGGCTCAATATTGATATTTTTAAATTTTTGAAAATTGTTTTAATTTTACTATCTTAATTTCATATTTTTTACTTATTTTTTAATATTTTTGTTTCTTCCATCTATTAAGTTATATAATTTCCTATTATATTTTATTTAAATCCTTATATCTTTTTTTTTCAAAATATTTTTACTAATTTATTTTAGAATTTTTTTTTTTAATTTATTTACTTTTACTTCTGTTTATTTAGATTGGCTGTAAATTGTTATGTTGAACACTTGGGACTGTATTGATTTTTACCATATTAGCTCTTTGGTAATTATATGTTAATATCTTTTTTCTTCTATGTGCCATGTCTCTCCAGGATGTAGGCGATCATTGCCTTCCACGTTTCCCTCTCCCTGGTGACTCTTAGCATGCTTTCTCCTGTTACCCAACCAAACTCCGCTCTGTCATCCATCTGCTCAGGCCCTTCAAATATGTTATCTGCTGCCTTCCCCTGGTTCTTTTTCCCTCCCTTCCTCATTACATGTCCCAGGAACTTTAGCTGTCTCTTCCTGATGCTCAGTATTTTTTTCCTTTTCTTTTCTAGAACCTCATCATTTCTCACATGCTCTATGCTTGATTTCCGCAGCATCCTTCTGTAGAACCACATTTCAGTTGCTTCAAGTTTTCCATTCATCTTTGATGATATTGTCCAGCATTAGAAATTTCTTAACGAAATTTTTAATTAAAAAATGTTTTAGAAAGATTTGAAAACGTTTTTGATGAGATTTTTAAAGAAAGAAAATGTTTAAAAAATCTTTTGAAAAGGTTTCTGGAAGGATAGTTTTTATCTTTAATTTTTACGCGTGTAATTTTTTTGTGACTAGTGTATTGTCATTCCCCTCCCCCCCACCTCTTTCTCTTTTTATTCGTTTATGTCTGTAAATTTAGTTGTCTGTTCTTATCTTTCTTCATTATTTTTTGTGCGCATATATCCTTTACATTTTATATAATTGTGTCTATACATACTATTCCTGCTCGGTTTTTGCGTCCAAGTAAAACAAAATTGTACGTATATATTTTCTCTTTAAATTTGTTTTTGTGTATGTGTTCCTTTGTATTATATGCGTGATCTGATGTATGTATACTCAATTTACTTCCGGTTTAAAAAATAGAAGTTTTCCGTCCTCTGTTAAAAAAGTTTCTTTAAAGATATTCTGAGTGAATTTATTTTTTAATGGTCTGAAAGAGACAATTAAATCAATCCGTATGTATAACCGTTTACGCGTTGAGTTTTCTTCTCAGTGTGTGTGTGTATATATATATATATATATATATATATATATTCTAAACATACTGTTAAATATAAGATACAATGAATGTCTTATGTTTAATCATGAGCCGTTCTAAATTTCAGTTGAACTGAAAGACAAATTCTCAAATTATTTGCTGCCTCGATACACTATATATATATATATATATATATATATAGTATTGAAAGCAATAAATATTTCATTGTGTAATATAGACATTATGTCTGTTTACTTTTATATATTTTATTCTTTATATGAGATTATTCCAGTTAAGATGATATTAATCAAGGAGGGTTCACTAGTTCTTTCCCATTCAATTATTTTCTCTCTTCTCAAAGATCATCCTGAGGAGATACTTACAAAAACAAACTCATCGTAACTGTGATAAAGTCTGTATTTTGTTTGGATGTTCATAAACACGCATGATAGCATTCTGTTATAATTATCAATTACATTTTAAATTTATCCGTTGTTGCTGTAGAGATGACCATCACATTTATCTGTTGTATCTTTTGAAATAGTCTTTTACGAATGAGGCAAAATTTAGAAAAGATTGAATAGCAAATTTACACAACCAACATTTGTAAGCGGATCGGAATCCTCATGGTACAATACAGTATTTGTGTGGGAGTATAAAAAACGGGCCCGCCTGTAATTGATACTGTAGTGAATAGGAAATTAAGAATTTAAATCTTCACTTTTACAAAATTTCACAATGACATGTGAAATCCTGTTTTTTTCCCCAAACAGAAAAGAATTGACCATGTGCTTACAGAAAAAGTCGAAACCAGATTTCGCAAGTAAGTGTTAAATTGATTTTTTGACCAATGGGATCGATTTGCAAGATCGAGGACTTCGCGAGTCAGTGAGAAAAATCTAATGTCAATAAAATGGTCCCGATCAGCTTCAGTCAATCAGGGATGGAAGCAGCAAAGATGACAAGCTAAAATGTAACAAGAGAAGCTTCAAGCTGTCCTGAATATGAGTCCTCTTTCCTTTTCATTCTCGTGTGCCAATTTCTTTTACTTCTTCATTTAAAGACATTCCTACTAAACAAACATACATACGTACATACACATATACTCTTTCAACAATTACTACTACGAAAATTTTCTACAACTTTTGATACTTTTAACTTTCTCATTGAACATTAATTTTTACGAATTATTCATTTCTTTTAATAAATTTCCATTTTAAAGTGCAAAATGTGTATTTTATTCTTACACTATGCCACAGTTATTCTCACATTCCAACATGATACCAACCAACATTCTGATGATGACTACATAAAACTTCTAAGCTGTAGAGATTTTGGTTATGTCTGACATAAGTTCGAATTAAGTAAACATTAACCACCCTACAACCACCCTTCAATACAACGGATGCATGGATGTGAAGAAGCAAGCAGGGACACTTTAAATATTTCTTTTGAGTTGCTCTGTTGAGGTAAAAAACGATTGCCTTCTGAACATATACTTATATAAACGTTTTAACCCGTCCCCCAAATTTTGAAATTTTTTGCTTTGTACATTTAACCACGTTTAACGTAAACATTAATCTTCATAACTGAAACTTTATAACTAATTTATAGACATTTGTTCTAATTTTGTTGTGAGGAAATTATCACCAAGATTAATATAATTAAATGCAATAAATTAAAACTGAAAATTAAAATTATGTCAACATAAATGTGTATCTACAAAAGGATATTAATAATTCCATAGAAGTAGCGAATAAGGAACAATGTTGTCCGAAGTAAAGTATTTAAAAAACAATAAGTTGAACTTTTACAGCGAGACTATACTGAGGACCGTAGAAGTTATGCCTGGATTCGTCATCATAGGCCACAATTTAAACAAACTAAGGTATGCAGATGATACAGTGCTGATAGCAGACACAGAAAGGAAACTACAAGACTTCCTAAGAGAGGTAGCTAAAGAGAGTGACAAGAATGGACTACAAAGAAACTGCAAGAAAACCGAACGCATGATCATCAATAAAAAGGGCAGCCCAATATGCCAAATACAGGTGAAATACCTGTGACATGTTATAACAGAAGACGAAAGTTCGACACAGAGATCCGAAGGCGAATTAGCATAGCGAAAGGAAGCATTCCAGAAGTTGAGTATTAAGAAACAGCTGGAGTTCCTGGGACATGCAATGAGGAAAGAAAGCTTGGAGAACCTGATACTAACAGGCCAGATAGAGCGATAAAGAGACAGTGGAAAGCAGCGGATAACATATTTGAAGGATCTAATCATGTGGATGATAGAACGAGGGTTGCATGTTGTAACAGGAGAAAACATGCTAAGAGCAACCAGGGATGATAGGGAGACGTGGAAAGCCATGATCACCTATACCCTTAAAGAACAGGGCACATAGAAGAAAAAGAAACTTCTAATGAACATCAAGAAGTAGACAGCTGAAATTTCTTGGGCACAGAGAGGAATGAAGGTATTAAGTGAAGGGCATATGGGGGAACACAGCGATCCATGTACTCTACAAGATTATGTGAAAAGATGATGGAACGGAGAGCAGAAAGATTAAAAAATAGAGAAATACTAAAAACCAGAAAGGCCAACAAGTTGTGGAGCGCTGTTTTCTCCCATATCCTGAAGAAATGCGGTGCACAGAAACGTCTCATTTGTAATCCTTTACTCTAACCGAAAGATGAATTAGATGTCATTGGTAATGGAAACATTAGCCTTTTCTTTATATGAAAAAAATCGCTATTCATTGACTGAGCCTCCCGAAATACTCTTCATGAAATGTATCAGTCATTTATGTGCCATACGTGATATACGCTTGGGCGATCATGTCTCGAACGAGACATGATTAACTGTGCAGAAGATTATCTCGCAGTAGATTGCTATTACTTTCTGTCGTAGACTGGTTGCCAGCCAAAGGTATAGAACTTAATCTGTCCCGTTATTTGACCCATATCTGGAGGGAATAGACGGATTAATACCTTTCCCAAGGCTATTTGTGCGTAAGTGAAGGTTAGGAATTCAACTGAAATTCGAACTCGGCACCCTGATCTCTCGCTCCGAGACGATATTCACTGCACCACAACTCACATCCAATGTATCATCCACATGAAATATATAAAAAATATTTTTTTAGGAAAATATTTTTCTATAGTCTTTCCCTCTTTCTAACACTGAGGTTGAATTTCTTTGTTATTTTGATCTAAGTATTGTTGATCCTTAAAGTCTTGATGATGTCATCAGTTTTCTTTCGAGTTCAATGTGCATTGTTAGTTAAGAATGTTGCTTAAATTCATTTGTTTTCTATTTTTTAGTACTGTTTTTTGCTAGCAATTCTGTACCATCAGTTTTCGAAGAAGGATTGACCATTTCCCGGCGTGCATGCTTTATTTGCTCGAAGCTATTTGTAATTATTGATCCGTGAAATCGTTTGTTTAGGGTTTTAGATTTAATAATTTCTGAACGGATTTTATGACATGCATGACCTCCTTATAAATATTTCGATCTAATGAGGCTATGTAAGAACATAAATAGTGTAATTGTATTTAACATCAGGTTTTTAGAAAAGGCAGGGATATACAAAACAAGACAACTTCAATCACAGCCTACCTTTTCTTAAAGTTTCATATCTCTAACACCGTCAAAGAAAAGTGTACTAGATTTTTATGTAATGTCTGTCTTCCTATATAGCAGCAAATGCTGGACAATTATCATCTCAAGATTGAAGAAGAGACTCGAAAGCAACAGACATATGTTTCGACAGATGGATGCTGAGGAAAACATAGACAGAACATGTGAGCCATGATGAGATTCTGGAGAGAATGCAACTAAAAGGTAACATATAATTGACATCATGAAAAGACAACTTGAGGTTTTGGGATACGTAATGAAGAAGGAAGGCTTGGAGAACCTGATACTAACGGATAGAGAGAAAGATGGACTGGGAAGTAGCGTGCGACCTACTTGATGAGCCTGATCAGGTGGATATCGGAGTGGGTTCAGTGAGAGATACCAACAGTAAAAGTAGTCCATTATCGGCTACGTTCTGAAAAGACAACACAAAAGATTCTCTGATACATTTCTTACAACTGACCCATATACCGAGGTATTTAAAGTCTTTAGCTTTTATTATTTCCCTATCTTGAAATTGTATTATGGATTTAGTCTAAGGGTCGCCATTGCTTTCATTCTACTTCCACAATATACATTATGTTTTGGAAAGAATTATCCTGAGTTCTTTCTTGGAATACATGAGAGATTATGCTGATTTATTTCATTCAATATTAACCTTATCCCCCACCTATGAATACCTTCGTCAACAGTACACTTGATTCAAAAGGGAAATGAGAACCCTATTTTGTATTAAGAAATAGTTTTGGGATATAGTATTGAATGCTTAAAGAATTTATACCCATCCATTACACGTACCATCATAAGTAATACAAAACAACTGAAAAAGGTGGGAAAGATATCTGGGTTATGACGGTAGGCGCATTTTATACGATAATTGGATTGTCCAGGTTACTATAATAGGTCTATAAAAACTCCAATGATTTACATTTGGAAAAAAGAAAAAAAAAAATATATATATATATATATATATATATATATATATAGATAGATAGAGAGAGAGAAATTCAAATCTTCAATTACTAAACATTAACATACAGATCCGATAGTGTGGACAAACAGGCTATAGAAATGAAACAGTCTCAAGTAAATATTCTGGAAGTGTAAGCCACTAGGACATTTAAAGTGTAGTTGTTCCATTTAGAAAAGAAAATGTAATAACAATAAACAGCGAAATGCAATACGAATAACTAGAACCAGAAGTCGTATAATTCAAAAGGAGAAACCAAACGAAACTATAACAAAATCATACCGAGAGAAGAAGAGAGAAGAACAGGAAAAACAATGGAGAAGTTAATTACAAGGGAAAGAGAAGGAGAAGAGGATCTAATATAGTACGTACGTTTAACAGGGGAAAAAAAGGAGTTTTGATCGAATCTGGTTCAGATGTGTCATTTATAATATTAACCGTATTCGAGGAAGCAAAATTAGATAACAGAAGATTGAAGACTTCAAATCTAATAGTATCGCTGTTTAATGGTCAGGGATTGCTAATAAACCCCATGGAGTGAAAATCAGTAGAGCTAGGCGCGAATTAAAAGAACTCAGAGTAATTAGTTGAAGCGAAGTAGAAAAGAAGTAAAAGTCAAATTATGAAACCTCGTTTTCTATACAGTTCTAATGAGACAACAAAACTGGATAAAAAAATAAATAAAATCGTACAATATTTTACAAAATAATCAGGCAGCCAGTTACCTTTTTAATATGGGATACGTTAGGCGGACGAGGACATAAGCTAATGACTTACAATTAACTTAGAAGAATGCAAGTTTCTCGAAGGTAAGTAAGGAGGGCAATTAGGAAGACAATGTGAGCTGAACCACCATTTGTAGATATTCGGAATCAGAGTCATTTTGTCCCCTACATAGCAGACACGGAAACGATACTACAAAAAGATAGCAAAGAAAAGCGACAAGAAAGGACTAAACAAACTACAAGTCATTGTCATTAGCAAATATATATATATATATATATATATATATATATATATATCTCGGTCATTCTGTAATGAATTAGAGCACTCTGGCTATTGGGCGTGTATAATGATAATGTATACCCTAAAAAGTCTGCCTTCTTCTACCGAGCGCCCATAGCTAGATTTGCCGACTGACGTCAATTCGGTCGGTTTTAATCCTGGGTAAAAAGCAATCAGTGTCTAACCGTACTGATGAGCAGTGATACAGCGAAACAGATCTGTCTGCGGATGACTAATATATATATATATATATATATGAGAGAGACCATAAATCCAAACAAATGTCGAGGATACTGTCGTAGGGTTCTCCCTTTCCCTAAAGATGGACTATCGCTATAGAAGTGAGACTGGGGAATACTGTGTTTTATTTAGAGAGTTAATCAGAAAATACGAGAGTCCGGAAAGCGATTAGCAGTTATTACACAGTAGTTTATAATAGCTCTGTGCTCCACTCATCGAGAAGATTATTACGCAGTACCCGTCAGCTTCCGACTCGGACATACTCAATATATTACGGCCTCACTTCCAGGGACTTGTACATTTACTTTTTACTAACCCGTATTCTTGGAATACTAATCTTCAGTAAAGTCTGTAACCTTACGTTAATACACTTATTTTTATCTCAGATACTGGTCGTTGTTCATTTATTTGTGCGGTCCACATTCCTGGGATCCGCAACAGATACTAAAATCAAGCAGGTGTAAAAATTTAAATACGTGGGAAGTTTTCTAAAAAAGAATGAAAAGTACAGCACTGAGATCCAAAGGCGTACTGGGATCACCAAGGACGCATTCCGAAAACTAAGAGTATTAAGAGATAGGAATATGTCGGTGGAAAAAGAAAAAAAGGTACTGGACAGTAATGCGATATCTGTTCTATTCAGTTAGTGAAGTGCTTGGGCGATCATGTCTCGAAAAAGACATGACTGACTGGACGTAAGATTATCTCGCAGTAGGTTGCCATTACTTTCTGCGGTAGAGTTGTAGCCAGAAAAGACAATAGAACCAAATCTGTCCGGTTATTTAACTCATAACTGGAGAGAAGAGGCGGATTAATAACTTTTTAAAGAGTATTTGCGCGTAAGTGAATGTAATGGAATTCAACTGGAATTCGAACTAGACCCCCCGATTTTTCGATTTCTTGTTTTATATGGTAGCAAATTATAGATAGTCCCATCAAAGATGAAAGACTTGAAGCAACCGAAATGTGGTTCTACATAAGGAAGCTGAGAATACCATGAACCGAATATGTGAGCAGCGACGAGGATTTGTCGAGAATGTAAATGAAAAGGAAATTTATACTTAGCATCAACAACAGACAGCTGAAGTTTCTGGGACAAGTCATGAGGAAAAAGAACTAAAAGTATTTGATACTCAAAGCACGGATAAAAGGTAAGTGAGACGTCGAAAGTAACGCATTATATATTTCATGAATGGCAGATAAGGGTGTAGGAGAAATAAGAGAATAGGGGTTAAAAGGGACAAGAGACTTATAAAATATGGGAGTGCCAAGCGTGTATGACGTATGCCACTTAACTGTCTGACCGTCCTGAATGTTAACGAAATCTTTTAAAAGAAAAATTTATGCTATCAGCAGGCTTAGATTACTATCTTTACGAAAAATTGATTTGTTTACGTTTAAATAAGGTCGGTCTAAAAAAAAAAAAAAAAAAAAAAATTATATATATATATATATATATATATAGAGAGAGAGAGAGAGAGAGAAATACAAATCTTCAATTACTAAACATTAACATACAGATCCGAATTTTGGACAATAGATTTGCATTGAGAAATATCAACCTGTTTATGGGTTGGCCTTCAACATCGCTGCTAAAATGATTTTATGAGAGTTCGTTCGCAAAGAATACAGCATAAAATCGACTACTTCGTGAAGGGGCACAGCACGCAGAAGATATCAAAATGTAATTATATCGAGTTGTGAAAAAGCCTAAAACGCTACCAGGTGGAAATTTGATGATTTCGTTTTATTTCTTTCTGAATTCGAAATAATTGTATAAAAAATAAAAATTTCATATCTCATTTCATTTTTCTAGTAGCAAGTCAAAGGTTTTATTTCAAATGAGGCGAATTGGCATGGCGAAAGAAGCATTCAAGAAGTTGAGTAAAGTATTAAGAAACAGGACAATTTTGCTAGAAACAAAAAAAAGAGTACTGGATTGCGATATGATATCAGTTCTTCAATATGGCAGTGAAAGTTGGACAATATCTTTGTAGATGAAGAAAAACTTGAAGCAGCTGAAATGTGGTTCTACAGAAGGATGCTGCGGATATCATGGTCCGAGCATGTGAGAAATGACGAGGTTTTGGAATGGATAGAGACGAAAAGGAAATTAATACTGAGCACCAGGAAGAGACAACTAAATTTCCTGAGAAATGCAATGAGAAACGAGGGCTTGGAGAACCTGATACTAATAAGCCAGATACAGGGTAAAAGAGACAGAGGAAAGCAGCGGATAACATATTTGAAGGACCTTATCAGGTGGATGATGGAACGAGGGTGCATGTTGCAACAGGAGAAAGCATGCTAAGAGGCACCAGTGATAGGAAGATGTGGAAAGCCATGATCGTCTACGTCCTGAAAGGACATGGTTTTATAAAGAAGAATATTTTCATAAAACCTCTGACTTGCTACTAGAAATATATATACAAAAGCATTTTTTCACAATTATTCTTTCACGTCCTGAAAGGACATGGTTTTATAAAGGAGAATATTTTCATAAAACCTCTGACTTGCTACTAGAAATATATATACAAAAGCATTTTTTCACAATTATTCTTTCCCTACACAAGTCCAAAGAGCTATTCGAGGTAGACTGCTACAGTCAGATGTAAGACTACAAGTTTGTAAGGATATGTATTGAAGATAACGTTTAGTACTAGATTTGAACAGGTTAAGATGGTGGTGTTCTAGAAAACATCCTATTGGGTTTGTGAGAATAAACGGCTACAGGGAAGTTAATGCAATACGAAAGAAATAGTGTTACTTCTCTACAATGTATGGGGCATGGCCGGAATTATTTGTGAAGGTTGAAGTAGGTCCTCTGAACATTTTCAATGAAAATAGTGATAGCGTCGCAAGAAACTTGCAGCGTTTCGTGTGTTGGAATCAGTTTGTAGGGTAATGAACAATTCGTGACACACAATGACGCGGAGACGGGTTTGAACTCAATCCTGAATACTGGGCAGATCATATCTGTATGTAGCAGAGGTACTTCAATTTTGGCTTGAACTGGCATTTGTAATAGCAAATAATTGCGAGAAGTAATCAGTTACTGCCGTGGTAGAGGAAATCCATCATTTTCCAGGATATTTAGCGATAGATGGTATGTACTTGTTCCATAGAAATAAGACAGAGATAGATGTCATACCCAATTTACCAGTTTTACCACGTCGAATTTGAAAGTTGCGATATTTGAAAAGAAATAAAAATATTTTCAAGTAGGAAGGATTCATAGCTGACCTGCCATACTTTTTACGTTTAGATATTTTAGTGAAAGTTTTCCCCTTAGAATCTGTCTCGTTTTAGTAACGTGGAGTTTTTAAAAATCATTTCACCCAAAGTAAGGCAATAAACCCACTAGTACACAAGAATTTACTGAGATTTAGGGAATATATTGAAAAATACTATTAAAGAGAGAGGACAATGAAGAAGACAGGATAACGATTGACATTTTTGAAGATCACAGTTAACTGAACAGGAAGAGAATTTCACAAGCGCGAAGTCAAATCTAAGAAAATTTTAGCATATGAATTACGGTTACATCTAGGCCATTCTACTGTAAAAAGATAGCACTTTGCTGCCAAACTAGTATTGCGGTTAAATTCATAAAATCTAAGTACTATAGCAGAAACATATTCAGACAATTTACCATGAAATTATTTACAGAAATGACACAGGAAAAACGCGTTACAGTTATGGGAAAAGGACTGAAGCCGAGATGCATGTCTTATAAAACAGATTTTTTTTTCAAAACTATGTCCTAGTGGAAAGATTTTTCTTATGTTTTATCTCAAGTGTTTATTTTAAACCCACCTTGTCTAGGCTTTACTTTACCTGGGATTCATTTGCCCCCAGAACAAGGAAATTTAATCTTGTTAGCCGTCTTACCCATCGGGCCTTAATGTTTTATTCTCAGTGAAGATTTTATGATGAGCTAAGGGAAATGAAACAACTGTTATTAATGAATGGGTATCCCGAATGTGTAATTACAACTGCTATTAAACTTAAAATTTCTAAGTTCAATGAGATTTATGCGCCATCTAAATGTCCTATACATGTCAGGTTACCGTGGATTGGTCCCATTAGTCAGACAAACGCCGATAAATATTCTATGTTTATTAAGCGTTGTTATAATGACGTTATGGCTAGGAACATTTTCAAAACTAGAAGGTCTTATCTTTCTTGCCGTAAGGATGTTTTACCTGCCTATCATAGTAATTTATTTATTTACCAACTTAAGTGTCAATGTGAGGTCTATGTGGGTAAAATTATCCAGAATTTGGAAGTTAGAATCGTCGATGTCCCGGGTCAGGTGCATATATATTTATAGGAGAGAACAATAAAAGATTTTGAAAACATTGTTATATATACATGTATGTTTATAGAGAAGTATTAAAATTATTTTACTTACATATGGATTTTCAGAAAAAAATCGTTTTAATTCAACCAGATCACTTTTAGACTATCAAAGATTTTAATGCGTCTTGGGTGACGAAGTTATGACATTTCATTTCGGAATGAAGAAAAGTTCGCCATTATGTTTATTCCTGTAAAAAAATAAAAAATAAAAATAAAAAGAATATTGAACAAAAGATCGGATGTTCAGGTGTAAACATATCTATGAATGAATAGGATCATACAAACCGCGATGAAAGCATTTTAAGATGCTTAATTACCTGCTACCTTATTTTGAAAAAATTCAGTTGTTTAAAAATTACAGTCGCACATACGTAAAAATTGCTGATTGTACGTTTGAAAAAACTCGGAAAATCGTATTATAAATTGCCTGAATATAGCAAAATTTTGAGACCTAGGTCGCGGAAATAACCCATTTCTACACAAAGCAGGACGAAATATATATATATATATATATATATATATAGTGTCCTGCTCTGCGTAGATAGAAGACTTCGACACTAGCTGTATTTGGAGAATCACTGACTCATTCTGGATAAGTTTTACCTCTCTTCATGCATTGTTGTAAGTTTTTATCTAAAAGAAACCATTCTTTTTTTAGTTTAATTCCGACGAATCGTCAGGCGAAAATTGTTATTTGATTTTAATAGAATTATACATTTCTATCCAATTTTAATCAATAAATTCTAATCCCTATATTAAGACTTATTTTATTATGATCCAGTACTATATATAATTAAGGTAATCTATTTTCTTCCATCGAAAATTGATTAATGAGTTTATTTATTTATTTTTTTTTTTGTCAAACCGCGTCCTATTCCTTGAGGGATGTCTTTGATTATATTCCTCTCATAAAACAATTTTTAATGAAAGAAAATGATGATTACGAATAGGCTTTAAATGAAAAATGACCAGAAAAATAAATTAGAACATAAACAGAAAATAAATAAGCAAATGAAGAATAATTCGAGGAAACTTAATCTCATTTGGTTCAATACACCTTTTAATTTAGGACTAAAGTCCAAAATAGGAAAAAAAAATTACAAAAGATATTTAAAAGAAATACATTTAAATAAAGTTAAAGCTATACCTTTAATTTAGAAAATTACATAAATAGACAAAACCCAAAGAATTTACAAATAATGTGCATCGTTAATGAAAATGTAACTGCAGAGATAAAAGCAAATGTTCATTTGGCCGAGTTTGTAAAACCGAAAAGTTATTTACAATGCAAAAGTTTAAGATAAAAATGGACTGAGAAAAATGTTTCTAAAATGATCTGATAGGGACTAAAATAAATTGATACAAGCATAATTAAATTTGTAAGCTACAAAACGAAAATAATGTGTCAAACTTACCGACTACATGTTAAATTAAGAATAAAATGGCAAATTTCCTCATGTGACTTGCAGTATATTAAAAAGACCAGAATGTGTAATGGTGGTGATATCTAGAGATTGTGCCAAAGAGAAAAGTTGGCTATAGAATTTTTTTCCAGAACGTGAACGGTTTATAAATAAAACGCGTAAAATAATGTATATATCTATACAGCTTAGAAAAATATGATTTAGGCTCGTACAACCCGGATGAAAATCTGTTTTGCGACTTTTGAAATACTCCTTCCATGTTTTGAAATTCCTGTTATACGTTCTGAAACTCCTGTTGTGCTTTCAAAAAAAAAAAAGCGTTGGATGATCAGGTAATATATAAGGTAAATGTTCGTTTTAACTCGCGACGACTTTTCCCTTCAAATTTATCCAAAATAGCATTATTTCTGTGCAAATGTATATGCTGAACTCAAATCAACAATTAGTTATTGAAGAAACTTACCTTTTTTTTTATTTAAATGTCCAGAAAAAAACGAACTATATCTCGCACTTTTTCTCTCCCGTAACTCTCACGAAGTCATGTAATTAACTGCAGAATGACGTACTGTGTAGGCAAAGAATTTTGGCAGATACTTCCGGCGATGTACTTCCGGAAATTAAAGTAATGCGCTATTGTATTTCTACGCTTATTACTTTAATGACAGGAAGTACACCGCCGGAAGTTTTAGTAAATCGACCAAAAATCGACAGAAAATTGCTGCCTACGTAGAACGCCATTCTGCAGTTATTCACATGACTTCGTGAAAGTTACGGGAGAGAAAAAATGCGAGATATAGTTCGTTTTTTTATGGACTTTCAAAATAAAAAAGATAAGTTTCTTCCATAACTAATTGTTGATTTGAGTTCAGCATATACATTTGCACAGAAATAATGCTATTTTGGATAAATTTGAAGGATGGGGGAAAGCCATCGGGAGTTAAAACGAGCATTTACCATATATAATGTCTGAAAATACCGAAAGGTTTAAACCAAGTTAAGATACTCAAATTCTATTCCGAATAATAGACTGAATTATCGCCCAGTTCACACTCAACCCTCGGCTATTGAACAGGTGAAGAGGCTCATCCCTTGTTCCCTGTTTAGGATGTGGTTTCCGGTTTTCTTTTTTCCAATCTCTTCATTCTTACGTAACCCCATGCACATCAGTGGCGTTACCGCCTTGTTCGGGGTGATACGATTTAAAAAAAAAAAAATATATATATATATACTCGAGTTCGAAAGAATAATAATAGAAATGTTAAAGAAAAACCTAATATTCTCATATGTTTATATGTAATAATACCTGTATTTATCATACCTATATTCAGTCTCTAATAATACAAAAATGAAGGGCCGTAGTGTATTAACAAAGAAAGATTATCAGGATATTTAAACAAAAACCGAGTTCATTACATAAACAAAAGATGCATCCCTCAAAATCATACTTTTCTTTATCGTAACTTTTTAGAGATGTGCGTTGTGACGCAGTGGATATCGGCTCGGAACAAGAAATCGGAGAGCCGTGTTCGAATTCCAGTTGAATTCTTTGCATTCACCTACGCGCCCATACCCTTGGGAAAGGTATCCGTCTATTCCTTCCAGTTATAGATTAAATAACAGGACAGATTGGGTTCTATAGCCTTGGTCGGCAACCAGTCTACCGTAGAAAGCAATGGCAACCTAGTGCGGGATAATCTTCTGCCAAGTCACTCATGTCTGTTTCGAGACATGATCGCCCAAGCGTGTATCATGTATGGCACTGAAGTTTTTAGTTAAAAAATATGTTTTTGAGCTTTGAGTCATACCCCTCCCCCACATGACATTTCATGATGAATTTTCGTATATATTTTGTATGTATTGTACATTTAAAAAAATTTTATTGTCATTTGGTGTCTCTTTACGTCCCTGGAACGTTTTGTGGTATTTCGGTATATGAAGAATTGAATGCTGATGGATAAGTTCTTGTAGTGAATGAGAAATTGTAAAGTAAGTCTGGGTCGTGCATCGGATTAGCTAGGGATAATATAATGTGGACCATCCTGAACCTTTCCGTCCTTCCCAACTGGCCTTGTGCCCTAACTGTATTTTATCGTAAACGGCATACAACACTAGTTATGCCGTTTGATTCTTTTTTTTTCTTCCTAAATGAAATGTCATACACAAACTATTTGATAAACTAAAAGTGACACCGGTTGAAGTAAAATGATTTTTTCTGAAAACCCATATTTTAATAATTCTCTATAAACATACATGTACATACAAATATATAAAATCATTTGATGTTTTGTCAAATATTTTATTATTATTCTTTTTATATATATATATTATATATATATATTATATATATTATATATATTATATATATTATATATATATTATATATATATATATATATAATGTCTGAAAGTGTTACGATTATTGTGAACTAGAGTACAAAGGAGGTATACTTAAAATATGAAAGCATCTTCATGTAGAGTTTCGCACAACACAACAGGAAGAATTGAAAGCCAAGAAGACAAAAACAGCGGATTTAACATCTTCACATATTAACGCAGGTGGAGTGATGCGTATCACAATTTTAAAAGGTCATAATGGTTGAATTTGTTTGGTTTATTTTGCTTTACGGCATATCAGTTGCAATAGATTTTTCAATGTCGACAAGATAATTTCTCAGATAGGTTTGTATGAATAGAATATATATTCTTTGTAGGAAATCAGATTGTAGATCAGATTTGATTCACTTTATTTTAAAGAGGGGGGTTGTCGAGAGTCAAATATATTACTGTTAATAATTATTTTTCCCCTCAAAAAAGTATTGCTGATTTTTTTTTGTTACTAGAAAAGTACATTTAATAATTTCGTAATTTTTTTTTTTATCTCAGTTTGATGTTCAGCTGTTTCCCCCAGTAGTGCTACTATTCTGAGTCAGAACTGACTTGGCAATGACAGCAATTAAAATGTGGTTCCGCGCTCCTTAAAAAAAAAAACCTTCCACTCAGATGCAGTTTATTATCATAAACAGGATAATCCATGGCAGGATAATTCCTAAAAATGAATCCTCTTTAACTTCCAACCTGTTTGATTGTTACAATTCAATATCTTAACCTATTATGTGCCTTGTCTCCTCAGAAAGAGACTTTCATAACTCTCTATCATATCCTATTCTTTGTAGATCTAAGCAATTTTTGTTGACTTAATTTCACACATATTGCATGTCCTGTCATTGACACAAGATATTTAGGGATATTATTCGTTGTTTATCTGGTGATTGCCGTATTTTTTAAATTTTTTTAATCATATCACCCCAAGCAAGGCAGAGGGTTAAATAGAGCGATTGGGTATAGGAAATCTCAGAGGGAGGGTGATAGACGAGTTTGGAGGTACGTAGGGAGAGTGTTGGAGGGAATGGGTGCGAGTTAGTGTGTTAGGAGGTGTCTATTGACCTTACATTTAAACTCCTGAAGGTTGTAGCCGTCAGGGAAGCAATCATGCGGAAGGGAATTCCACAGGCGAGAAGTGCGAGAAAAGAAGCTGTGGAGTAGAAATTGCAGTTACATTTCATCGGTTTCACAGTAAAGGGGTGGGACCTAGTTGCCAATCTAGTATCTCGTGCAAATTCACACCTAGGGGGCACCAGTGATTTAAGTTCATTCGAGCAGAAGCTGTGAAAGTACTTATAGAAGAGGCACATGGAAGCCACGTCACGCCGGTGAGAGAGTGACTGCAGGCTGTCAGCTAAGTCGGTATCGATCACATTACACATTCTCCGCTGTATTTTGTCAAGAAGCCCGAGGAGAATAGTAAGGGCACCCGACCAGATGTGGCAGCAGTATTCAATATGTCTTGTAAGTGTGTATTCTCGTGAAAGTTTTTTTCGTAAATAAGACTTTTTCCTGTATTTTTCAGATCTAAGCAAACATCTCATTTTTGTTCTTATTTTCCTTAGAATTTATTTATTGCTGACATAGAAGATGCTTTCCAATATTTGAGCAAATATTAAGAAATAAGAAAAATCTTTTTAGGAACAGTGTATTGGACAGCTAGTAAATACTGGACGCAGATGAAATCACGTATGAAAAAGACATTTGAGGCGAAGGATATGTCCCTATGAAAGGAACGCTGATAGTACAATAAGCAAAACAACAGAGCAATATTATATATGCTATAGGTACCTCTCTCTATTAGAATTACTTAAATAAAAAAACAAAAACAAACAGAAACATTTCTGTTATAAAAATTTTAGTAAATATATTGACAAAGGCACAATTATGGTTAAGTATCTCGCAGGGCCTTTTTTTCAGATAAGCAATATGGCTTTCGCTTCTCTTGGTGTACAGATAATTTGTGAATTATTATTGCTTAAACAGTTTTCAAGGTTTAGATAAGTATTGCGAAACACGGGTTGTTGCCCAGGATCTAACGAAAGCATTTGAAATGTTACGGTTTTTGGAGGCGAATTGTTAAACTGATTCAGTCATTTTATGAAATCACGAAATGAACGTTACCTTCAATGACCACTCTTGATCTTTTTTGAATTAATGCAGTTGTCTCCCCAAAGTGATATATCCAGCTCTAGATCATACTTAATTTTGATTAACGACCTTCTTGTTGATATTAGTTCTCGTCTCGATATCTGTGATGATGGCCAAGTCGTTAGAACGTTCGGATGGGCTAGTTGCCGAGTCGTTGGAACGTTCACTTTCTGAGCATGAAGCCCGGGCTCAAATCTCACCATGGTCGAGTCGTCAGGAAAGTGATTTCTTGATGTTATCGGTCTGTAAGAGACGATTCAAGCATGCGGAACATTTAGAAAATGCCTGCAAAACATAGCACGAGTTGACCCAATTCATGTGAATGAAATTGGGAAGACGGCTCTCTTTTGGGAGTCGTCGATGGTTGTGCTAGCTCGAAGTCACAAGTCGTCGTGACTGAGTGTTTAAGCGTTCTGGTCTTGTTCAGTCTGAAGTCTGCTCAGCATAGTTGCAATATAAACATGGGCTCTGTGGGTGTTGAACATATACAAAATGTGCCTGAGCAGACGTCTGCAATAGAGATTAGTTAGCCGCGCTGGTAGATATGTATCCTAGGATACGAGTGGCCAGCCATTATCTATCATTTAGACACAACCATTTATTTGTCTGAATAGTAAATCTAACTAGTTCGACAATAAAATCAAATTAGAAGTTTATCTAAAATAATGACCTACCTTCATGACGATACAAGAAATATGGCACATGACCCAAAAGTGGGGTGGGTAGAAGGCGGCCATCGATCATCTTCTTGTGCTGTCTCCTTTAAAGATGTAGGCGTTCATGGACTTCCACTTGGCTTAGTCTCTTTGCTCAGATCAAACTAGTACGTCTCGCTCCTTTTCCCTATCTCTCCTGCCATTTATCAGATTTGTGAGTATTAAGTTCTCCAGGCCGTCCTTCCTCATTACTGTCCCAGGAACCTCATTTTTCACTTCCTGATATTTAGTATCAGTTTTCTTTTCGTTTGCATCTTTTCCAACACCGCATTGTTGCACACGTTCTCTGTGCATGGTCTCCTCAGCATCCTTCTGTAAAACCACATTTCGGTTGCGTCAAGCCTCTCCTTTATCTTTGAGATGGCTCAGCATATATTTCCATAAAGGAGGACAGATATCACACAGCAATCCAGCATTCTTCTTTGTTTTCTATTGCTGCTTAGCTTCTGAAATTCGTCTTTGGTCATGCCAATGCGTCTTTGGATCTCTGTCACTTTTCATTCTAACTATCCTATACCTAGCTAATCACATTTCTGACCAAATCCATAGTAAAAAAATTTCCATTTACTACAAAACAATCTTTAGTTTACAATACCATAATACGACATATTCACAGACGAACTTATTAAAGGGTTAACAAACACACGAGATAAAAATGTATTTATAGAGAATTATTTTCAAAGTCCATTGATAGATTAGTAGCTAGGTATCATTATTTTACAGTCTAAATATCTTCATGAACTAATAATTGTTTTCTCGTAGAACTCTTTCCTGTTCAGTTCGGTCACCTTTTCGAAAATGTAAATGCAATGTCAACTGTTATCTTCTCTTATTATGTGTTTTAAATCTTTCACACTCAGTAACCCTCTGCCTGTTAGTAGCTCGTTTGGCTTGCTTGGGGGGAAATCATAAAAAAAGTTCGGAATATAGACAAAATCTTTATGAAAATAATTATATTTGACGTCTGTTTGTATTTTTTTTTTTTTTACACTCGTTAATCACTTATGAATTGCATATAGAATATTGACTTTGAGCCTGAAATATGTTCCCACCAAACTAGAAGATGTAATAATCATATGTGATAAGAGTCACGTTCCCGACTTAAAAATAAAAACAAAACTGGGTCCTTGGTAGATACTGTCGATGTATCAGCTGAACGTTTACTTTGCTTAGACAGCAAAATAAAGGTATGTTTTTAACATTTGGCATTTTATTACATTAAATAGAAACAAGGAGGGCATAATGTTTTTTCTTGGGGTATATTTGGCATGAATCTGAGTCTAAATTACTACAGAAATGAAGGAAAGTGCGATAACCAAAATGTGAAGAAATACCGTTTCAAGAAGAAGGAAGATTTAGTTTTTTCTTAGGATTGAAGAACAATATCGCTGTTCCTCTTCAAGGACAATTCATTTGTGTTTGCCATGCTTGTACATCGAATTTGGACAGATTGAATGACGGTCAGTTTGTCGCTTTGAATTTTGGATTAGGTTCAGAAATACGACTACTGCACCCCTATATAGAGAGGTCCCTCTTTCGCATTGAGCCACGAATCTGACTTTGGTATAATCGTAACCAGTGTCAAATTTACTAGCTATAATGAATCAGATTAATTCGCCAAATGTTACCACTGCTGAACCGCAATTCTACAGCCCTGAATATGCCAACAAAGTTACTGACTCTTACGATTAGGTCAGCTTAGTTCTCACCATACATTTTGCCGATAGTAGCACTTGTTTTAAAAGACTGACATTTATATGAGCGGTTTCGACCCTTGTGACATTATTAATATTAAAAAAATTATTTTTGATAAAATATATATAAGAGAACACTATTGAAAGATCAGAGAAAAATGAAGGAAGAGTAATACTGGGATATAGAAATGTTATATATCTGACTCCATTTAAAAAATTGACTAAATGAACAAGTGTGAATTCCTTAACATCTTTTCGTGGCAACGTCATACATTCAAAAAGATCACAACAGTAAATATTAATAATACCAATAGATATGTATTACTATTAGCAGTGTTAATAGTCACAGAAAGGAAAGCAGAAAATATTAACGAAGAGAAGATTAACAAAGAGGGGAAAAAAGCTTTTTATTCAAGTCAGACAGAAAGCATCTATTATCATCTGCTTGGCAATGTTTAAATAGCGTTGAAACTAATTAGTAATTGAATGGATGATCGCTTTGGAATACAAGGCACTGTAAGCAAAAGATGCCAGACTATGGAATGCTGATCAAATACAAAGAAAGTGTAGGAAAATGTCGTTTGAAAAGAAACAATTAAAGAGAAATAAAATGGCTAAAGTATAAAAGAAAACATCAATAACGTATAATTATGAATAAGGCAAGGAATAAAACTGATAAAAGAAGCCAGACGAATAACAAAATAAAATATTGAAGTGGAATGCAAACAAGTGGCGTAAAATATGCGTAGAGGGGCAGATAAAACTAAAATAGAGAAAGAGATAACGATAAATGGATAATTGAAAAATTAAAAAAATGTTAATCGAGAAAGTTAAGACTTAGCTATGAAAGAGAGGCTCTCAACAGCAAATGGCTTCTTCCTTTGGCTTCTGCTTAGTTAATGAAGATGAAATAAAAGAGCTGAAGGCGATTTTATAGACGAAAACAGTAACTGATTTTAGCAAGACGTGGTGAAACAGAATGTTACGCCATTCTTCTAACGAATCTGTGTTTTTTGTTTTTCTTAATAATCATCTCGTCCCAAAGCAAGTCATTTTACTGCCACAGTTTTGCAGCGATTACATACGAGGAAAGTTATAAGAAAGATTGACAGGTTATAGGGGGTGTCAGGAAGTGGATAAGAGAAGGATTAGAATACTGATGAGCGTGAAGTGGACAGAGAAAGAAGTATGAGAGAGAAGATGCAGGTTAGGGAGATAGAAGATGACTACTGACTTTATATTTAAATTCTTGGAAATCGTAGCTGTTGGGGAAGCAAATAAATGGAAGGGAATTCCACATGCGAGAAAAGAAGCTGCTGTTGTGACCTTGTTGCTTGAGTAAATTCATATATAGAGGGCACCAGTGAGCTAAGTTCATCGGAACAGAAACCGTGAAAGTATTTGTTTTCTTTATATATATATATATATATATATATATATATATATATTCCCATTTTACAAGGCAGAAAAGTCAAGGTCGATTTACTGACCAATGGTGCTGTAAGGGCCTACAAGAAAGGACTAAAAGACACCTATCGTGAGGTTAAAAAGTATACTTAACTGTTGACCCTATATCTGGAGAGGCAAAGAATCTAGGAATAGTGAAGGTATGCTGTTGACATAGACTGTTTTGGCTAAGAACTTCAGGTCCTTACGTATTATCGGGAGGACCTTTAAAAAAACGACTCAAAAATTAAAGTAAATTATTTATTGAAACGGTTAAAACAATAAAATAACATTACATTTGTAATTCCGGAGGCCAGAACGTCGCAATTGCTTCCAAAAGTGACTCAAAGACATCAGTACAGGCAACATGCTTCCGCCACATGAATTCGGCCAAATACGACTCCAAATGGTGACGTGCAGTGCCACAGTGCTTCTTGTTTCGCCACTTTGTCGATCCCCATAGGCGTTCCACTGTCTGCGTATGAGCCCCGGTGTTCGAATCCACAAAGTTGTACTTGTGGTTGACGTTGAGGTGATGAAAGCCTGATTTTTCCAGTTCCTTGGTGTTATAAGCGGGGAAAAAAAAGAAAAAGTAAAAATCAAAGGTCCTCCCGATAATACGTAAGGACCGAACTTCATTCTTCCAAGTTGAATGCGACAGAAATGAGGATGTGTAAACCCTGTGTAAGTGAAATGAGGTGACCTAGCTTTGTGTAACTAAGGGATGTATTTTTTCTGAACACCTTCCTGGGGGACTATCGAGAATCTAGAGAGGTTTTATGTGTGGGGGAAAAGAATTTTTGAGTGAAAAACACTTTTGAACTTTATGAACGTTGTGAGGGATGAGCAGTTCAGGCACACATGTAGTATATTGTTGTCTATAATCACCATTCAAGCACTCAGTATTTCTTATAAAGCAATCACTTGCCCTTTTCTCCTCTGATGAAGACATAAGCATTTTTTATCTTAGTTTTATATATTTTATTTTGCAGTGATTTTTAACCCTGTACAAGGCCCCGAATTTATTTAATATCGGGGGTTATACTGTAAGATTTAATGTTTATGTGGGGGAGATAACGGTTAATCCTAATCACGGACAGGTTAAAAATGTAGTTGTAGCGATTTGGAAAAAAAAATTATTGTGAGTCGGTTACACAAAGCTGTGGTTCCTAACAATGCGTTTAGTATCGCTGGTCATAAACCTAATTGTAAGAAACGATAGAAATAAGTAATGTGTGTCCTAGGATTTTCTATTAATGTTTTGACAAATCGGTGATAGTCTTGCGAAATCGCGTCTGTCGTAGGGTGGAAAATAGTTTGTTACACATAAAAACATCTGTAGACGCTTTTAAATTCTACTGATGCGTGTACTGTCAAAACTGGACAGCTCCTTCCCAAATATGACAGCAGTACACTATTCTTGGCCAGATATGGATCTTGTAAAAGTAGTAGATCGAACAAGGCACTAGGTACTTACTGGTAATGGATCGAATTCACGATCTGGTGTCTGGGTTGAGTTTAAAGCTCAATAGTCGCTTGTGTGCATTTATTTTTGTTTTCACTGCATTTCTGTTTCATCTAATTATATTCTATTTCATGTTCAATTTTGTATTAGTTTTATTCGAGTCTTTCTGTGGGTCATGTGTCCCATTTTAATAATGTTTGATCTATAGTTGAACATTAATAATGTAGACTTGACAGTGTATTTGAAATCCATTTTTCTAATTCTTTTTCCTGTAAAAATCTAAAAGGCAATATTAATTTTCGTCCCTGGTTAGTATCATTAGACTCTTCTGTAAAATAAAAATTAAGTTACAGAATAACCATACAAAGTACTAATGTTTTTTGTAATATGTAGTTGCCAAACGTCCGCACAATCTCTTTTTATCATGTTCTTCTTCTTAATCTCTGCACCGTCACTCCCATGGCCAGGTGTGCTTGTAAACTCTCTGCACAAGTATACAGATCCTACCGCATGTCTGGTTCGTAGGCTACCAGGGTATTAATTCCTGTCTTAGATTAATAGAGCTGACGCCGGCGATTCTTCTTCAGATTAAACTTGAAAACATATCTTGGCCAAATATTACCTCGCCGTAGGTTCAATTTTGTGGGAATCTCTACTCTGGCCGTTTATTCAATTCAAGAAGCCTTCTGCCCAGCGACACTGTGTAATCATCGCGCTGGTTGTACATGTATTTATGGAGCCTATTCAACTCATTTGTGTTAAATAATCATCTCTTGTCATTTTAACCGTATTTGGTGTTTAGACACCCTTCTTACCCTACAAAACAAAATCTGTGTAAGAAAACTGTTCAGTTGTGTCAGAGTTACATAGAAGCACTCGTCAATAGACCTGTCATTTTCTTTCAAGAAAATTTTTTTTTATCATATCACCCCAAGCAAGGCGGCAACGCCACTGATGTGCAGGGGGCTACATAAGAGTGAGAAGATTAGAAAAGAAAAAACCGGAAACCGCATCCTAAACAGGAAACAAGGGATGAGTTGTTGCATTCACATCCGCCCAAATACCCTTGCAAAAGCTATGAATCCTCGGATATTCTTCAAGCTATGGGCTAAATAACAGAACAGCTTAGGTTTTAGAGCCTTGGTTGGCAACTGGTCTACAGCAGAAAGTAATGGCAACCTACTCCTGGAATATCTTGTGCCTAGTAAGTCATGATCGCCCAAGCGTGTATCACGTATGACACTTAACTGAATGAATGATATCTGAACCTAAGTATATGTACTTTTTGTTTCCATATTTTACAAAACTTAGTAGTTTTATAATCTTTCTGAAAAACTATTTTTGTCTCAGTTATTCAATTGATCTGTAATAAGGTTAAACGGAATTCACTGCTGTATAACAGGAACGATATTACACCCAATATTTTTTTTCTAAAGAAATTATTCTCTTTTATAATACTTTGCTATGATTTTGAAAGATCCTTTAGATACCACAATGCCCCTTCGGATGTGGTTCTTACATTTTTTGTAAACATTAATAATCTGTACGGTAAGATTATCTATAAAAGTGTCGAGGGTAGACGTTGTGAGATAAATAGATAGATGGACGGACTTAGCGTCTGCATTTTGCGGTCTAGCTTGACGAGAGTTGCACTCAGATGTAGATCAAAATCTTAGAACGCTAACGACACCTTGAAATTTTTCAGAAAGCCAAAATTAGGGGTAGAAAAATATATATTATCATTCCACAAAGTCAGTGATCAGTTTGTCTTGATTATAATATAGAATCGATCATCCCACTATATATTATCTATATATGTTGCCCCTCCCCCTCTAAACCAAGAGACATTTTACATTGTTATCTATATGTATTAATGTGACGAGGGTTGACGTTGTGTAAGTATTTGCTATGTAAATTCATGTTTTTTATTCTTGTTCCTTAAACTACCCGAGTGAATCTGGGCTAAACTGCCAGTTATTTATTGAGCCATGGTGAAGTGTCTGCTTGCGAAGAAATTAGATATAGTTATTAATCTGGGACACAAATACTAAATGTTTTATAGTTTCCTTTTATTAGGCAGCAGTGCTGAAATTAGCTTTTGTTTATTGTCATGGAGTCTTAGATTTTTACTAGTGTTGCGAAAAAGATTACACAACATACTTTAATAATGTAGTGTTGCATATCAGACCCGACACCAGGTTTTTTTCAAAGTGCAGCTTCTCTCTTTCAAGTATTTGGCTTAAAAATAACTCTTTGATTAGATCGTTACCCATGAAATAAAACCAAAAGAGAAGATTGTAGCAGTTTGTAAATTCTATTCGTATGCAAACTTCTGCTGTAGACAAATGAGAACGAGGTGAGGTTAGGCGGTCTAATTGGCGTACAGTCGCTTGTCTTTCTATTCGTGACGTGTCAAATTGTTTTTGGCTGCTAGTAATCAGTCTCTCATAGAGAACAAACAATGATGAGTGAATGGGTCATGATAGTGTTTAGCTAGGTATAGGATAGTTAACTGAAGACCACCCTCTACCCCTTCCCTTTTTCGGCCTTGTGCCACAATTCGTGTATTTTGACATGAATAAATATTGAGAAAAAATATTGATTGTCCTGTCACCTTTCATCTAATAAATACCATTCACCAAGTCTACGGAGTATGGCTTTACTCAATGACTATCTTTGTCAGGGTCGTTTGACATGTTTGTTGTCAGGTCTACTTCATTTAGGTGATAATTGTTCAGACGAAACAATTTCTATAACGGCATCCACTGATATCGCTACAATACGAAAGAAATTTTAGAATAGACACTATCAAATATATAACAGCATAAGCGACAAAAAAATGAGAAAGAATCACGCAAAAAAAAAAAAAAAAAAAAAAAATTTAAAAATTTCAGTATTTCTAATTTACTCTAAGAATGAATTAACGCTTCTTCCCAGTAATTCGAGAAATTAAGGGTATTGAATTTAGATGCCATTTTAATCTTTGATCTTCCGCAAAAGGACAAATTTAAGATCTGTGCAAAGATTGCCGATGGTTTTCAGCATAATATTTTTTTTTTGTTTTCGTTTGATCTTCATGTTGGTCTGACTTCCCTTGCCGTTTATCTTAATTTGGTGCTTTTGTCATAGAAGCCGTCGAAGAAATGAAATTAGGCTTTTATTTTTCACTACCTTCTTACAAACTTGGGTTGTTAAAATTTGGTGAGAAAAAGGAAAACAGTAATTTAATTTAAAATTAGTGTGAATTATTAAGCGAGATGATTTTTGTTGGTTGTGGCTGAGTATAAGAAAGATATGTGAAATTTTATTGAACCTTCCTGGTTGACTCTATAAGTTACAGTGAAGCACTAAATCGTGGATGAACGTGTACAGTAACAGCATCAATAAATTTAAATATGATTGAAAAAAATACATGTTCAATAGCAGCTCTGATATGACTGGATCGTCAACGAAGTAGACTTAAGTTAAATTATTTAATTTCACAACATAGGAGTTACTTAATATAAAATTCTTAGAATAAAATCACTTATCTATATATAAAATGTATTCTGGCAGTAATTTCTCTTTTATACAAGTTTCGTTACAAATGAGTGACTAGGTACTTTTTTTTTCTATTTATGTAATTTTTCTTTTCTTATATTTTTACTTTTTTTGCACACAAACATACATATATATATATATATATCTTTTAGAAATGTTTTTCTCATTAGACAGTAATAGGTAGCCAAATTTATAAAACTATCTATTAAAGCAAAAGGTAATAGCAAGTGGAGATTGATCCTTTTGAAGTTAATACCAATGTATATTCAATATGAAAGTAGATTGTCCCAGAATTTTCTCATTCATCTGAATTTGACGTAATACCAAATATTTAATTTACGTTTATTTGAATTTAATAATAACTCACACATTATAAATAGAGGATTAACAGATCATTTATTTTTAGATTGTCGTTTCGATTTGTTTGTTTTTTGACATTTTTTACTGTTAATGAGAACGGAATTGTGCTGAAATCCATCACTATATTCTGGTTGTGGGTATACCGATAAACTGCATTCAGCAGCAAGCCCTCTGATTAGGTTTTAAGGAGCGTTCAACCAATTCTTAATTTTTGTTGTTCCCAAGTATACACTGACTCTGGCAGGGAGAATCTCTTATGATTCGAGTAAATAGTTAACCCCAAACTAAGGTAAAAAAAATTATGAAACTTATAAAATAGATTTTTACAGTAAATATTACACAATACATTTGACTATCGACAAACCCCTCTTTATAAAAATAAACCAATGAAAACTGATCTACAAACTGATTTCTAACAAATACATTCTATGCCTACGAACCTATCCTAAAAGTTTTGTCGGCCTTAAATAACCCATTGACATCGATAAGCTGTAAAACAAACCAATATACCAAACTGCAATTAATGTTACAAGTTGACCTGGACACATCATTTCAAAACTATTTATATCCAGGAGATGTGGAGACCTACAATACAAAGTTCAATCAAATTAAATCAATTTTTTGGCTCACCTTAAAAATATAATTAACGTTACCTAAATATTTCTCTCGTTTCTTTTGTACGTTACCAAATATGAGACAATTGAACTCTTCAAAATCTAAAGTAATTGCTTAGAAAAAGATATTTATACGTTCTCAGTTTATCACATACAAACATTGCCCCTTTTGGTACCATATACCAGGCATCGAATATCAGTTTTCAAACCTTTCCTTCATTGTATATTTTTCAGAAAAGAATGATAGAAACATCCATTCTTATGTTTTAGAATGTGAAATGTATTTTTGACACCGGTAGTCTATCAAAATGAGTGTTATATAAACTGGGCTCCCATAAAGTACGTGTGCACGTAAAAAAATAACTTAATTTGTAAAAAGGATTAGAAAGAAGTTTATCTTTAAGATTTTATTTAAGTTTCCACATGTCCTCCATCATTAGCTATACAAAGGATCATACGATTTTGCAATTCACGGAAAACATTTGCCAAATGATTTACAGTAATGCCTGAAATCAGTGATTTTAGCTTTCAAATCTTCTAAAGAACTAGGTTTGGTTGCGTAGACAATTGTTTTCACATTAAAAAAATCTAATGGAGTCAAATCTGGCGAACGTGGAGGTCAATAGAATGGTCCACCTCTTCCCGATTTAGAAACTAGCACACAGCCCAAAGTGACACGAGGCTCCATACTTTGAAAAACTATTATCTTTTAGGTTCCATTGTTGAAGCTCATATTTTTACAGATTATTTGTTTTTGTGATAGAAGCAAAGTTATAAATTATTAAAGTGCACACAGACTTTATGGACACCATATAATCATTTCCTCTTAGAAAAGGCAAGAAAAACAAAAAATGTGTGGCGTCTTTATTAGAGAATGTAAGAAAGCAACGTAGACTGGGAAGCAAGAAACCGCAAGAGATCTCCACAGGCGATAAAAATTGCGAGTAAAGAAACTGTAAGCATAGAACTTACGGTTAAATCTAACCGTTTCATTTGTAAAAATGAAAACTTGCTACCACTCAAGTCTCTTTTTTTTCTTTATGTGACGTGTCTTTTCTGGGTTTAGGTGATAACATCTCTCCACCTTTTTCCCTGTCATTTGTTGATCTTAATATATGATGTCCTGTTATTTCTCTGAAACATTGCCCTACCATCAATTTAAGTCCATCAAATATATCACGCACAGTCTACTGTCTCTTTTCCTCTATCCACCCTGTGAATGCCAGCTTCTTTCAGCCCTTTCTCGGTGCGTGTCACAGAAATTAAAGCTATCACATCAGGATATTGAATCTCCTTTTTGTCTGCATTTTCTCTAAAAATTCGTTGTTGCTTGCATTTTTAGTTCATGGTATTCTAAGCATCCTTCTGTAGAATCACATTTCTGTTAGTTTGAGTTTTATTTTAAGAAATTGTTCAGCATTTGCTGCCATATAAGAGCTATATATAAATTTTATATATAAAATAATTTCTATGAAAGTTTTGCAGAAAAGGCACAGGGGACCTACGTTGAGTTAACATCAGTATGTTAAACAGAATTTAAATATCTTTTCAGGGATTCTAGCTCTTCAATAGAGAGTAGGATTTTTAGACCTGAACTCTTATTAAATTATAAATGAGATGGTTTAATTTTAAACGTACCTTTATATACAGATAGTATTAATCTGTCAGTCAGTTAAATGCCATACGTGATACAGGGAAAGAGACAACTAACAAGGCAGAAATTTTTCCCGTAGTAAGTTGTCTTTACTTTCTGCAATAAACAGATTGCCAACCAAGTCATCAGAACACAATCTGTCCTGTTAATTAACTTAGAGAGCTGGAGGGATAAACGATGGATTAACACTTTTCCAACGGATATTTGTGGGTAAGTGAATGCAACTAGAATTCGAACGCTGCCCTTCGATTTCTCCTTATCTACTGCACTACAACCCACATTTGATAACTGACTGACAGCAGTGACACAGCTCTATAATTGAGCTGAAAAAAAAAATTCATTAAAATCTAGAAATGACTGCTTGTTTTTACTGTAATCCCACACTACGAGTATATACTAGAGTCTGTCGCCCTGATAGGTTAGATGCGAAATTAGTCAGGCCTCGTGTTAGGAAGTGAAATCCAAGAATTTTGGTTATTAGCATCCCATGTTTGTTGGAGAGAGCTTTGAATGCAAAGAAAAAGCTTTATGGATCGTAGGTAAAAAACGAGCCTAACAATACAAAAAAAAAAAGAAACAAAAGCGTATATAATTCAAGTCTTGTAAGAACAGAAGGAACTTAGCTATGATCGGAAAGTGGCCCACCGAAATAGTGTGAAAAATAAAAATAAGAGAGAATATTATCTCAAAGAAAGAAAGAAGGAAACATTACCACTTACACATTCGCTCCAGCTCTCACGTGTTTTGAAGTCATTCAATACTGAATAAAATGGGAGGTAATCAATCTTCATGACGAGAGCATAGAAACCAACTGAGAATAAGTGTGAACACCATCAAACAATAAGGTTGATTAGCTACATGATTCAATTAATAATTACAATTCTAATGAATAATGCTCATAGCAGAATTAGACTGCAGATGAGGATTCCAATTTGATTTTCTTTATATCTGGGCATCAATTGGCGGTTATTTTTATAACATGATAATCGTCATAGTCAAATAATGTAAACTTTTCCCCTCTAAATCATCGAAAATAATGCTTGCCTGTGTTTAAAACAATTCAGGAATAATTTCCACTAGTGTAACAGTTAGAACGACAACAAGAAATAATATTTTCGTGTTGAAAATGATTTCAGCACAAACAATAGACATGAAGAAAGATCAATGCTGATATTTCATAGATTATATGAAAGTATTTAATATAGAACACCAAGAACGTATTGAAATTTTCGGAAAGCTTGATCGACACGGAAACTGTAGTCAGATAATCTGTAACCTGTAGGAAATGCTATTAAGTACTGCTAAGAGAAATTTTTAGTGAATGCATAAAAACAGCAAACGAGTAACAGCAAAGATATACTTTCTCGTTGGATTTATATAGCCTGTAATGCGAGATTATTGCAAGCGGACTAGAATAACAACCAGATTTTATTATCGGTAACAATAAAATAAACTATGTGGTTGGGCCTGCTTGGTTCAAAATGAATATAAAAAAATTTAAAAAGTGGGAAAAGAAAAAATATTAATAATTAAATGAAAATTGGGTACATATGTAGTTGTCAGATTAAAGGTAACTCAAATTCCAACTTACATACTTGGATCATAAAAAATTTCGGTTTCACAGATTGAGCTGTTAAGTATTTTTGATTTGTTTGAGAAACGTATGAGAATAAAGCAGAAACGTACTTGGATTAAACTGTCTGCATGCGGCTAAAAATTAATTCAATAAATACAGAAAAAATAGCAAGGGTCGCCAGACAAAATGCGTTTTCTCACCATTCAACTTTTATTGCAAATTAATCCTGAGGTAATTAGAAATCCTAACAGGATTAATTATTCGGGTGCATAATTTTCTCAACATTACATGACACAGTGTTGAAAACAGACGCAGGAATAATGTCAAGAACTTCTACAGAAGGTAGAAAAGACTAAAAACAGTTGTCAATAGATGAAGTGTATGATTGTCAAAAAATGGTATAGCCCAAAATACAAATTACAGACACCAAAATCAAGTAAGAACAAAGATATAAATATCAAACGAATAATTTAACAGAGCAGGGAAATTAAAACACCGAAACACAATGTCGAAAATGGTTAGGATAGGTGCATTTCAAAAGTTAAAAAAAGTATTAAAAAAATAAAACTTCATTAGAAAGAATGAAATGTAATTTTGATTCTACTACATGGCAGAAAATATTGAATAATCTCACGAGAGATGTGGAAGAATCTTTAGGCAATAGAAAAAAGAATACCGAGAATAATATGAACTAAAAGTGTGAGCAACGGTAAAGTTACATAGAAAATAGCAACAAAAATAAAACATACTTAAAATTAGAAAGAGACACCTTACACATCTAGGACATACAATAATGAAAGCCAGTATCAGAAGATTTAACACTCAGAAGACATATTGAACGGAATATGGAAAGATGAGAGCAAGTGTATAACAATACCTAACCAGACAGTTTAACCGGTTGGCAGAACAGGGTTAACAGCAACTACATCTATTACTAAGAAATACAAAAAAAAGGAAATACAAATAAAATCAAAAGTACATTGTAATATCAAAATTGACGTTCAGATTATAGACAAAAATTTAAGGGATTAAAAACTGTCTTTAAATACAAAGGTAATATTGCTGTATTGCTATATAATGTCTCATATCTTTTATGGTAAGAAATGCTAAACAGTTCTTTCGCGGATCAAAAATGCTTTTGCGCTATAGACAATACATAAACCGCTAATGCGAGAAAAAAGTACGATTTTAATAAAGGAAATACTGAAAAATCTACTGGTAACAATAAAAACGTATGGTGTAATCATTGACAGATAGTGAAGTAAAAGGCTTGGTGAATGTAACACTCACATGTAAATAGGGGGTAATCTGCTTAAAAGTTTGAGGAAACGGATGTTAGAATAAATACAATTTGTTTTATAAAAGAAATGTCTAGAGAAACACCAGGGGGGATACTGTGGAAAGACGTAGTTAATGTATTCTGAAATAACATCAGAGAGAGAGAGAGACGTTTTTTTTTTCTAAATTATAACTGCTGTTTGCCATGTAAACCTGTTACGTCGATGTAAATATTTTCGTTAAAATATATGCCTTTTGGCTGCACAATTCTCTTCTTTAATATAAGCACCTTGAGGAACAAAGACGAACGCACAACTTGTGCTCGATTCAATGACAAGTCATACCAAAGACAGAAGACCACTGCTGAAAAAATGTGTTGTGTGTGTGTGCTTAACAAAAAACATGATCAAGAAAGGAAAAAAAAAACTAATACGAAAACCATACAATGTTAAGCAAAGATGTTTCGTACATCTGAGCATTAGAAATGGAGCACAGCTCACGGAACGGATTAAAAGAGCGTGATTTTTTTTCTTTTTAAATAGATCAGATGACAAAAAGCCACTCAGTTTTCGTGAGGCAAAAACAAAATCATTTATTTATTTATTTTTTTCCAAACCAGTCGTTTTTCTAGTTGACTGCTCTGGGAAACGTCTTTTGTTTTCGAACCAGTTCGTATCTTCTTCACCGACTACTACTTCTGTATTGCGTCGACCGAACGCCCGGTTTCTCTAATCGATTTTTCCCATGTCACTAGGTGATTTGTCCAAAAGCACGCCACATCCTTTTAGTTCCGTAACGATATATTTTTTTCCAACTGCGTCCTACATTTGAACATGAGAAGTGTGATAGACAGACACATTGTTCAAAGCGTAAATTGTGCCACCGTAAACTGCATGTTGTCAAAGCGCAAAACTGGAATCAAAGGACATGAATGCATTAAGTTCTCTTTCATCTAAGAATGTGTACATGGTGAATCAGTTATCAGTGAGGAAAACCGGCTTGGCGGACCGAGTTCACATTCCAGCTGATTTGATTTGATTTGTTTGGTTAACGGCATATCAACTCCTTATGGGTGATTTAATGCTGAAATTGTAATTTTCTTTGGAGATTTGGAGTAATAAAATGATATTTGTTATTCTGCTTTGACAATTTAATACATGACAGATTATACTCAGCTGTTGTGCATAAATGTTTGTATGAATATAATTACTAGAAGAAGGGATGTGTGTGTTTTATTTTGTAGTCTTGTGGAAATTATATTTTTGGCAGTAAATATTGAATAGTTTCACCAAAGGTGTGGAAGAATCTTTAGACAATAGAAGAAAAAAATGCCACTATTGTGCAATACAAATTACAGACACTAAACAAGTAAAAAATATAAATATCAAACGAGTGATTTAACAGAGCAGTGAAATTAAATCACCGAAATACAACACTGCAATTGGTTATGGAAAGATGCATTTCAAAAGCTAAAAAAAATATTAAAAAGTAAAAAGTAAAATTTCATTAGAAAGAATGAAAAATCAGTCCTGAACTGTTATGTAATTTTGATCCTACGATATGGCCGTAAATATTGAATAGTTTCACCAAAGGTGTGGAAGAATCTTTAGACAATAGAAGAAAAGAATGCCGAGAATATTATGGACTGAACATGTGAGCAATGATGAAGTTATATAGAAAATAGAAACATTATGTATAAAATAGGTTAAATAGCAGGTCAGATTGGGTTCTGTAGCCTAAGTGAGAGAAAACTAAAAAAAAAAAAGAAAGGAAATAATATACAGGGGATGTTGAAAAAATTGAAAGAAAGGAATCAAGTCGATAAATGGTGGCAAATGGTGCTAAAATTAAACTGTTGGAGATTGCAGCTATCAGGAAAGCAAATAAATGGAAGGGAGTTCCACAAAAGGGAAGTACGAGAAAAAACTGATGAGTAGAAATGTTGGTTACATTTGACCGTTTTAACAGTAAAAGATTGAGACCTAGTTGCCAATTTCGTAGCACAAGTACATTCATGTTTGCTGGGGCACCTGAAAATGAAGTTCCTCAGAGCAGAAGCCGTGAAAATATTTATAGAAAAGAGAGAAGGAATCCATATCACGTTGGTGAGAATGGGATTGATTACGTTGCAGATCCTTTTTTTTTTTCATTTTGTCGAGAGCCCAGAATTAGACAGACGAATAACATGAAGAATTCTTTCATTTCCGTTGTTTCTTTGGTTTCTTGGTTGATTTTGTTTATCTGCATAAAAATTCTATGAGTAATTTAATACAGAAATCTAAATATTCTTAACACAATTTTATGGTTTCAGCTAAATATATTTTAAACGCAATTGTATACGTTCAACTATAGATAAAATATAGAGTTGGACATGTTGATATTTCTACTATAAAATCTATTCTTTGTAATTTCTGTTTAAAATTATATTCTTGGTTATTTTACTATAAATATGAATTGTTGTTAATTTTTTATGTGAAATTATATCGATGCTATTTTTACTAATAAGCATATGTTTTGGTATATTCATACTGTTTTTAGGGGGTTTGCTTTTGTACATATGTGGGATCCTAAAAAAAGACGACTAATAAAAAACAGTACTTTGTTTTTATTCACTAGTAGAGTTGGTAAAGGGATATGCCGAAGAGAGATGTTAAGATTTAGATGAATTAAATTAGACTGAAACGAAGCGGTCTTCAGTGTCCCATCTATTGGCGAATAGTGAACCCCCCACAAAAAAAAAAAAATAAAACGATGGGAGCATAAAAATATATTTTTAAGCTTTAAGAAAAAAACGCACCAAATCCAGCAATACATTTTAATTGGAGGTTAACAATTGAGTTAAAATATATTTAATTCAAAACATAAAATTGTTCACATTATCTACATTTCTACGTTAAATATAGGTTGATATGCTGCTAAACGAAATCAAGCAATGAACATGAATTCTTCCATAACATTAAGAAATTTAATTTCATACAATTTCTAAATTCAACTTCAATTTTCCAAAATAACGCCAACAAACTGCAGTATAAAATGCATTATCACCTATAATAATTATGTTCACACTAACTTATGCAACATACTGGGATGATGATAAACATAGTAACAAGGCCTTTTATAGTAAAAATGCCAGCGATACATTTTTATGGTTAAAACAAATTACCAGCAATACATTTTCGTGGTTAAAAAAAATTACCAGCAATACATTTTCATGGTTAAAAAAATTACCATCAATTCATTTATTATAACACAATAACACAATAATTTTTTATATATAAAATTATTAATGGTCCAAAAAATACGTCTGTATCTCTGAGATGAGGTGCTATTTACAGTATTTAAATTATTCAAAATATTGTCCTCATCTTTGTTGCCATTTGTACGACGTTTCAGTCGTTGTACGCTTCGGCCTTCTTCAGGTGCTAGAAATTTCGAACCGAAACACTTTATTACAATCACTATGATATATAAACTTTATTCCGCAGTAGTGGCAGTGACATGCCTTGCTCGGGGTGAAACGCTTATAAAAAATTAAAAAAATTAAAAAAATTCCTTGCGTAATGATATGAGTTATCTCCCTCTAAACCTGCTGTAGTCTGGTATAAAACTCACAACACTTTAGGTCAAATCACAGGAACTAACCAACGTCTGTATATACTGGGCCATGTGTCCTTAAAAAGCATATATTTTTATACATTCATAGTGTTTTTGTGGGGTCACTTTAGTACATATGTGGGATCCTAACAGGTGTTACCACCCAGATTCAGGGTGGGCCTAGGAACAATAACAGTTAAAAGATGGTTCCACACTCTTTAAAGCCACATTGACCAGTAGATATAGTCCCAAGAAAATGAAAATTCGACATTAAATGAACCATAAGTAGTTGATATGGTGCTAAACAAACAAAAAACAAACAAACCAACAATTGCAAATGATCGTTATATATTTTTCTTCGGACCATTTGAATTTCATAACGCTTCAAGAAATTCAAATTCTTCAAAATCTTTTTTTCTACATTATGTATACTAGATATTAAACTTGTATCTTTGTAGGTTTACTCTTTGTTTTACGGTTTGGATGTTATTTGTAATAAACTCATAATGAATAAACATAAGAAAATTAATCACTGTAAATACTATACGTATACAGATTGCTATCACATTTATAGCTTTGAAAGATAGTAAGATACATTTAGTACATCTCCAAATTAGTTAGTCAGCCAGTTAAGTGCCATACGTGATACACTCATGGATGATCATGTCTCGAATGAGTCATGACTGACTGGGCAGTAATTTATCCCGCAGTAAGTTGCCATTCCTTTCTGTGGTAGACTGGTTGCCAACAAAGGCTATAAAACCCACTCTGTCCTGATATTTAGCCCACAACTAGAGGGAAGAGACGGATTAATATATTTCCTAAGGGTATTGGCGCGTAAGTTAACGCAAGAAATACAAATGGAATTCGAACTCGGCTCCCCGATTTCTTTTTTCAAGCCGATATCCGCTGCACCACAACGCACACATAAGCACCTAAAAACTAAATGCTATCAGTGTTACTTATACACACTCATATAGCAAATTTTATTACTTAGACAATGTCACACTATTATATTACCCAGATCCATTTCTTTATCCAGAAAACGCAACGCACATCCGTCACTGATCGCTTACAGCGCTTGGTATTCCCAAGCGGTCACCCATCTAAGTACTGACCAGGCTCACGTTGCTTAACTTCGGTGCTCGAACGGGAACCGGTGTATTTAACGTGATATACCGTAAGCATGTGCGTTGTGGTGGAGTGGATGTCGACTTGGAAGAAGAAATCGGTGAGCCGATTTTGAATTCCAGTTGAGTAATCTGCATTCACTTATGCACTAGTACTCTTAGGAAAGTTATTAATCCGTCACTTCCCCCCCAATTATGTGTTAAATAACTTGATGGGGCCTGGAGGCAACCCATCTAGTGTTGGTGTCACAATAAAACACTCTTGGTAGCCCTGGCGAAGCATTAAGTATTCAGCTATTTGAAAAGATTATGAATTTCGCTACAAATTGTGCCAGGGTTCCAAATGCACAGGAAATACTGGAGGGGTGTAGTGAGTTCTATCTCAGCCAAGGCCGCAGGACGACGACGATCTAGAAAATGTTAAGAAAACTTTACGGAAAAGACATTTGCCCGCAAAAATACTACGATGTATTTTTGCGTTCAATTGCATGTAATCTAAAAGAAAAAAACACTTTATATGGAGATATGAGAATTTAATCATCACTGTTAAACAGAAAAAATACCAACTCTTTTTTTGACAAAATATAAATTGCGAATTTTCTGCTAATCAGATGGCAGAAGTTAAAATGTCATATTTTTGCTCAGTTTTCAAAGAAGTTGTAAGATTGGCTACTTCCCATTATCATCAACAATCCAATGATCAGGTGTGTTCATGCCGTCACTGCGCAGCTGACCTCATCACCAGTTTCCTTTCACACGCTAGGATTAAAACCCAGAGTGATAGAAAATAATGCGTAGCGTATCTGCTGCAAGTAGACCTAGAGGAATCCATCCCTCAAGAGTGCAAACTACAGTTGTTCACTTCTAATTTGAAGTCTCAAGCTGGTTACAGACAAGTGACCGTTGATTCCACCGGTGATCTACTGTCTTTTGGCCTCTGGTCAGTTTTTTGGCTTACAAATTGAAGTCTCACCACACATGCAATGACCCATAATTCCATTGATTCATTGTTTTTTGTTTTTTTGTTTTGTGTGTGTGTTTGTTCTTTTTTTTTCTTTTAGGTCAGTTATTTGCCATACTTGTTACACGCTGAAGGCGATCATGTCCCGAAAGAAACATGGTTGAATGGGCAGAAGGTTATTTCGCAGTGGGTTACTATTGCTTTCTGTGGTAGACTGGATGCCAGCTAAGGCTATAGAACCCAATCTGTTCTATTATTTAATCAATAGCTGGATAGAAGAGAAGTATTAAAACTTTTCGCGTAAGTCAATGCAAGGTATTCAACTGGAATTCGAACTCGGCTCCCCGATCTGTCGTTCCGAGTCGATATCCACTGTATCACAACGCCAGTCCTTTCTTGGGTCTCTGTTCATAATTCCCAGACCTAAAACAAATCGGAAAAAGACGATTCATATTTCAGAGTAACTGAAAAAAGAAAGATAGACTGAAGAATTTAATACGGGGTAAATTAAAAGTAAGCTAAGCAAAGTGATAAATATTGTTTAGAGTTACAAAAGATAAGTTGTGGAGAGACGTGATCGACCAAGCCCGGAACAGATTAATATACGGACATGAATAAGACCATACTTTTAGAAAAAAATCAATAATAATAACAAAATTGTAATGTGAGCTCTGGTAAAAAATCAATGTTTACTGAGACATCAGGTTATTAAGTACGGAAATTTGCACTGACGTCCTCAAGGACACATGACATTGAAAAGCGTAGAATCCATTGATATTGCCCAAAAAGCTATGAGTTCAATATATGATTACAATTGAGGTAAACAAAAAATGTAGATTTTAGTTACAGGGAAATAACTGATATGAGACATCCGGAAGAGGCATGGTACATGGAAATAGAACAATCTACTCTAGTGGACGAAATAAAGATTTCAGTTCAAAATTACAATCACCTGAAGAAGGCTGGAGCGTACAACGGCCGAAACGTCATAAATATGACAACAATGATTAGGAAAACATTCCGGACGATAAAAATAGTATAGTAAGATCTGAAATTACATTCTTTTAATTCCAGAAAATGTAACTTTTTTTTTTTTGGCAAATCAGTTTATCTTCTGGTTTTCCACCGGAAGATAGTGTTTGCATAATCCTTGATATTCCATTGTGCAATGTAGATTTGCAATCATATTTGAAATTTTCTAATATTTACGTATGATCGCAAAGATACATCGCAAATCTACAATAGCGTGTAAGAATTCTGGTTCTTTAGCGCAGACTATGATTAAGCTTCTTGTAGAAAATGGGTTCTGATAATTAGATTTTTACCATTTATGTCGTTTCTTCTTGCCAATACTTACCACTACAGATTACACCTTAAAAAAACATCATTACAAAAATACATATCAGTAAATGAAAAATCAAACGGAACAAAAAAATAGTACATAATAATTCTATTAATAATAAGTCTATTATAGTAAAAAACGTCTCATATCACTCCCCAGCGGAAACAACTAATAATCTGGTTCAGTTCATTCTCTTTATTAACAGGTATTAAAGCTCTTGCTGCATGCTTACTCTTCAACAGTCCATTCTTATTTTATTTTTTGCAATAATTATGTCGTCGATTTGTGAAGTGTATATATATATATATATATATATATATCCCTCCTATCACGGTCAGGGTAGATAAGCTGTGAGGAAACCGCAAATAAACCTTTCAAATATTTTGCCATCAATTTTGACGGCAGGGGTAAATTCGTTGGAAATATATTTTCAAATAATACTTGCAATAAAATGAAAAATTTCCCATCTCGTTTTATGGGGAGTGATGTTATCAGTGATTGTTTTTGGTTTGAAAATGAGGTGTCTACCAGCCATAGTTTTAACAGATAATGGTAATGAATTTAAAATTAATTTCGCTAATTAACACAAGATTTGAATCCTGATCACGGTTAAACATTGCCTCTACTCGTCTACGAATTGAAAAAAAAATGTGTCGACAGCTGCAACATCGATTTGAGGACAGAGATTTTTTTAAATGTGATATCGGAGAAATAATAGTTTAATACAGATAGAAATGAATTAAGAATTTAGTAAGATTTTAAACTAACCTAAAAATATAGCAATTGTTCTTAGCGCTAGCAAAATGCCATTACAATGAAATGCATTGACAATCTTTGGATTTACAATAAAAAAAACAACTAAAGTTATTGTGTAAAGTAAGAGTATATGAAAATAATTCGTCTAATGAAAGCTTCATCTAATTTTTTGTAATCGTATCACCCCGAGCAAGGCAGTAACGCCACTGATGTGCAGGGGGCATCTTCTATGTGTCCTGTCCCTTCAGGACGTAGGCGTTCATGGCTTTCTACGTTTTCCTATCCCTGGTGGCTCTGAGCGCGCCTTCTCCTGTTACATCATTCAATTCTCGTTCTGTCATCCAGCTAATTAGGTCTTTCATATATGTCATCCATTGCATTCCCCTGTCTCTTTTCCCTCTATCTGGCCTGTTAGTATCAGATTCTCCAAGCTCTCTTTTCTCATTGCCTGTCCCAGGAACTTCAGCTGTCCTTTCCTGATATTCAGTATTAATTTCCTTTTTGTTTCCATTATTTCCAAGAACTCATCATTGCTCACATGTTCGATTCATGATATTCGCAGCATTCTTCTATAGAACCACATTTCAGTTGCTTCAAGTTTTTCCTTCATCTTTGATGGTATTGTCCAACATTCACTGCCATATTGAAGGACAGACAGCACGTAGCAAACCAGTACTTTCTTCCTAATTTCTAGCGAAATTGTCCTGTTTCTTAATACCTTACTCAACTTCTGAAATGCTTGTTTCGTCATGCCAATTCGCCTTCAGATCTCTGTGTCGCACTTTCCGTCTTCTGTTATAATGCTTTCCAGGTATTTAAATTTTTGTACCTGCTCGAATCTGGTATCCCCGACCTGTATTTCACATTTTGGGCTGCCTTTTTTACTGATGGCCATGCATTCGGTTTTCGTGCAGTTTATTTCTAGTCCTTTCTGGCTACTTTCTTCTGCTACCTTTTATAGGAGGTCTTGTAGTTTCCTTTCTGTGTCTGCTATCAGCACCGTATCATCTGCGTAACTTAGGTTGTTTAAATTGTGTCCTCCAATTACGAATCCAGGAATAATTTCTAGGGTCCTCAAAATATTCTCGCTGTACAAGTTGAACAGATCCGGTGAAAAGACATCCCTGTCTTACGCCCCTTTCTATCCTTGTGTATCCATTCAATTCATTACCTGTCCGTATGCACTCGGTTTGCTGCCAGTAAAGATTCTTTATTACTCTCAAGTTTTTCCCAAATATGTCCAAGCTGCCGAGCATCTCTATCAGTTCTTTGTGGCGTAATTTGTCAAACGCCTTCGCATAATCAATGAAGCACAGGTATAAGTCCTTTTTCATTTGTATTGCCCTTTCGGAGAGCATCCTTATCATAAATATGGCATTCCTTGTTCCCGTGTCTTTAACAAAACCACACTGTCCTTGTCTTATCTATGGCCTGATTCTGCTTCTCGCTCCATTCATCAGGATTCGAACGATCAGTTTTGTTATATGGCTCATTAAACTGATGTTTCTGTGGAGTTCGCACTCGTTTGCTTCTGGCTTTTTAGGTAGTGCTATGAAGATAGACTTGCTGAGATCATCTGGTATATCCCCACTAAGAGTAAAAAAGATTAGATAGGAGGAGAGTAAAGAGAAAGACGAACCAGTTAGGATGGAGCAAGATAAGGATGGGAATACAGGTGTGATGACATTTGCAAAGGTGAAGAAAAAGGAAAGGATATACAGGGTGGTGTAGAAAGAACTAGAGTCAAGTGGTTCGACAGCAGTACTCCATGCATGGACGAATGGTCGACTTGTATATAATTAGGATGGATTTAGGCGGAAAAAACATTCTGGCCCGACACAGTGACCCAAACTTCCTAGCAGTACATTTAGCTGTTGACTCAATGTCATGGTTCCACATTAAATCGGAAATAAAATGAATATTAGTTTTACTACCCGAGTATATAAGCAGTTGATTGGACAAGTTATTGATACGCATAGTTACAATTAATTTGTCGATGTATGTAGTTTCTCCAATGAAGACGTCAGTTTTACACGCAATTAAGAGTGTTTACCGCATACACCCCATCGGCAACGAGGCTTATTATACGCCAAGCAACGGCATGTAAAATATAAGAAAAAATTTAGGCAGATACGTTATTTCATGGTCAATCAGAAGTATGGCCTATTTCAGGTTCATCATCAGCTTCGGTCTTTATTGTACAGAAGATTCTACACGAAATTCGTGTAAAATCTTCTGTACATTAAAGACGGAAGCTTATGATGGTTCGACTGAAATAGGTCATACTTCAGATTTACCAAGAAATAACGTGTCTGCCTAAATTTTTCTTATATTTGTTCTACATGTATCTTTCTTAGAGAGTTATCCTACCGCTGTATGTACAAGATACTCCTTTGGATTCTTCTATATCTACAAAGCATGCTTATATATATATATATATATATGACTGAGTTCATCTTAATGACCGTTAACAGCATCCATAGGCGTTAATCATCCCCGTAAAACTCGAATCAGTTTCACAAATACTTATTTTACATAATTTATGTTTTACGATCGTATGTTAGCAACGGCCATGTTTTAGAAAGAATTGAATCGCGAAGGTTACTTATACTCAATATAGGAAGAGACTGTTTCTGGGACAAGTAATAAGGAAGGCGGGCTTGGAGAATCTGATACTCACAGGAGGTATAGAGGAAAAAAGATGAGGAAAATAACGTGACATACTTCACGAACATAAGCATCTTCGTCTTACCCTCTCTATCTTTCACTCAGCATTTGCCTGTAGAAAAATAATAATGCATTTTTTGTTTGAATTTAAAAGAAACTCAATATTCCCGACATATTTCAAAACACTGACTTGTTTCACCTGTTTTTTTTTCTGATTGCCTTCCATTATACAGGCAAAGATTTGGCTTGTCAGCAAAACCAAGGTCAAGTACACACTCACTGGACACACAGGCGCAATATTTGCTGGTGATCTATCCGAATCTGGACATCTAGCTCTGACTGGTTCCACAGACAAGGTAAAGTGATTTTTTTCTGAAAAATTTTAATCAATATGCCAAAAAGTATACTTATTTTCAATAGCTTACTTTTCATAGATTTCACCATATTTGTATTAAGCTTGTAAAACTATGAATTATTTTGCTTGGCACTCTTTATACCATATTAATCGAGTTAACAAAACACATTCAATACCCAGTCTTTTTTCAGAGACGAATGAATATTCTAAAACTACGAGCACATTAGAGTTAGAACAGTAAAACTCTTTCTACAGGTGGAAAAATTGTATTTTAATGAGAGCTCATTTGAAAAGCAAGCTCGTATATATATATATATATATATATATATATATATATATATATATATATCCGAGTGAGTATAGAACGAGGAGAGAAAAGAATTTTTTTTTCTAGTCCAAAACATTAATTTAAAACAGTGCTCAATATATGATGCATGGAGCTGTGAATATTTATTATAAATTATGTTTTAGAACATGTACATAATTTTTTCTCTATATGTCCTCTTCTCGACAATCATATGTTTGTTTCAATGTTGAGACTCCAACAAGTCCCAAGTAGGCATCTACGCAGATGACACTACAATATAATCCCGCTCCAGTAAGAAACCTGTCGTGGCGGAGAGACATAATCTCGCTGCTGACCTTGAGCGGGATCTACACTCTGTGGTGAACTGGGGCAAGAAGTGGCTTGTCAACTTCAATTCATCTAAGACCAAGCTGTTGTCTGTCAACCATTACAGGCAACCTCTTCTGCCTCCCATAAGCATGGACCAGGTGATTCTCCCGGAGAGTAATACACTACGCCTCCTCGGACTTACCCTGTCCTCAGACCTCAAATGGAACCACTATATTGAATCCATAGCAAAATCTACTGCTAAGAAGATTGGGTCACTATGTCAATCCCGGATGTTTTTTTTTTCCCACCTGAATCCATCCTGCATATATACAAGTCAACCATCCGTCCGTGCATGGAGTACTGCTGCCATTTATGGTCAGGTGCCGCTGCCGTTCTCCTCAGTGTTCTTGACAAGCTCCAAAGGAGAGTCTGTAATGTGATAGGTACTGATCTGGCGACTCGACTGCAGCCACTTTCCCATCGTCGAAATGTGACCTCCCTTTGTCTCTTCTGTAAATACTTTCATGGCTTCTGCTTGGATGAGCTTAAGTCACTGATGCCTCCTCAACAGGTGTTTTCCCGTGCAACCGGACTGGCAACTGGGTCCCACCCATTCACAGTCAAGTTAGCCAAATGCAGACGACAATTCTACTCCTGCAGCTTCCTCTCTAGTACGTCCCGCCTGTGGAACTCGCTCCCGTATTCTTGCTTTCCTGACGGCTACAACCTCCAGAAATTTAAATGCAAAGTTAATACTCATCTACTAAACACTGACCTCTAGCTCTCTCCCCTCCCCTGTCTAACCTTCCCTTTCTCTCCACCTATTTATCTGTCATCGCACCTGCTTTCTCAGCTTTCTATTGTTCCTTTCTAACTAGTTTGTACTCCTCACTCTTTTCTAATTAATCTTTTTACATTTATGTAACCCCCTGCACATCAGTGGCGTTTCCGCCTTGCTCGGGGTGAAATGATTAAAGAAAAAAACTCATCGGGAGACGGAAAGAGTAAGAGTTTGGAATTATCCTCTGTTTATATTTGGTTCGTTGTTGTTGTGGGGTTGGTTGTGGTTATTGATAATTAAGGGAATGTGTCTTTTGTTTGGACCGTTAGTCTTTTAAAAAGCAAAATGATTAGTTATTTTCTTTTCTTTATGTGCTGGCCTCTTCTGAGAGGAAGGATAAATGTGTCACGTCTTACGAAAAATCCAAGACAGTGTACAAATCGTGTTACTTGTTTAAGAGATTATTAACACGAAAACACTAACCATGTGTATATAGTCAGTCAGTTAAACACGCTTGGGCGATCATGTCTCGAAAGAGACATTACTGACTGGGCAGAAGATTATCCCGCAGTAGGTTGCCATTGCTTTCTGGGGTAGACTGGTTGCCAGCCAAGGCTATAGAACCCAATCTGTCCTGTTATTTAACCCATAACTGGAAGGAATAGACGGATTAATACCTTTCCCAAGGGTATTTGCGCGTGTCTTTCGAGACATGATCGCCTAAGCGTGTTTCACGTATGGTACTTAACTGACTAATATTTTCTGGTGATCCTGCTATATATCTATAGACCCTTGAATAAATTGAAAGAAATATCTGCAATATCACTGGCCCTGAAATGTCATTTTGAGTTAAGTAACTTTTCAACCATCGTAATGTAGCTTGTTTGTACCTTTTCTATGATTACTTTCATAGTAGTTTTTTTTTTTTTTTTTATAAGCGTTTCACCCGAGCAAGGCATGTCACTGCCACTACTGCGCAGGGGGCTACATAGAGTGGAGAAAGGATGATTAAATATAGGAAATGTCAGAGGGTGGGTGATAGGCGGGTAGGGATACCGAGAATGGTTAAATATAGGAAATGTCACAGGGTGGGTGATAGGCGGGTAGGGATACCGAGAATGGTTAAATATAGGAAATGTCAGAGGGTGGGTGATAGGCGGGTAGGGATACCGAGAATGGTTAAATATAGGAAATGTTAGAGGGTGGGTGATAGGCGGGTAGGGATACCGAGAATGGTTAAATATAGGAAATGTCACAGGGTGGGTGATAGGCGGGTAGGGATACCGAGAATGGTTAAATATAGGAAATGTCAGAGGGTGGGTGATAGGCGGGTAGGGATACCGAGGATGGTTAAATATAGGAAATGTCAGAGGGTGGGTGATAGGCGGGTAGGGATACCGAGAATAGTTAGATATAGGAAATGTCAGAGGGTGGGTGATAGGCGGGTAGGGATACCGAGAATGAGTAGTTGTTCTGATGAACTTCACTCAATGATTTCGTTTCGTATTCTAGAAAGAGAATCTATGAGAAAACAAAGCGATAAATATAGCAGACATTTAAAACTAGTTTATAAATATCTGTTATAACCAGCAAACGTGAACATACGTAAAAAGAAAAACTTATCTCAAAACAACGGGATTAGTCTTCTGAAGGAGCTAATTAAGGCAAAAGTGTCTGTCAGAATGTGCCCCTTATTTGAATAAGAAAAGTAATGAAAAATAGAAAATTGGATAATTCTATCAAATATAATCTGAAAAGTCCATTGATTTTAGATTTGAGTTTCCAACTAAACTACTCTTATATAGGTACCTCCATTACGTAACAAAATCCAGCATAAAAAAAAAGTTTAAAAAGGTTCAAAACTTTTTCTATCCAAAATGTTTATAATATTATGAAGAGAAAAGATCAATGTGAATTTTAATTATTTTATAAAATTTTTTAATCCCTTTTAACATATTCGAAATTTTGTCAGAAAATTTTGTTTTTGATTTGGAGTTAGCGTGGTTAAAAATATTACGTCTATTTTATAAATGATTAAGAAATTTTTTTTACGTAACTCACTTTTTCGTTGACAAACATTAATTTGGAAATTCTCGCAAAAATCAAATATTTGTCGGATTTTAATGAAACTTTCAATACTCATTAACAAATGAATAAAATTATTTCTGAAGTTATTACTTTCTTAAAATTTTGATGAAAACAATTTTTTACGTCTGTTAACCCCCTTTAAGTAAATTCATGAATTTTAATAAATTTTAATTTTCTGGTATTTTTTTTATTAGTTAAACGCAGAACTCATCGGGAAATATAAATCATGTATTTTTTTATTTAAAATTATGATTCACTATACGAAAATCTGCTCTGAAGAGAAATATAAAAAATGCAATAAAACTTTGATATAAGTTAATTTGATAAGCTTTTAATTGCTGGAATAAATAATAAAAAATAAGGACATTATAGTTGACGAAAAAAGATTTTTTTTTGATTACTAATAAATTCTTAAAGAATTGTTTTCATTTTTTTAATTTTTTATTATAAATAATTCATAAAGTTTTAAAAATACTTTAAAAATCTTTTAAAGAATTGAATCGTTTTTTGTTTATTAGTTAAGAATTGATAATTATGCTGCCTATAAAAAAAAATTAATAAATATTTTTCATCGCGTATATTTTTAAAAAGGGGAAAAATTAATAAATTATTTGTGCAAATACGTTCAAATTTATAAAGTACGATGTTCAAGTCTATAAAGTACTGTGTTCCATATGGGTCAAAATGATTTTATAAGTTAACAAGCGTTCTGGGTTATTCCTCCTTACATAGCAAAACGGAAGAACGCACTTTCATTCTTACGATTTTTTATTCTCTACGTTTCTAAAATTTTTATTTATTCAGAAAGCATATTCAAATGTCTAGTTATAAATATAAGCTGAAATTCTATAAAATATTATGTAAGTGCTGAAATTATTATGTTAAATTTTTAATTTCACTATTTAGTTACCCCCCACCCAAAAAAAAAAATTATCACGATGGTTCACCAGACATTGCGTGTCTGTCAACATCCAGCAACTCTCTGACTTTCATAACAAAAAAAGTGTCTACTGTATTTAATTTTTTTTTATAGTAAATTTCTGGGACTAAACAATTATTAATTGATTGAAAACAGATAAAGGAAAGTTTAATATTAAAATTTGACTTAAATAACGTGCCAGCGCTGTAAATTTTATTTTTTCAAGATTTTTAAAAATAGAAATTTGGCTACTGTTTATGTAATGAGCCAGTCAATCAACAATGGCGGTATTTTTAAAAAGAAATAATAAAATTTTAATATTTTAGATTTAAATCAATATAATTTCGGTTAAAAATACACCAGTATGTTTTTTTATTACTAAAATTATTAAATTTAATCTCTTGGCTTTCAATTAAAGCTAATTTTAAAGCTTGAAGATAACTTATTTATTTTTAAAATTTAAATTTAAATTTAAGTATAGAAGAATTGACTGGACTCCAGTGAAGGTACCTACTCTTATATATAAGTGTATATGCACAACATACAACAAATACTGAAACGGATATTGAGTTGAAAAAAAATTAATTAAAGTTCTTTAATTTCAGTCAGACATAAGACATTAACATTCCCACAACTCCCGTTCTAATTGCCGTTTAGTTTGTTTTGCGCAAAAAAAAATTGTTATTGATTTTTCCTTATTTTAGGTGTTTGAATATCACGTGCAAAATTTGCCTAAGAACTTTAAACACAAGTTATTCTAAACGTCGTACAATACACAAGTGAGTGCTGAAAGTTTTACTTTCGACCTAGTTCCCAATAACAGTCTTCGAAATAAATGCATATGAAAATATCGATTTGTGGAAGTGGGCTGTGACACTGTTTTTGCTACACGATTTTCATACGAATTTCTAATGCAACTATTTTAATTGACCTAAATTTCAACAGAAATATGTCCATTTTATATGACATTATAGATTTGAAATAAACAATTTTCCTATCAGAGCTTTGCTCGAAACATCAGCAAATAGATCGATTTTGAAAAATGTTTCTTAAAAGTTTCACCTTTTGAAAATTTTGCTGCAAGGGAAAAATAGTTTTACTGTAAAACTGGATTATAAAAGTTTTTTTTCTTTTGATTTCGAAAACTGCCAATAGGAATACAACGGAATCAATGAAATCTAAAGATTTTCCTGTTATCAAATTTAAGGATTTATCTCATCAATATTGCCTTCTTTTTCTTCAGATTCTATGTACCATGTCCTTTCTTCCTTCAGAACGTTGGCGGTTATAGCTCTTCTCAGTTTCCTCTCCGCAATCTTGTTCCGACAGCCATTTAATAAAGCTTGCAAGGTAGATTATGCGCAGGTTTTATATGTCTCATGGCTTCAAGCAGCCCTGTTAATATCAAATTTCCAAGCATTCTTCCCTCGTTATGTGCTTTAAAAATTCATCTCTCGATTAATGATTAATCTTCATTACTCACATGTTTGATCCCTGGTGTACTCAGCATCCTTCTGTATAACCATATTTTTGTTGCTCCAACTCCATTCGCCATCTGTAAGAAGATTTTCAAGAATTCACTGCCATATCGTAGGACAAATATTATTTAAGATTTCAGTACTCATTTCTTTGTATTTAATAGCTTTTTTCTTTAACTTAATACGTTGATTAATTTTTGGAATGTAACTTCTAAAACAATGGGCTTTGCGATTTTAGTTTCGTAGTTTGTGTCCCGTGTTAAAACTCTTCCCAATTTTTGCAATTGTTTGATTTCTCATTATCTTTTTGCAGTTTTATCGCTCCTCGGCTTTTTGGCTGGGAAGCATATGACCAGATCTTACCAACTATGACTAGTTCTGAGCAGATAAGATCAGTTGAGAACGCAGTTACCGCGTAAGCGGAGGCTGGGTAATCTTTGACTAATGGCCTGAGCGTACGCGCTCGGGTTCTCCACTTTAAAAACCACCCTTTTGTGACATCTCTCACCATTGGGTGAGAAGAGTAAATATCTTATCTTCTTGCAGTTGAAATTTAATCCTTTCTGAATGCTTTCCCTCTCTACTAAGAGTTACTGTAGTTTATTTTTTTGTGTTGGTTATAAACATTCTGCAGTTGGAGTGTTCTTTGCGGCAGACAATAATGAACTCTTAATTCTTTCAAAATTGCTTCCCTGTATAGGTTGAATAAATCCCGGTGAGAAACCATATCTTTGATTTAAACCCTTTTCCACTGTATATGTATTGAATTCATTTGCGATCCAGCAGGCGGTATGTTGACAGTATAAGTATTGAAATAGTAATAAATAATATGATATTTTTTGAAATGTTACACTAGTTTCTTTCTCCCATTCAAAAATCGTTTAATGAGCTGTTCCATGAATTTAGGATTGTGTCAATGTTTTAAACGAATATTACATAATAAGAGAAATTAATATAGTATTTATATCCATCAGTTTCATATTTGAAGAAGATTGCGTTGGTCGCCGTCTGAGGAATATATGATATGGTTTCGTCTACCTTGAGGTATTTTTGGAGATATCTCACTCCTAAAAATCGTGCAAATAAATTATTTAATTTAAGCAAGAATCATTTCATTCTATTTTGAACATTACGTCAAAGCGAGTGTAAGAGAACCTCAAATTCAGTAAATGTCGATCAGATTATTTTGTTCTTTTTTGATGCAACACTGGATCCAATGCTTTTATGCATTTACGATTATGTAAATATAGGACGTTTTCTTTTATATGTTCGAACGATGTTAAAAATAAGTAAAAGTGTATATAAAATGTAAGATGCCAATTATCGATCACATGCCTTCTAATAAATTTTAGTTATGCGACTGTTAAACGTGTACTTTATGTTAAAGCATTTTGAAAGACGAGAAATATATACGAGGTTTGTCTGCGACTGGATCTACTGTTTGATCTCTAGGCAAAAGAGATAAAACGATTGTGTTATCATCTAAGATGTTGACTTGGGAGTCTATAACTATAATCTTAGCTTTGCATTTTTCACATACAAGAGTTGTGGCAGGAAAATTCGTGCTACTTTACGACTACAATCCACCAACTCACAACGCACTTAGTATCCGGCAATTTCTGGTCGAAATTAACCGCTCTATTTACCTGATCTTTATTTGTGTGACTTTTTTCTTTTCCCTAAGCTCAAGAGAATCATTATGGGAACAAATTTTTAAAGTGTTGAGACCATCAAGAGGTTCGTAACGACGCAGCTGAGTCATTCAAGAAGAAATCTTCCAGCAGATCATAGAATTGTGGGACAGTTCATTAGACTCGAAGTAGAAGCTATATAGTTTTTTGTTTGGATTGAAATGAATGATAACACCATTCCAGTTACTTTACAGACAGACCTCGTATGCCATATATAAGGAATAATATATGTTACCTAAGAATAAGGATTACTCTAAAATAGGTTTCAAAATGTCATGTATTCCACTTGAAGGTAGTTGTGCAGTAGGTTAGTTGCTATGTTTGGAAAAGTATTCATTTTTCCATCAGCAAATCATTTTTGAGCAATGTAATTGATATTAAGATACTTTAAAGTGGCGAATGGCACACACGGACTTGCCAACACGAATGTTATTCGCAACTAATCTAGTCAAATCCCAAAACTTAATTGATTTCTGTGTCAGCTGACGGCACTTATAACGTTGTCCCCATCTGCAAACCCCGATGCACTGTGTAACATTCTGGGGCATCGACGCTTCTAACCTTGCCAGTCAAAACAAAGACTCTGCATGTACATTTGTATTTGCGCTGAGCGACAAACACACTTCCCAGCAAAATCTACACCGACCAAAAATATAATAATAATGAATATTAACACTCTTTCTTTCATTTGAAGTATTATGTGCCTTATACAAGCTCCGAAATATTTGGTCATGATAGAAAAGAAGACTTTGTTTGAAACGATAAATTTTGATTAGTATAAATAAATAAATAAATACAATTAGTTAATTCCTATCAATAAACAAATATATTTATATCAGCGAGAGATGAGAATGTGTTCTTTTAGAGGATATACTTGCCACATACGGTTCAACGGGAAGTAGCTTAGCGATTACAGTCAATGCGAAATTTGATGCAAAGAAAAAAAAACACGATTTTTAACTAATTTGATGTTGCTGAGGATATTTGATTTTCACGGTTAGCTACTGTTTTGTGCTGTAATGAAATTGCTCATTTTAGGAAAAAAATTCAATTTACGAATCTGGCTGATCGCAACGTTTAGTTAATAATGGTCCTAGAAGCGCATCAATTTTCAGGAAGTGTGGTCAATTTATCTCCGCTATCAGAAAAAACTGTTTTTATGAGAAATAAATAAAGTTTTATTCAAAAGTCATGAAGTAGAAGTACTGATTTTTTTCGATTGTATCGCCAAAAATTCAAATTAACTCATTAACTTTATCAGTTATACATATCATCAGTAATCCGCTAATATGACTATTAACATTCATATTTTGCATAGCTATCTAGATAAATTTCTGGATAATTGCGGTGATGTGAGTGATGAGCAAGGATAACAATTCCATCAGAATATTAAAACAATGAAAGAGCGTTACCATGGCCGGTGGGACAAAAGAATGGCTATCTACTACCGGATTATCAAAAGGGACTTAAATAATATTGAACATGACATACAATCAAGAAATAAAAATTGTTTACCATAGTTCTTACGTCGACGAAGGTTTATTTCTTCTGTTAGTTTATTAAATGATTTGAGGAAAATACATGTTGCTCTTGGTATATTCAATCGTGTTATTTTTAAAGACTTAGGTTTTGATTGTTATTGAAAAAAAATAGTATTTCTTAATAAGCAGATCAATATTTGTTCGTTTAAATACAAATTGTGAGGTTTCTACGATTTTACTTTGAATAATATTGTCATTGGTACATATAATATATGCAGAAAAATTTACTTTTCAACGAAATGGGGCAATTCTGTATCGCAAATATGGCAACTAACCAAGAAAACGTAATGTCAAAGTAAACACCTTCAAATTAGTTCAATTAAATATTTAGAGTGTCGACGCCATTTCAATTTTTTTGTTTTTTTGACCAGTATTTTTGGCGTTGAAAGTAAAATCATATCGAGTTCAAATTCCAACTGATTTCGATGCGTTCATTTTTAGAGAAAAACCCATGGGAAAGAAGTATACATGAACATCTTCATTACATTTATTGTTGAAATAGCAAGGGTGATTGGTCTCTGATATCTTGATTGAAAACCAGGCTTGTAAAATGACTTCTATAATATTAGTATCTAAGCCAGTCTATTTCATCCAGTAAAAATAGTAACAAAATGTAGTATGATGAGCCTGTGGTCTTATTTTACACAAATCAAATATACTAATGTAAAAGTAAGCCTTTATTCACTATAGGTTCTGATCGAAAATTTATGTTGTCAATAATATCTTCCTTTGACACTTGCAGGGTATCGATTATCACCTTTCGTTTGCGTCTCTGTCTTCGGGCAGAATACAATTTAGTTGAGTCTGTGTCCGACGACAGATACGCAGTTGAGAAAAAATGAAATACTGAAAGGTGACTGGTCTCGGGGAACAGATGTCTGAGACTGCACCAACCCATTGTAGTCTAGGGTTTGGAATGGCAGTCGCCAGCGAAGCTGACGGTTTCGGGGTTTAGGCAGTTTTGGACATGGCCCAAGCGCACGTGCTCGGATTCTTCCCATTAAATTCGACTTGTCACATCACGTCTCAGTGCGGAGGCGAGAAAAATATCTATTATCTCCTTTTGTTGTTCAAATTATCTGTTACGACTGCTTGGAAAAATATATGTAATGTTCTTGCTTATAAGCCACCGAAATTTACTGCATGAATAAGCCACAAATTTCTCAAATTTATTTACAATAGAAAAATATTGTAATGGCCAACATATACTTACGACACACGTGGCACAAGCTTAGAAGAAATTTCTTGAAACTTTTCCCATTAAAATGGACTTAATCATATCGCCATCAAATAACAGAAAGAAAAATTAAACTAAAAGATTTAACCATCTCCATGTACCAACCGCTCCCATTTTTTTCCATAGCTTAAGGGAGAAACTTTGTTATAATGTGAGTGAGCCAATGAAATATGAATAATGGAATGTAGATATGTAATTGAATGTTCACAATGGATAAGTAAAAAGAATAAGATCAAGTATAAATCAAATTATCGATTTTTTTGGTTTCGTTAAATGGGGAGACATTCAAATTTATTCTTGAAACTGAGATATTTGAAAATAAATTAGCGAAGTATTTCAAAACAAAAAGGGAATTCATTTTCTCAAATATGCCATTGATCGATTTAGAAGTTCGCAGAATTGTTTTGCCAAAAGATTTATTTATTTATGTTTTTATTCTTTATTTTCATCTTTCTTTTGTCAAAGCACTCTCGCTGCCATTCTCCTATTTTTCCACCATTCAGCGATTTTATCTATCCTAAAATAACAATTCTAGTATTCTTCCGGAGATTTTCCAATATGTATTCTTCGAAAAATAACGCTTTCTTTTTTTGATTGTCTAAATGCACGATATTGAGAAATATTGCATCTCCATAGTAATGAATAATTCAAGTTTTTTGATCTTAGGTCATATCCAGAATTTAAAAATAGACCATGTTAAAGGACATTTTTATGTTTTCATAATAAATTGACGTTTCTTTCAGAAAAATATTTCAAATTTTTCATTTAAACAAGCCAATTGCTCACTGTAACGTACCGGCATCATAACAGTTCAATTTTATGAAATACATATCCCATCTTCTCCCATTAGCATGGGACAGGCTAGCCTCCCAGAGAGTAAAATACTACGCCTCTTCGGCCTTACACTTTCAGCGGACCTCAAATGGAATGACTATATCGAATCCATTGCCAAATCTGCTGCTATGAAAGTCGGCTCCCTGTGCAGAGCCTGGATGTTTGTCCTACCTGAATCTATTCTGCACATATACAAATCAACCATCCGCCCGTGTATTGAATATTGTTGCTATATCTGGCCGGGTGCCCCTGCTGCTCTCCTTGGGCTTCTTGACAAAATACAAAGGAGGATCCGTAACGTGGTTGATACTGACTTGGCAGACCGGCTGCAACCACTCTCTCACCGGCGTGATGTGGCTTCCCTGTGCCTCTTCTACAAGTACTTTCATGGCTTCTGCTCCGATGAACTTAGATCACTGGTGCCGCCTAAGCACGAATTTACACGAGATACTAGATTAGCAACTAGGTCCCACCCTTTTACAGTTAAACAGATAAGATGTAACCGTAAATTCTACTCCAACAGCTTCTTTTCTCGCGCTTCCCGCCTGTGGAACTCCCTTCCACAAGTCTGCTTTCCCGACAGCTACAATCTCCAGGTGTTTAAATGTAGGGTCAATAGACACCTCCTATCACACTAACTCCCAATTATTGTCAGAACACTCTCATCTACCCAACCCTCATTCTCGGTATCCTTACCCGCCTATCACCCACCCTCTGACATTTGCTATATTTAATCATCCTTTCTCCACTCTATGTAGCCCCCTGCGCAGTAGTGGCAGTGACATGCCTTGCTCGGGGTGAAACGCTTATAAAAAAAAATTTTTTTTTAAAATCATCCTTGAGAATACTATCATAATTTTTTCCCAAGTTAGGTTAAAATATAGAATGCTATCCTATATATAGATGCCTTTAATTCGTCGTTGGTTCTATCCAAAAAGTAAGTTAGTAACGACAGTGATTATTCTGTCCATAAATCACATTTATGTGTATTAAAAGATCCGCTGTCTGCTAATGGACTGTATTTTATTGCATCTACTTTAATGGGTATTTCTAAAACGAAGGACGTCTTTCCCAAAATCTTCTGGCATTTCAATTTGACAGAGTGAAGTTTATAACTTTTCAAACAGGTAAAAGAAAAGAAAACATAACTAGTGTTATTAGTATTAAAATCATAAAAAATGAGTTTCGAGCTGTTCGGTAATTGTTCGCCTCTCCGATGATTAAAAATCACTCACGGACAAACTTTGCAAGACAATCTAATTAATTCTATAAAGATTTGAATGAAAAACAGATGGTTAAATGAGTGAAATTTCAAAGACGCGTGCCGCTGACCTGGTTCTGAACTATTATCCTCGAGAAGATATTTGAAAAAATCTTTCAAAGACAAAAGGCGGAGATCGATTCATTGACATTTGCCCTCTTCAATCTCATTATACGAGTTACGGGGAGGAGAATAGTGCGAATTTGAATTCAAAGCATCTTTCAGAAATTGCTTTTAGGCGTCCGCGTAGAGATATGCTTCCCTTGCAAGTTTGGTACAGCAATGCCATTCTTTTAGAGACTTTTATCATTCCTATCAAATAACGCAGTGTAGAAGACTGATTTTGAACCTAAAAGTGAGATTTCCAAAAACAGATGTCGTTTTATACACCAGATATAGAACCAAACTCACGCCAGGAAATGTCAAATTTCGGAATTGAATCAAATGGAATCTTGAGCTTAGAAGTACTTATATTTGGGAACACGAATATTATCTCTAACAGATACCAAAATGAATTTTGTACAAGGGTCACTTATGAAAATCAAAAGACTTAAGAGCTCTTCTGGTTGGTCGAGAGTGTGAGCACAAAATTATTTTTTCTGGAACAATTATGCATTGATTACACCGGTCGAATTTTTTTTTTACCCATATGTTGTTGGGCAATGGGAACATGTTTATAGGATGTTTTTCCCGCAAAATCTAAAAAATAAAATCTATTTTCCATATCACGTTCTCTTAATAGAGATAATTTCTATTTTGGTTAAAATGGCCCAAAATGACTAATTCACAAAGATATATAACGGCTTAATATTCGAGGGACATAGTCAAAACATTTTGTTTCCTGTTAAAATCATTTATTATTGAAGAAATATGATCCAAATAACTAATAATGAATTCTAAGCTAATTCAGTTCAGATAAGCTGACCTAAAATGCTTGATTTTATGAGAGATATCTTACTGGAAATTGTTCTTGTTCAAACTTCTTAGCTTGGTAAAACTTGGGATTTCTGATCATTCTTTACTTTTCACGGCAGAAACTCTTTCGAAGTCATTCATGAAGAGCGATCATAATTTTTGTAAGTAGTTTTCATTTTAAGCCTGAAACTGTCATACCTTTTTATCATATTCTTTGAATGTAAAAAAACTGTTATTTTCATGTAGTTTCGGTATAACATGCAGACGAACAATGATAAATAAAGGTTGTTAGAGTGATTAATGGGTGTATTTAAGACTAGCAAGATAATAATGTTGTTTCTCAGGGCTTCAAATAGCCGCCAAGCAAACAAACAGATAGGCATAGCCAACTAAGCACTTTTACTATCCATCCCCAACATTATCATCATTTTTTCTGACCAAACATTTATACAGAGTAGTTTGACATCCCGGTGCTTATTAACACAAATGAAAAGATTTGTTCGCTTTGTGCATGCCTTTATTTGCTTCCGTAATCATCAAAATTGTTACTTCATAGGGACAAAATTTAACAGGTAGCCAATTTGTTTTCTAATGATGAAAAACTTTTTTTATAAAAACCTTTTCTGAACTAATAATAAATGCTTTCTTTAAGTTATTGGGATACTTTATATTTTATGATAACTTATTCTAACATGAAAACCTTAAAGGTGGCTTTTACTTCGCCTTAGTATATCACTATTAAATGCGTATTTTTTGACTAATTTAAACAAAATATATTGAGCAAACGTGATGCGATGGGGGAAAACGAACTTGATTTTCAGATTCAGTGAGTCATGACAGAAACATGATCGTCCAATCATGTAACGTATGGAAATTACTTGACTGGTTGATGGCTAGCTCTCACAATTTTTCGCTTTTAATTGCTAAATTTGACTGTAAGTTCTATGGTAATCTTCCCTTCTCTCGCTCTTCTAAATTCTTCGCAGATTCTAGCTTTCCAGTCACATTTGATTTACTAAAAGACAAAAGCAACGTTAATCATTCTTTTTTTGTTTCTTTTATTTGTTTTCTCTCCTTAGCGATATTTTTGGTCTCATTGTTTCGTAATCAATCAACCTTTGATTCTTAGTTGCAGTATTAACTTGAAATGATAAAAAATAAGCTACACAGTATTTATAAGTATTAATAAGTCGTAAGAAAACGAACTATTCAGTTTATTTTATTAAATTGATAATTTTATGATTCATTTTTTTTTTGTTTTCTTACGATGACTCCATTTGCCGACCTCACTAGTCCTTTCTTTAAGATTTTCACTCTTTTCTTACGGAGATCTACTAAGCTCTACTGTTTTTCTTAACGGCATCAGCGTATTTTTACTCACAAACTGTATTGTCCTTGGGTTTCTTCTAGAGTCAGTCATTTAGACATTGCTTCATGGTTCTTTAATTCCCTTCAGCTTATCCGAGGTTTTAATACAATTGGTAAGTGAGCGCCTCCTCTCATTTCGCTCTGGGGATGTCTCTATGTATTGAACGACATTTCTATATATTTTACTGGTTATTAATTAGTCTGTTTACTTCTTTATGGCCCTCTCGGGATTTTGCATGTCAATAAGCCTCTTCGGTGGCCTTCACACCAGGTGTCGATTATTACTTGGTCAGTCGATTGGCTTAATTTTGTTCCGCGTTCGTTGCGGGAACAAAGTTCGTGTTTGTCGGCTGTTTCACTGTTTTGTTTGCGTTTAGGTCTCCCATGATGATAATAATATCTGACAACTTTTATTGTGTCTTGGCGTTACTTAATGAGTTGTAGAGGTGATTTCTTCTTACTGTGCTTTACGATGATTGTGCGTATATTGCCATGATGATTGTATTGAAAGGCTTAATGTTAGTACTAAATGAGTAAGGTGTGCTTGGAACATGGAGCGAAAAAGTACTTTTATGCGGCTGGAATAAAATCATACTAGCTAATGGTGTATATATAATCAACACTAGGAGCTTTCACAGAGACGTGAAAATAAAACATAAGTAGTTTGTAAATTTATGAGTATATTGAACTAATCCTAAAGAGAAAATTCATTGAATCACGAGAGAGAAAAAAAGTTCGTCTCAAAGTGGATGATGCAATTTTATTTAATTGCACAAAGATGTCAAAATTAATTAAATATTTAGCAAAATATTTGATCATGGCCATAGAACTAAAGAAACTGTGAAATATAATATCAATAATGTGCAACTTTTATTATATCTGTGGATCGAGGACGTAAAGTTTAAAACATTTTTTCTGAAGCAATCATTCATTGAATATTGCCGTCATATTTGGTTTGGTAATTCTGCTATCTATTTTGCAATTCTTGATAAAAATCTAAATTAGAATTTACCCGGCATCTCAGTTTCAGTCACTTTCACACCGGTTGCTTTTATTTCCAGCCATGGGTTGAATAGCAGGACATATTAGATTCTATGGCCTACTGCGTGAAAACTTTTTGCCCAGTCAGTCATGTCTCTTTCGAGACATAAACACCCGACGTGTGCCATGTATAGCAATTAACTGACTACATATACAAAACCAGGCTCTGTCACAGAGAAAATGAAAATAAAATATATTAGTTATGAAATGTGGGTTACCTAAACTAACCTTAAGAAAAATACTGAATCATTATAAACACAAGAGAAAAAAAGTTGATTTTCTTTCATTGCATTAAAATGTAAAAATAAAGTGAATATTTAGCAAAATATCGGATATTGCGAGGGAACTGAAGAAATTTTGGGATGTAATAGAAATAGATTCAACACCCATTGTCGATGACAATGGAATAGTTCTGAAAATACTTAACAACATATTTAAATAAATTGATTCTCCAAAGTGGCAATGACATCGTCCACAGAAATCCTCCCCTGGTTAAGGTAAGTCCCTTTTTGTGTACCTAGTTAATGTGGATGAGTGTGTCTCCCGGCCTGTCCCCGCCATTTGTTTTTTTTCTTTTGTTTTTGATGATCCAGGTCGAGATTCGAGATGTTTTTTCCTATTTCTATTTCGTATGGGTCAGTATTATATTTTCCCCGTCCATGTTATTTTCTCTTCGCTCCTTGTACAAAGAGTGCTTCTTGATTTTGTCCTCTGGGCGGAATACAGCGGCCTCTTTGTTTTGTGGATTGGGTCCAACTAGCATCATGTTTTTATTTGTATTTTGAGTTGAAAATTTTGTCTTTGGGGATTATTGTTATACCACTCATGTCATTTTATGTTGAATTCTTATACATATTTTTGTATTTATTCTACATATTAAAATTTTTATGTTCATTTGGGGTGTTTTTTAGGTCCCCGGAACGTTTTGTGGTATTTTGGTACATGAAGGATTGCATGTTGATGGTTAAATTCTTGTGATGATTGGAGAAAATTGTAACGTATGTCTGGGTCGTAAATCGGATTAGCTAGGTATAAAATAAATAGTGTGGGCCATCCTAAGCTTTCACCCCGCCATTTTGGCCTTGTGCCACAACTGTATTTTATATGGTTAATAAAATGACACCGTCCACAGAGAAGAAACCGCCCACACCAAGAATACTAAAGATGATAAGACATTATTATTTTTAAGACTTGTCCTATCATGGGTCTCTACAACTCCCTCTCTTTCGTATCTCTAAAAAAAATTATCCTCTTATTATCATTCACAATCCTTGTTCTGCAATAAATGTATATAAGCTAAAACGATGTCTACCGCGTGCATCACGTGACAGCTGTAATGAACTCTCCTTTTCAAGAAACAAAAAGCACTAAGAACAAAAAAATATATAACAACTTTGAAAATGGTTTATGAAGAGGCTGAAAGGGAAGTTGAAAATTATGGAACAGTTTTACATTTCTTTATCTCCAGCAAAAAAAAAAAAAAAAAAAAAAAAAAAAAAACACAATGAAAAAATACTGGAAACTTAAATCAAAAATTAATAAAATCTTCCTTATCGGTTGTTTTTAACGAAACATGTTTAAATGAATGATTGTTACCCAAATATACATTAGGCCCAGTATTTGTCCTTATTCCTGAGATGAGGTAGTTTTCACCTTATTTACACTGTTCATATTGTTGTTCTCATCTTCGTCATATTTACGACATGGCCCAGTGGGTAAAAGCGTTGATCAGTTCCAGTAACTTGATCCCGATAGTTGTGAGTTCAGTACCGGGCTACAGAAGTGATGAACTAATGATTTAGAGAATTGAGTTAAAGTGAGATAAGTACCTGACATCCGGAAGTGGCATTGCACATAGAATGATTATGATATATCCCAATGTTTGAAATAAAGTGTTTGGTTCAAAATCCCTAGCAACTAGAGAAGACCGAAGCCTACAACGACCGAAACGTGGTAAACATAGCAATATAGACGAGGACAACTATTAAAACAGTGTAAATAATTAACCCGGCGTGCCACTTTACTCGTCTTGCTTTCAGTATATTCTGTGAGTATCAATTTCTACATCCATTCTTTACTATTAATATTTATTTCAACATTATTCAACATATAATTATCTTTTCTGTTTTTTTTTTCATTTTCCATAAATATTCCTCCTTGCTCACATAATACGTCCATATTATCCTCAGCCTCCATCTGTATAACTACCCCTTAATACTAATATATGGGAATTTCTTTAAGAACTTTCGGTTAACCCTCCATCAGTTAAAAATCATTGATAAAATCTTTTTTTTTCAGTAACAATGAAATGCACTGTAAATCATGCGCGAGTTTAACCTCCTATTTTCACCTTCGGATAATAAAGAAAATGTCTTTCGTTTGCATTCCTTTAAATAAAATAATTTTTCAGGATGTAGATCATTATGTCTTCCTATATAGTGGTTTTCTTCATTATTTGCAAATTACCATGGTTGCTTAGTGGGTAGATTGCATTTTCTATGGTTTTCAATTCAGAGTACTTAATCTAGTGACTGTCCAAGCTATTTACTCTACGCTGCTACTTAATCTAAAGTTTGAGGGAGATGAGGTTCATGCCTTTTTAAAGGTATTAGTGTACATTGAGTACAACAAGCTAAACTTTGAATTTCTGCAACAATTGCCGTTAAGCTACCTGCACATTAAGAAAAAAATCGATGTAATGAGTATTTAACAGTTATCTACCTTGATCATTTTTTCTTTTGTTCCTTTCCTTATTTTTTTTCTGCAAATTTAATACAAATGAGGACAAGAATATATTATCAATTAGTTACAAATCCGCCCCATTTTTGTATTATTAATTAATTGATTGATTTTGTTTTGTATGACTTATCTCCCATTTTTCAGAAATGTTTTTCTCACTTGAGAAATTCCTGAACCGTATATAGAAATCCTGTCTTTATTTATTAAGTAACTGTTCAATATTCACTGTCATGTAGAATAATTAATAGTACATAATATTTTATAAATATGTTTTTGTTTCTAATCAATTTTTTTGTTTCTTAAAAGTGTTTGGAAAGTATATTTCATTATTCAAGTGCACTTTCAGAAATAGGTGTCATATTATCCATCATTGTTCATTAATTCTCCCCATAAAACGGATATTACGTATAAGAATTAGAATAAAAAAGCACTACTAATAATTAATTTATAAAAAGATTCGTTATTATTTCATTATCACCATCATCGTCATTCCTCTCATAGCCAGGTGTGATCGTAAGTTCTCTGTGAAGCTGATTCTCTGACAGTTCACTCCACATATCTTGGTTGAACACCGCAAATGGAATTCATTCCTGCGAAGCATGCCTTGTGCTAGTAGAAATAGCTGAGTATATCACACCCCATATTGAACTAAAATTGATGTTCTCAAACCTGAGAGCCCGACTCGGTCATTGGTGCGTGGCCTTTGATTCCATGAGGAGAAACTGTTGTCAGCATCTGAGAGGTGAGAGCTTCCTTGATAGAAATCAGATGCTGTGTAAATAATAGCACTGCCTGCATGCATATCCTGTTAGGTCGCTGTTGATGTTACATACATTTTGATACCCGCCTTTTAACATAACTTGTTTATCCTTGCCGAGTGTCTAGTCAGTCTCCTCGTAAAAATACAAAGCCTAGTAGGAACCTAGTTTGGTCACCGATGATCCGATTATGAGTTAGGAAGAACTTGATTAAAATGTACCAGCGGCACTCGCTCGTAGAATAAACTATAAATCTCCGCACTGGCGTTATCCATACTATAACCCACTGAGCTAGATGGCCGCTAGTGCTACAAGAAGGTTAATCCCCACATCGTGTCTATCTACAAGGTGTCTAGTCGATTTACTCTTAAACAGAAAGCCTAGTAGGAAACTAGTTTAGTCAGTGAGTATTTGGTTATTCGGTATCAGAGGCACTCTTAGAGTAACTTGTCATAAGCTATTAATTATACTTTTCTCTTTTAAAAAAAATCTTCATTAATTATAGTTTTCTAAATATAGTCAATTAATTAATATTTTTTCTAAATGCAGCCAATTAGTTCACAGCATCCCAAATTGGGGCAGTAGGTATGCACGTGCTAATCAGCTTTTCTATGGCTTGGAATTTATCAGATACGAACGGCATGAAAAATCAATAATGACAATTATAAAATGAACGTTCTTGCCTTCTCTTCTCCTTCATTGTCTCTATATCATCCGCTTCATCATTAACTTCATCACCATTTTCAGCCTTTTATATCAAATTTATACCGTATGACCTATTAAGAAAGTGCACTCATTTTTAAAATCGAATAACTTTAACTACTCGAGTAGTGATATTTTGAATGTTTTTTTTTATTGTACACAGTTCATTTTCTATAGCCCTTTAAAAATAAACCTGTTGAAAGCCAATCCAAATCTACCACTAGTAAAAGAAAAGTAAAGAAACGAAATCAATATTGGTGGTATCAATGCAAAGCAAATCCAAAATGTGAATCAATAGAAATGGCAGCCATGTTGAAGGTTATGAGCCATTAAAATATCGGTTTTTTTTTGTTTGTTTTTTTTTAAATACAGAATGCATACTTGATTTAAATAAATACTTTTGTTTTAAAATGTAATATATTTGTCTGTGAAATAATGGTTTCATGCCGGAGACGTATATTATGGCGTTATTAAATTTGATGACTGTGGAACTTCCGGAATAGAAAGAAGTTAAATATTTTAAGTTTAATAGAATCATCAAATTAAATAAATTTTCTAAAATTAAAGCTACATTTGTTCAAAGAGCACTATTTTTAGAAGTTTTACTAATATTGAAAAATGGATATACATATTTCACATCATAAAATATTACATAAATTTGTGTAAATTAATACATTGCACCTAATACAACACATAAAACAGGAAAATGTTAGTTTTAATGACTGCGTCATTGAGTTTTGGATGTGCAGTTGGTGTTATGGACAGTAGCTTGGAATCAAGAATCAGAGAGCAAATTGAAATTTCAGTCGGGTTGTAAGACTATTTTTGGTACTGAAAAGGATCGTGAGAAGGGAAAGAAAGAGGAAAAGGAAGAGACGTAACAATTGAATCGTTTGTTTGTTTCTTTGCTTCTTTCTTTCTCCGGCCGCTAGATCTAGGCGAGAGACATGTTTCGGTCATACAAGTGAAAAAAATAATATTTTTCAATGACACTTGAACGCAGTCAAAAATTCTCATCACAAAAGTAGGAAATCTATTTTCACTAAAAATGAGATTCATCGTATTTGAAAAATGTAATGACGATTGATAGAAGCGACAGCCGTCTTAGAAACAGCGCAATGGAAAAAGAGAAAGGTTTCCCGAAAATTAAGCCATCATAGTTCTTTGTGGAATTTTGCGACGTTGAGACTTATATGAGAAACATATGGTTTTATTTTTGATCGAAGCTAAATAATTACTTACGACAGCTAAATTGGTTAAAACACAGATGCGAAGAGACTACACACCCCGAAAGAGGAAAAGCAAAAACAATGCTAATTAAATTTTGATCATTGTGCTGAAACAAGCTCATCGGGTAGTGGTGAGAAGCACTTACATATGAGAGAAAAAGACGGGTTTGATCATATGACTAATGAAAAAACGCCCCGTTGGATTTCGAAAAAGGCAGAAGAACGTTTCACATACCCCTGAGCAATAGTGGGAAGCAGTCACACGAGAAAGATAGAGACGAGGTTGATCCGGTGACCAAAAGGATGATCATCTATTGCTTATTTGAACATGCTAAATATACCCAAATTCCGTCACAACCGCCCTGAAAATCAATATAAGCAACTGAATCAGTTGAGTGAAGAGAGAAGATTTGAGTACCGTACATTATAAACAAAATTGGGTTTGTTTTTGTTTCAAAATTACAGGGGGGTATTTACATTTTTTGATGATTAAATGAATTTAACATAAAAATAAAAATAAAAATTACTTATTTTGTTTGACTGAGATTAGAAATATAAAAACTATTACGCTCCCAGTTCAGAAATTTTCGAAGAATATTTAAAATGTAGAAATATAAAAACTATTATGCTCTCAGTTCAGATTTTTAAAAAAAATATTTATGTTTCAAAATTACGGGAAAAATATTCACATTTTTTTGTTGAACAAATAAATTTTTAAAACGTTGGAATAAAAAGTAAATATAAAGGTTCATTTTATTTTAGTCGCGTTTGACACGTGTAATTTGATTTCAGTGACGTAATTTAGCAACCATCTTAGATCTTAGAATTTTATGGAGTAAATGTAAACAATTTGCACCATTGGCCAAAAAGTGCGAAAGGGAAAATTGCTGAAGTCAAAAAGTATGTGTCGACCTGGCTTTCTTGTAGATATGTGTCCCCAGAAAGTTTGAATGGCGTAGCTTAAAAAATGTAGGCGTGCATACACACAGACTCACAGATTGCCTTTTATATATATAGATTTCTTGTTAATTTTTACAAAGATGTATTTCTTATTGTGTCACCCAGCTCTGTCTGGACCATCGATGCAGCATACTCCCGCAACTTTCAACCCAGACCGATTTTGTGCTCAATCAAGCACAACTTGGGTAGAGCCCAGTTTAGAACCAAGTAACCGACTATCGATCATCCGCGAGATTTTAGGCGTCGCCGCGAAAGACGGTGGCAGTAGATGTTCACATGATTTGTTTCATTCACTATTACACAAATACCCTTGGATATGTTATTAACCAATTTCCTTCCCATAGTTACAGGTTAAATAATAAGACTTGTGTTTGGAGAAAGCAATGTTATTGAAATGTGTAGTAGCAAAAAATAAAATAATTTATTCTTTCAATCTAAATATATATTCCGATCTTAAATAATTCCCAAATGGATTCATTAGCTAAAAAATGACAAATCAATTATGAAAAGCCTCTGAACTATACACACACACACACACACACACATATATATATATATATATATATATATATATATATGTGTGTATGTGTGTGTGTGTGTGTGTGTGTGTATTGTGTGTAATATGTATTTTTTCGTTGATGCACGTTTCATTAAATAATATCGACAAGTTTTGTCAATTTATTTTATGTATTTTTTCATATCGTCTGATAAGCTTAATAACATTATCGTTGAAAGAGGAAAGAAAATCACAATATTGATACATGTTTTTATTTATCTACTACTATCGTTCGTCCGTGAAATTCTCGTTACAACCAGAAGTATTTTCATCTTTGATAATGACTGATGTAAGCCGAAAGCTCAGAAAGCATTAAATAAAAACATGTATCAATATTATGATTTTTTTCCTCTTTCAACGATAATGCTATTAAGCTTATTAGACGATATGAATAACATTTACATAAAATAAATCGACAAAACTTGTCTATATTATTTAATAAAACATGCATCATTATCTATCTATATATATATATATATATATATATATATATATATATAGTACCTATTGACGGTAATGGGTATATGCAAATCTTTGTATAATACATTGAACACTACTAAGAGTTTAATGGTTTCCATACTGTCTAGCAGGTCTCTATAAGCAGCGGTAATTTACTTCACGTAGCTTGTGAGTGTTGAATTTGATGATATTACAGGTATTATTATTTATTTTTTGGGTTATTACTTGACAGCATTTCAGTTTCAAGTAATATATACATACACACACACACACACACACACACACACACACACACATATATATATATATATATATATATATATATATATATATATATTTCATTTGTAAATAAATTATTACGCAACCCTGGTTTCCACCATCTGGTGTCATCAGGCGATTTACAAAAACAATTATTGTTAATCGCCTGAAGACACGCGTTGGTTAAAATCTGCGTTGCATAATAACTCGTTTTCCAATGAAAGATGTTATCAAAGACTTTTTAATACAACTGTGTACCGGTCTAATTTAATAATGATAAAAAACTATGTAATTAAATAATTATATATATATAAGGAAATGACACCGATCAGTAAAGACATTGCATTAATTTCCTCACGAATCTTCGGAGTCAGCACGAATTAAATAACACAGCTCAGTGACAAACTTCTCTACATTATTTCTATTAACGATCAATCTCTATATTTATATCGAGTACAATAAAACAAAAAAATCTGCTTGCCTAAAAGGAATCTCAATCAGTCAGTCAGTTAAGTACTATACGTGATACACGCTTGAGCGATCATTCTCAAAAGAGACAGGACTGTCCGAGCAGAAGATTATCTCGCAGTAGGTTGCCATTACTGTCTGCGGTAGACTGGTTGCTAACGAAGACTATAGAACTCAATCTGTCCTATTATTTAACTCATAACTGGAGGGAAGAGACGGATTAATAACTTTTCCAAGGGTATTTGCCCGTAAGTGTTTGTAAGGAATTCAACTGGAATTCGAACTCGGATCCCCGATTTATCGTTCCGAGCCGATATTCACTGCACCAAAATCCATACCCAGTAAGCTATTGAAAAATCATAATTTTTACTCCAAATATTATTACAATCTAACACACACACACACATGCATATATATATATATGTGTGTGTGTGTGTGTGTGTGTGTGTGTGTGTGTGTGTGTGTGTACGCGCGTGTGCAAAACACTAGCTGTTGAATGGTGGTAATGTTACAAAATATTATTGAAATAAAAAAATTAAGAAAGAATAGTAAACTTGATTTTTTTCAGCAAATATTATTTGCCAACGTTTTAAATGTTGAGTTTCTAATTAAACACCTCCGATATATATATATATATATATATATATATATATATATATATATATATATATATATAAAGTAGATATTAACAGCAAACATCTATTATGACTGCCAGCAAAATTGGAACAGGTGTTTCGCAAAGTCTTTCGTTCATTCATAGAAAATAGTGCTCCTGTTTTAGAGATCCTTGATAAATTTCCAATATGCAATATCATTAGTCCTGACCTGGCATCTCGGCTTCAGTCACTTTCTAACCGCCGTAATGTAAATTCCGTTCTGCCGTTTTTATAAACACTTTGCTGATACTAATAAATCTTCACTAAGTGTGTCTCATTTCGAATTTCCATTTTGTTAATCTTATCTTCTTTTCACGCTGTCCATATATTTTCCCTTAAGGTTCGGGTCGTTCTAGAATCTGATATATTGCAATTTGGATGCTGCGGTATGCTTCTATAGTTTTCGTAGATTCATTCTTAGTTTACATATAACAGATACCTGTTCACTTCCGCAGTCAGCACTTGGTTTGCAGAGAACAACTGCATTCCTGAATCTTTTGTTGAGTGTTATGTAGTGGATTGTGTTTTTTCGTTTCACCTTGGATTTTCCATACCCCAAATAGTTTTGGATGTTCTAGAAACAAGGTGTTGGCTTTTACCTTGGCATCCGCTGTACACATTGTACTAATTTTTTCTAGTGTTTGTTTAAGCGATAATCCTTGTCAGTGGCAGGGTGTTTGTATCATTATTCGGATTAGCAATTTAATATAATATTTATGTGCCAGATATGTATAAATTGCGATCAACTCTGAATATTTTACTTTAAAATGCTACGAAAAGTAATTGGTCGGCAAAATATTAAGAAGACTCTGAAGAAATTAAAAATCTGCTAAATTTAGGTCCTCAACGACTGATAATAGCTGCGTCAGGCTCGAACGAATATGGCATAAGAGCTGTCATAGAACATAGATTTAAAGCCCGTACAGTGTAAGCACTCGCCCACCGGACCCTCATCTAGCACTTACGCATTGAGAAAAAATATCTTCCGTACATTATCCTGTCGGTGCCTACACGATATAATAGATATATAGAAAGGCTTTTCAGTTTTACTACAACAATTCTTTCAGATAAGAAATATATATATTTTTTTCTTTTTTCTTTTAATCATATCAACCCGGGTAAGGCCACTGGTGTGCAGGGGGCTACGTAAAAGTGAAAAGATTGGAAAAGAGAAAGCTAGAAACCACATCCTAAACAGGGAACAAGGGATGAGCCTCTACACCTGTTCAATAGACATGGGTGGAGTGTGAACCGGGCGATAGTTCCGTCTATCTACTCCAATTGAAAAAAAAAATAAACGAAAAGGAAAAGTGAAACGATTGGAAAAGAGAAAGTCGGAAACCACATCCTAAACAGGGAACAAGAGATGAGCCTCTACACCTGTTCAATATATATAAACAAGTTTAAATTAACTGTTTAGTTTGAATTGTTTTGTTTTTTCACACTTAATTTGGCTGGCAAATTCAGTTTTATATTTTGTGAATGTTTTTGGTTTTTTATTTAAATATTTATTTGCTGTATTTGATATGTTTGATTATAGATGTGCTTAATTTAATTTATTTTTATTTACGTGTGTAAAGTTTTGTCTTGTGTTTTCATTTCTGTTTATATATATTTGTTTTAGCTTTTGAGTATAGTCGTGTATATATATTTTAGGCGTGTGTGTGTCATGATATCTATTTGCTGTGTGTTTTTGATGTATGTATGTGTATGTATTTCATTTATGTTTATTTTGTATGTAAATGTGGGCATCTTAGTGTGTTTGTATTTTATCTTGTTATGAAATTTCCGTTAGGTTCGCTACATTTTAATGCTAACCTGTATATTTCTCAACTCTTTACATAATCTGATATTTCAGAAAGTAAATTAATTTCTGAGTTATGCCCTTTTTTTAATATTCTGAATAAATTAAGCCATTTTATATCGTGCAATCCTAAGTGATTGGCGCTTTTTCGCTTGTCAAAATAAATCAGGATTTATAATCGCTTTACATATGTAAAGAGTTCTTTGTGAATGTATATATATGTATATATAATCACTGTTCAAACAAGACTGGTTCACACATGATGTACGATTACTGACTGAATATATCAATATAAGATTATTCCAAATTGTCTCACCTAATTTACATTTATAGAATTTCATCTAATTTCACTCACCTATGCAGTGTTTTTTTTAATATATTATGCTGCAGAGTTCAATGTTGTTTTGACGAGTGCAATACTGTTTAATTATTTAAAGGATGTTTATGAATTCTCTAAATTCATCTGCAAATCCTGTTATCACATGCGTAAGCCATGTAACTTTGGATGCTTTTTAGAAAAGTTAATGCAATTTATAATAATTAAATTCGTGTATGCTCAAATACATTTTAGTGAAAGGATTGACACGTGATGATATCTAATGAGACTTGAATAGGAAAATGAATTTGGATTGACAGCGAACCACACATCTTTTTACTTATGTAAAATTGAAAGAGAAAATAAGCACTTCTATTAAATACCGTTTACTTAATTCTTCATGTCTTTCTTTGCTCCTGAGTCTCTTATATCTAGATATTTAGGTTTTATGCAAGTTTTTGAGCAGTGAGCGAGAAAATTTGACATGAAATCCAATTACAATATTATATTATTATGCATAATAATTTTCATTTAATTTTTTTCATTTTACTTAACTGCCCGGAGAGTTTGCAGAAATATCAATAGACGAAATAACACACACATACACATATGCATTTAGAGATTACTAGGTGTTTGATATTTGGATGCGCGGGTGGTGTAATGCATAATGCCTCGGAATTCTTAATCGGAGAGCCGAGTTCTAATTCATGTTGGGTTCATTATATTCACTTACGCTCAAATAACCTAGTGAAATATGAATTCACCATTTATTAATCCAGCTACAAAATTAATTTGTATGACTTCTATCACTAAAAAAACAATATCATCTCAAAAAAAAAAAAATAATAATCTAAAATATTTTCTAGCTTGAGAGAAACTTTCTAGTTCCTCGTCAGCATGACTGATGCTAGTCTTCCTTAGAGCAACAACAGGCCTCTTTGGCCTCACATTTTCAACCAACTAAAACGACTACATCGAATCTCTAGCTGCTAGGAACATTTAGCTCACTCTGATCGGCCAGAAAAGTTTTCTTGTCAGAATCCATCTTACACATTTATAAATCTACCATTCATCTGTGACTTCAATACTGTTGTTATATTTGGCCTGGCGCTTCTGCTATTCATCTCGAGACTGACGACAATAGACGAATAAGAATGTGCAATGTAATGGATCTTAACTAGGCATATTGTTATGGGACCTACCCTTTTCAAACTATAATGAACTTTTCCTATTGTTATGAATATTGGGAGAATATGCCTGATGAGCTGAGTCACTCCAGTCTAATACTTGGCAGTCCGACTAACGTGTGTAATATAATAATCTGGCCCCACCCGAGGAAGCTGAGCAAGCGGGGCGTTTCCGGTCGTTGAAAGGAACGGATGTTTGTTTGACCTTATTTCCGGCAGTAGCGGAAATGGCTACAAGAGGCAAACAGAACAGGTGTCTCTGAGAATTACGTGGGCGTGCGTGGGCGAAGCAAAAATCGGAAGTTCCGGTTTGGAGATTATAAAAAGACCTCGGCGCACGGATTTCAGAGGCAGACGAAGGCAGAGAGACAGAGACAGTCCGGACAGACAGACCGGAGGAGCAACAGACGACCCTCCCGTCAACCCGTCAACCCATTAGAGGCGCGCTCTCTCACTCTCTGTTCACTAGGCTACACGGTCCATCGTTCATCAATAAAAATATCACTTGATATATTTTTATATATATGCGTGTTTGTTGTTTATCGATATATAACACGTGTAACACTCTTTGTATTTGTTATTTCGTTAAATATAAATAATTCACTAATACTCGAGTTCGTGTTTTCCTTACGGACTTATTTTGAGTCCACAGCACATCTCAACTTTAATAATTTTCTCACGGACGTGACATGGCTTCCCTCTGTCTTTTATACAAATATTTTTATGGCTACTGCTCTCATGAGCTTTTTTCTCTGGTTCCCCGATCACAAGAATGTAAGCGTATTACAAGACTGTCCCTTTTATAGTTAAAATAATTAAATATAACCGCCACATCTACTTTTTTACTCGCACATCCGGATTGGGGAACACCCTTCCGTTTACTTGCTTCCCCATTAGCTACAATGTCAAAAATTAAATTCAACGTCATTTGCCATTTTATATATTCTTGAGGGAAGGAGAGACAGGGGAAAGCAACGGGTAACATACTTGAAGGTCCTAATCAGTTAGATGATGGAACGAGGTTTGCATGGTGTAACAGGAGAAGGTGTGCTAAGAGCCATCAGGAATAGGGAGACGTGGGAATCCATGCTCGCCTAGGTTCTGAAAGAACAGAGCAAATCGAAGAAGAGTCCCGTTCATCTTTTATACTTTCTTCAATTCCCTCTGTACTCGGTCTTTTCTCTCAATGTAACCCCTGAGCACTAGTAACGGTCCCGCCTTTCTTAGGGTGAAATGATTAAAACAAAAAATAAAAAAAAGATAACCTGAAAAGATAAGCCGTAGTAAACGAATCAGTCAATCATATGTATACATTTTTTTTAATCATTTCACCCCGAGCAAGGCAGAAATGCCACTGATGAGCGGGGGGCTACATAACTGTAAAAAGATTAATTAGAAAAGAGTGAGGAGTACAAACTAGTTAAAAAGGAGCAATAGAAAGCTGAGAATGCAGGTGCGATGACAGATACATAGGTGGAGATAAAGAGAAGGTTATACAGTGGTGGGGAGAAAGCTAGAGTCCAGCGGTTAATAGATGAGTATTGACATTGTATTTAAATTTCTGGAGGTTGTAGCCGTCAGCAAAGCAAGAATACGGGAGCGAGTTCCACAGGCGGGAAGTGCGAGAGAAGAAGCTGCAGGAGTAGAATTGTCGTTTGCATTTGGCTAACCTAAATGTGAATGGGTGGGACCCAGTTGCCAGTCTGGTTGCACGAGTAAAAACCTGTTGAGGAGGCACCAGTGACTTAATTTCGTCCGAGCAGAAGCCATGAAATTATTTATAGAACCGACAAAGGGAGGCCACATTTCGACGGTGGGATAATCCTTGAATTTCCTCATAAATAACTGGATCCCTGCGGCGGAGTTCTATATTTTTTTTTCTAGATAAGTTCTCAATTGATTTGACCTGCCTTTGTAGTAAAGAGGCTTTTTCTTCTCTCTCGTCGCAGTATTATTTCTCTGATTACCATTTGTCACAGACCATGTCCATCTTGTGAAAAGCTAAGTATGGTGTTGATTATATGGTCTCTTTTTCTGATGCCATATGTTAATGTGAGTTCCAAGGTAAGGTTTGATTTTCTGTTTTTGATCCTCACCTGGTGGATAGATCGTGCATGAGAAGAGGACATCCCATACGCTTCAATGCAGAGATATTATAATTTTGGATGTAGATCGTCAATCTTCTTGTTTTATGCTGTTGTCATTTTAACGTAGACGATCCTGCTCTGATAGTGTATAGAATATCCAGCTCGGTTTTTCTTGCTTTGCCAAAAGTTTGTATTTCTATTTCAGACTAGCTAATTTTTACATTGTATCTAAAATATTCTTTTATATATGCGGGAAATATATGTGTTAATGATTTTAGTATCCTACATGTAGGATGAATTTTTCTTGTATGCATTCTAGAAAAAATGTTGCCCCACACTTTTACCGTTAAATGTAACCGCTTCTTTTACTGTAACAGTCTCTTTTTTTCTAAACATCCTGAATGTGGAACTCCCTTCCGTTTACTTGCTTCTCTGGTAGCTACAATGTCCACAGATTAAATACAACATCAGTTTCAATGTTTTATCTCCTTAATTCTCATACATCTCTTATCCCTTCTTCGATATCTCCCCGTATCTCTGTCTGTCTGTCTGTCTGTGTGTAACCCCTGTGCACCAGTTGCGGTTTTGCCCTGCTTGGTCTAGAATGATTATAAAAAATCTCTGCGAAGCAAACTAAGAGTAACAGAGTCTTTTATTTTCTCATCAAATGTACGTTTGGTTTTGCGTTTTCTGGGAGAAATGAGACAATATATAAATTATTTTACAAACAACACACTTAGTTTTTGTGTGTGAGGCAACTGAACTAAAGAATGTACGTTTTAATGTTCAAAAATCCTTTTAATGACCCAAAAGTCTATTAAAAAGATAGTCATGAATCGAGTAAACGTCCTCAATAATTTGCCAAAGGAAACATACATTGTAAGTATGGAAAGCCGAATTCAAACTGCAAGTATTTAAATTCTGCAGATTATAGTTACAAATAAATTGTAAGCATAAAAAATCAAATCAAATCAAAAGATCATTTGAATGTTCCGCAAAGTCTTGTCGTGTCACCAAAACCAATTATTCAACTACTCGCATAAATAGACTTTCGAAATGGTGTTGTCATTCTAAGCCTATCTTCCCCATCTGCATTTGAAAAACCCAGAAGAAAAACGTACGAGCGTAAAGCCTGAACCATGTACTATTGCCCTCAAATGATTGGTTTCAAAACAGCAGAATCAGCAATGCGCTTGCTGCAAATTAAACAGCAACAGTACTGATCATTATTCATTTATTAGAGATGACCTTTATTATTCAGAAACCATATAAGTGCTATCGTTTGCTTAATCAAATCGTGATGTTGTATACAGAGGCATAGAAACATATATGAAATATGTGAAAGCTTGAAACTTAAATAGCGATTCGAATATCCTTCTCTAAACCTTGAAGATATGAACAGATTTTTGTTATGTCTCTATAGACTAGACGTTGAATATTGCAATTTATTCTATAGGTAGGTATTTGCCTTTGTTTTATTTTACATTCTTCCTTGTTCGGATTTGTCTTCTTAAGTCATTATGTCTTTTTGACAAATTGCTTATTGAGCACAACATTTTTTGCTTTTTTTGTTATATATATATAGTCATCCACAGAAAGATCTTCTTCCTGTATCACAGCTCATCAGTACGAATAGACATCCGATTGCTTTTAGCCAGGATTGATACCCGACCGAATTGACCTCAGTCGGCGATTCTACCTCTGGGATATGGGCGCTCGGTAGAAGAAGGCAGAATTTTAAAGTATGATATACCATGTAAACATACGCCTGTAATTGAAAGTGTTCTAATTCATAACTGAATGAACTATGCGTAGATGCTAGAGTAGCTACTGTTTGTTCAAGTTTACCATTCTTCCAGAGTCATCACTAAGGGTGTGAGAGCGATATATATATATATATATATATATATATATATATATATATATATATATATATAAGGACATAACGCGTAGACACCGGTTCTCCGCCGATCAGCGAAGTTAAGCAAAGCAAAGTTGAGCCTGGCTTGTACTTAGATGGGTGACCGCTTGACAATGCCAGGTGCTGTAAGCGTTCTTGATTGATGTGTGTTGTGGTGCAGTTGATTTCTCGAAACGAGAAATGAGGGAGCCGAGTTCGAATTCAGGTTGTATGCCCTAAAGTAACTTACGTGTAAATACTCTTGGGAAATATATTAATCCGTCCCTTCTCTCCAGTTATGGGTTAAATAACATGACAGATTGGGTTCTAGATCTTTGACTGGCAACCAGTCTACCAGAGCAGGTAGTGGCAATCTGTCGTGGGATAATTAAAGAAAAATGCCCACTTAAACGCTGTGGAGCGCATTCAGGGCACAATGAAAACAATAATATCACTGTTGGTCATCCGCTGCATCACTGACCATCTCTGGCAAGTCTCGCCTATATCAAGCCACCGGTCCCAGATGGAATGGAAAGGGAGAGTGAGGATGATTGACCATGCGCAACTCTCCCTCGCTTAAATCCAATTAACGCGCAACTCATAACGTCTACCTAGACGTCATGATCTTCCTCGCCTGTGAGTGACGAACATCTTCATTATATATATATATATATGTGTGGGGGGGTATTTAGGAAGCAAATTTACTGTTTTAAATGTTAGATTAAATAAATTGCAAACATTATATCTTCTTATTTTTAATAAAATCCGTTCATACTCACGGATAATTCTTTGGCTATTATAATTGAAAGATGTCAGAAATGAGATGTAACGTTACACATGTTATAATCATTCATTTCTCAAGGTACCCAAATACGTTCAATCTTTTCCGAGATCATCTTCAGGGGTGTGAGTTATGGTAACAAAAATAACCGCAAAACTATCTTACTAAAAATTACTGTAAATCTTTTTCTGCTACGAATATAACGGTTGACAAATTGCTAGCGTTCATTAGAACGTGAAAATTATCCAAAATAGAATTTTTATATGTAGTAACGTCATAATTATATGTTCTGATGAACAAGAGCAATTTGTCAACCGTTATATTTGGTAGGAATTTTGAAGGTCGTGTATATAGAAAGAATAAGGCTTATGAAATACGGTTTAACTTTAAAGCTTGATGATTCCTATATTTAAAAAAATCTGTTTAGCATGTGAGTAGTGAATATTTCTTGTTATATATATATATATATATAAATTAAATAGGATTAATTCAAGGACGTTGATTGACCATTTCGATATGAAATCCCCACAGGGGATAACACATCACCTCAGCAACAAAAAAATCCTTTCTGAAACTGGAGAAAAAAATCAGTCTATTTTTTCTTTTTAAATAGATTTGCAAAAAAAATTAAAAAGAAAAAGATAAAATAAAATAAAATAAAATAAACAAGAAAAGAAAAATTGGCACCGTCTGGGTTCGCAAAAAAGGAAAGAGAATTGCAACGTAAAAGAAACAGACGGCGTGTTGAATTGATATTAGGTTAAGCAAAACGAAAAAAGGTGGGAGGTAAGAGAGATAAAGGAAGGGAGGGAAAAAAGAAAAGAAAGAAAAAAATTTTATATATCACAGACGCTGGACATATTGAAAACATAACTTCCAAAAACGTTTAAATATTAGAAAAAGGCCTTTTACTTAAAAAGGTATAATTATTTTTAAAGTGAATAAAAAGATATAGGATTTAAAATAAATTTTAAAAAATTAGGTCATTTAATTTAAACTAAATAAAGATACCGCTAGGTTAAAAAAAAAATTCATTTACAATTATACATACATATATACATATATGTGTACACACATACACACACACAATTCTTCAATTATGAATACATATATACATACAAACACATACATTCAATTACATACACACACTTATATACGTATATACACATACATGCGCATACACACACAGGTATATCCGGGCAGGTATCCACAGATATACCTGCCCGGTGCAGGGCAAATGTAAATCCACCCAAGTAATTTTAATGGTCATTCAACATCCTTGAATTAATCCTATTTAATTTAATATATTTTATTACATGGAGCTCTCTTCCTGTATCATTTTTTAATATTAATTAGGATCGGGTTTTTGGAATTTACCTTCCTGCTTTTTCCGCTTGGATTACAATATATATATATATATATATATATATATATATATATAGGAAATAATATTAAAAAGTTTTGAATTTAAAAATGTATTTTTGGACAGTATTTGTTTATTTTTATTATTGTATTTTATATTTCAGACCGCCCTCGGTCCTTCATCAGAAACAAGTGATTTTTAAATTTGAATTAGAAACGTATTTCACGAAAGCGTCTGTGAATTTTTTGTTAACACCACGTGGTGCGTTTGTTTACACCACGTGACGTGTCTGTTGAGAGAGTTTGTTTTTCACCAAGTTATGCTGAAAGCGACAGATTTTATTAAAAAAATATATATTAGTAAGTGTATATCTATCTTTAATAATACTTATAAATTTGTTTTAGATAAAAAATTTTTTGGAATATCTGAAAAAATTTTAACTATTGATATATTTGTCAAGATTCAAAACACCTAAGTCCCTATTTAACCCTAGCTTGTGTGTAGTTAATTTTAAAATTCAGTATTTTTCTTTTCTAGCGTATGCTAAATAATCGTGTAGCCACAAGCAAGGCATTTTACAGACACTGTTGTGCAGGGATTTACATAGGATTGGAGGTACTTTTCAAGCTCGCCTGCGAGGTTTGCTTTTTCAGCCTTTGTAGATTTTTAATCGAGACGGAAGTTAACCGTAGTGTCGTCAGCATATATGCCAACTTGGGATCATATTACATCAGGGAGATCATTAATATAGATAAGGAAAAGCGTAGGCCCTAGAATAAAGCCTTGTGGGACACTCGCATTCATGTGATAGTATTGGGAGGCTTGTCCGTTCAATACCACCCTCATTATACGGTTTGAAAGGAAGGACTGGATTAGATCAAACAATTGTCCTGTTATACCATGGCTCTGCAGCTTGCATAAAAGGCCAGCATGCCACACTCTGTCAAACGCTTTGGAGATGTCAAGGGCCACAGTTCGGGCTTCGCCGTTTGTGTCGAGGGCCTGGTGTATATACTCAGTGATGTTCGTGAGTATATCAGCAGTAGACTTTGTGAACCGGAAACCGTTAGTTTATTAGATAAGAGTCTTTGGACTGTGAGGTATTATACCACCTCGGCCTTGTTAATGGCTTCGAACACTTTGCTAAAGATCGGTAGATAATTAGCGGAGTCAGGATGTTCTCCAATATTTGTATATATAGGAACCTCGGAGGAGGATATCCAGCAAGCAGGAAAACAGGAAGCAGAAAGGCAGAAGTTATAGATTTTACAGAGATCAGAGGAGAGTTCAGGAGCACATTTCTTTTGGACAATGATGGGTATTCTGCCGCCACCACTCGCCTTATGGGGGTCAAGCTTAGAATTTTTTGGAGAACACCGAAGGAGTAATTAGTATGTCAGCCAGTTGGGCCTGGGTTTGGAGAGGGAAGTCAGGTACAGATACTCCAGACGAGTCCAGTGTCGAGTTTGTGGAGATTATATATATATATATATATATATATATATATGTGTGTGTGTTTTCTTGTCTAAGTTATATTAAGTTGGCTGGGCTGTTGGTTACACCAATCTTTTTTACAATATGTGTGTGTTTCAGCTAAATTGATTTCAGAAGAACAAATTAAGTATAAGTTGAATTCAAATATAATTTTTAATGTTAATTGCTTTTAAGGCAATGCAACTTATTTGTTAATAAAATAAGTCAAACTATCAAACACTTGATGCGCAGATAACATCTGAGAATCTGGAATCCAAAATGATATTTTTGAGAATGTTATACCCATTTTTACTATTGCTATTTCATTCCTTCTTATTGCATAATATAATTATAAACATTGTTAATCTTAAATGTGTTTTCCCTTCAAATATAGTAGTAAACGGTTATTTTTTACATATGAACGATTCTAAGCGCTATGTCATATATGCATGAATAATTGGTATCTATGCTGATGGCACTACCACCTACTATGTCTCGATAATAAATATCATCAGTTAAATAAGGTGATAATGTCAAATGACAGGTGATCTAAAGAATTACCGACTATTTCTTGTCAACTGGCTTTTTATTTTAACCCTTTCAAAACGAACTTCTATGAATGCAAGGAATCCAACTAGAATTCCAATTCGGCTCCCCGATTTGTGCCTATCAATGCTCTGCTTATTTTCTGAAATGTGTCTTTGGCTATGCCAATGCTCCTTCGAATCTCATTGTTGCTGTTCTCTGTCAGAACACCTCCCAGGTATCTAAATTTCTGTACTTAATTGATTTTAGTAGCTCTCTTTGAAATTTTGTGCATATTCTTTCTTTTTTTTTTTTTTGCTGATGACCATGCACTTAGTTTTCTTGTATTGAAATTAAAGATATCTAATGAACTCAATAATTGTACAAAATATGTTCAGGCGCTGTATTCGTTCAAGTTTGTTGTTAGCAGTAGCAAAAAATACAAATGCGTGCTTACTAGCATTTAGATTCAGTTATACAATTCAAGTCTGTGAAAGTAAAACTACATCGGTCATATTTGATAAAATATTCTTTTCTTTAGCTATACTGTACTGGATTTCAATTTTTCATTGCATGTGTAACAAAGAATTTTCTTTCGGACATATTTGCTTTTGTTACATTCACGGCTTACATAAAAAAATACATTATGACAATAATAGGAAAAAAACAACAAAACTTATGTCTTATGAAGATAGTTAGTCATCAGCACGTATTAAAATGTTTATATGCCCGCGTGGTGACCTACAATGTCACAAACAAATAATCCATGACAAAAAATTACAACGACACCATTTCTTATAAGAAAACTTTCATGATAACCTTAGACAACTGCCTTTGAAAAAAACGTGCACAGAGATGAAAATAATAGATAAGAAGAATATGTATCAGGATTCGTATCGAAAGGATTATAGATTTTTATATCTCTGAAATTCGACTGATTATAAAAAACAGTCTACAGTGGAATATTTCTATGGGAATGCTTCCGAAAGTTTTTCTGCTTTATGTTTTTTCTGCTCATCTGAAATGTAGATTTTTTTATTACTTTCTTATATATCTATCTATCATGTTTCATCTTGTTTAGTTTTCTTTATATCTATCTATCTATCTATCTATCTATCTATCTATCTATCTATCTATCTATCCCTTTCCCTTATATATATATATATATATATATATAAATTTGTAATAATGTTTAGTGCCCGAATTGCAGATTTTCTTTAGTATTTTACGGGTGGAAATGCATTTTAAGGAAGCCATTTAAAAAAAAAATTGCTCGATATCAATATAAAGATACAGCTTAAATAGAATTGATGTGTAATTTTCACTTAAAATGTTCAGTAATGACGTCTTTCAAGTTTTATCAGAAATCGGTATAATTTATTCACATTTTAGGTTTATTTGTCGTTTATTTTTTGAAGGAAAAACAATTTGCAGCGAAAAACCAAATGACCTGAACAATGAAGACATTATAAAAATGCCTTCACGAAACTTCAAAGTCGGTATGACAGAATTAATAGCTACTTGACAAGTCTCTTTACATCAATTCTATCTATCTATCTATATATCTATCTATCTATCTATCTATCTATCTATCTATCTATCTATCTATCTATCTATCTATCTATAAGAATTGAAAGTGTGTAGCTTGTTGTTACACAATATGAAATAGTAATAAGAAAGCGAAACAACCAGTTTCCTTCCCGCTCATCAGGCTTCTAAGGGAGATTTTAATTAGAATTAAAATAAAGTGTGTCATGGAAAATGAGAGGAAAGAAAAAATTATGAATTATTGCATTCATAGACTTAGAAGCTAACAATATCAAGCCCCAAGAATTCACGCTGTTGCTTTGTTTTAACAACACGCTGCACACTTTTATTCTTTAATTAATTTATTTACTGATAAAAAATTATTAATATGTGCAAAAACTTCTATCCAATATATTTTTCCGTCACTTCAAGACAAAATATAAAATGCTGACCTTTCAATAAGTGCAAAATTGGAGGCATGAAGATTTTTCTCGTGTAATCGTTGCGTTCTGAGGATGTCATCAGAATGAGATGTGACAGGGTAGTTTATGTCTCCATGTATAGCTAGCACGGATGTCCAAACAGAACCGTAGCTAGATCATTGCTTATGTTTACAGACAATATGAAGAATAATATTGAGGCTGTCAACAACCTGTATAAGATCTTTGAGGTCTCGAATCGTAAGGAATAGACAGGCTTTTTTCAGTGACATTTAACGTTGAAGTTCTCAAGGCATAATGACAGAAAGGGAAATGACAAACACATTATCGGTATCAAGCTAGTCTAGAAATTCTACATATCATTTGTGAATATGTCTGCTAATCATTAGCACGATCCATACGTCTTGTCAAGCATGAACACTTTAATTTTTAGATGTGAGACATCCATACCTCAAAATCGATGTGTTAATCAGACACACACACACACACACACACACACACACACACACACATATATATATATATATATATATATATATATAGTGAGAGAGAGAGAAAGGGATTATGTTAACGCAGCATCAACATTCTTTAAGGCAAATGTTATTAAAGTTAGTAGATGATTTAAAATTACTGATCAATTTTCCCAGTTAATAATTCTGTCTCAATAAGGCAAAAATTACTTCAGAAATGTAGTAAAATATTCTGCCTTACTTATGTCTCAAATCTTCTTGCTTACAGCAAAACAGTCACTAGTTGACAGAAACACATAATTTTTTTCAAACTACATTGATGATGATGATTCAAAAATGATGAAAGCTTTGGCCATATTTCTTGTACATTTCTTAGAAAATGATCTTTACTTTTTTCTATTTATTTATCTTAGGCTTTCATAATGATAGCAAAATTTATTTAATCATACATGAAGACTTAATACATATTTCAGTCTTCATATATATATATATATATATATATATATATATGTGTGTGTGTGTGTGTGTGTGTGTGTGTGTGTGTCAATATTTCAGAACTTCATATCGATCTGTTAGTATATCAATACTTGATTACTATTTTAAGCTGTTCATATAAATATATATATGTATGTTTATGTGTTCATATAAATGTACACATATATGTGTGTAATACAAAGACACACATACATATATATATATATATATATATATATATATATATATATATATACATACAGAGAAGAGAAATGCGCCAGACAGAGCTGTCATGTATCCGTTTCTTCCTAGTTATATACTTTTTCATCTCAGGCCTTACTATCTATCGCGATATGATTCTGTTTATATATTAGGCAGTGATACATACTTTTCTGCTTATATATATATGTGTGTGTGTGGAAAGGCATATGTATATGTCACTAAACTGTGAAAGAATATATGTTTATATATAGCTGATCATGTATTGGTTTCTCTGTATTTGTCATTTATCCCACTGTATATTTATCAAACTTTTCTATTCCTTTTATTATTTTCTAAATGCCCTCATTTAAACTTCCATTTGCTATTTTAAAAAAACGATTCGTATGCACTTGCGTGTGTGTGAGATAAAATTGTCTCAATTTTGTGAATTTCGCTTTCAACTCGGCTCTCTTGTTGGTTTTTCTCCGTTATGATTACACGTCTCTCTCTCTTTCTTTCTCAGTGAGAAAATCAAAGAATTACTGCGTGAGTCTCTCTTTCTATTGTGAAGCTGTGATTTTAAAGAGCCTCTAATGCACACGACGCACCATTCATTTACCGACTTTATTTACGTGCTCATTTCACTTCCTCTAAAGAAGCGTAATTATTAATTTATAAAAGAAGAAAATAATTTTTATGATGTACTCGGTGGTTATCTTAAAAGTAACCCGGGCTGGTTGATGTTTCTTGTGTTTCTTATAATGGCATTATATTGTTGATGTCTATTTTTATATTGTTGCATGAACGTGTCGCTGCGCCAGTATTGCTTTTTCTTTTAAATGTCTTTCTTAATTCAGAAAAGTAAAGCCAATATTTTAACAAGAAAATTTAATTATATAGTAGCAAGAATTTAACAGACAAAATAAGTGAAATGAGCTACAGATGAAAATCAGTTAATTAGACCATCACTTTGTTACATTTTATATCTTTAAAAGTGCAATATTAAACACAAAACTGGATTATTGTTGCTATATCACATCTGGAGCTGCTCAATCTTCAGTTTTCAGCATTGGTGTAAGTACCTGTTCTTGTGAGAGAAGACGTTTTCGCAACCCTATGGACTCTTTCTCTCAGATACATCACATAGAAAATGCTCCTCTAATATTATTCCCATGGCAACTGTTCGGATGAACTCCATTTTCCCCCCTTGTTTAAAACGATTATATCTAGGGCGCACCGAGTTTTTTTCCACTTTATCGAAACAAGCTCTTATTTTCCGTGTTCCAAAGGTTCTACACTTTCTCTATATTCCAAGCGTTAGCATTTTGGCGAACAAACTCCGCAATGGCTGCATGAATCTTAATATCTTATACCCGTTAATTAATTCAAAACTCTGCTACGAGATACTCAATATTGTTAATCTGGAGCTACTCAATTCTCAATTTCCAGCATTCATAGAAACCCAAATAGTTTACCCGTTTTTGTGGAAGAAAACATATTTTCTACTCTAAGACTTCTTTCTCGGACACATCAGGGGCAAGTTGGTACTCAATAGCTATTCCCATGGCAACTGTTCAGATAAACTCCATTTGCATTTTCCATTTTTCCAACAGTTACCTTTCAGGCTCACCCTGTTACTTCTACTTTGTTGACTCACCCTCATCTTTCCCGTGATCCAAAGATTCTACTCTTTTCTTTCACGTCAATCGATGCCTCTTTGTGAAAAAAACTACGTCAGGGCTGCTTCAGTTTTAATGTCTCCAATTCAATGTTCAAACATTATGTATCGTCCTTACCATCAAGATCTCTACTTCCTACCATCCCCCCATCTTTTATCACACACCTCATTCCTAATTAGAATTGCAATATCAAACACTAACTTGAGTGGCTTTCAAGCCTTGTATCAGATGAGTCTTAATAGAAAGAGAATTTCGCGAAGAAAGTTATTAGATAATGTTTTGTTTGTTATTTGAAATCATTTATTTAGCAGCCTGGAATAACCCGATGGAAGCAAAATTTGGTAAGTGTCACCTACTGTAACCATTACAAGTACATTTATGAAGCTATTCATTTGATGATTAGTTAGCGCCATTGTCACAAACAGGCTTGTAATACGTTTTCCGGAATATGTTTAGTCACTCTTAAAAATAAGATATTATAGAAAAAATCTCTCTCGATGAAAACTTTTTCACCTATGGAAATATTAGAAAAACAACAAAACGTTAAGTTTGGTTAAATAGAGTAGAGAAATCATAATTGTAATGGATTCTTTAGCCAGTAACTGACTCTTGACTACGCATGCTCAGAAGCGTTGTCAGGAAGAAGAATCCACTTTTCTTTTCAGGTCTTTCCTTCGAAAAGGTTCTTGTAATTAGTTTAACAATTCCAAGTAAAGATTTTCACTCTCTGTGGCCAGACAGTATAAGCACGTCAAATCAAATATTAGTTTCTCCTAAAAATGGTAAAATCATTCAAACTTTGCCAAGAGGGGTTTTCTTTTATTACCTTTTTGGGAGCCCATTGCGCACTGTTTAAATTTTAAAAAGGGGCCTTTATTTCACACACACATATATATATATATATATAGCATAATGATAATACGCGTATACTGTCTTTATATGTATAGGAAAAACTACTAAAAGTTGTTAGTTAAAAATGTATTTTTTGACAGTATTTATTTATTTCTATTATTATATATATATATATACATTTGATATTTCAGACCGGCCTCGGCCTTTCATCAGAAACAAATGATTTTAAAATTTAAACTAGAAGCGTCAGTCGCGAGAGCCTTCGTCGCGTGATGTGATATATATATATATATATATATATATATATATATATATATATATATATATATATTGTTATTACAATAGCTTCTAAAAGCATTAATCACTACATAAAATTTGTTTATATTTCAGAAAAATATTTAAAAAATAAATGGGGAAAATGATTTATTTAGACAAAATAAGATGGATTCATTATTATTCAGAAAATTAAGGAGACGTGATTGGAGAAAGTTAAAAATATGATTGTAGATCTGTCAATATTGTTCAATCAAAAGGGAGCATTAGGTTAAACTATAGAGTTGAAAATTTGGATCGCCTGAAGAAGACTATAACTTAATGTCAAAATATGACAATTTTTTGTTTTGTTTGGGTAAGATACATAGAAGGAACTTACATTATTCAAATGAGTAGACAATAATTTTTAACAGGTGGAATTTTAGGCTATATAAAATTTGATTAAATACTACCTAATTTGTTAAATGGGCTGAATTGTTTAAATTAAAAGTAGAATTTAGTAATAATGTATACTAATGTATTTTGGAGATGTGATAACCAAGTAAGTATTATGTGGATCATTCATTATAATACAATAATATTTAAATAAAATTAGAGCATAAGTTATAAATGAACACTATAATTAATTAAATTTTAAAGAGAAATATTTGCGGCGTTTAGATATTGTCAATTCCTTTCTATGGTTTAGTAGTACTTTACTTTTGGGAACCTACTAATCTGCAGCTTTTCATTCAGGCACAAAGAGCAGAGGTCATAGAATGATTTCCAGATTTTTGTCCTTTCCAGATTTTTTCACTTTATTTTGAGGGTTTGATTTATATCTTTTCACTGCCAAAAATACGCCGAAATGGATGTTTATTTTTTTTAAGAACGTTACATGCAAATACCACCACTGCTTAAAAATGTTCTTAGTAGATCCAATGAAAACATTTTTATGAGCAGTGGGTTTTAATCTCAATGTTCTTTCATTTCCTGATATATATATATATATATATATATATATATATATATATATATATATAAAATTATATATTATAAAAAGTTTAAAACAATTGACTTCATAGTCTATAATAACCCAACAAGCACTAAACTAAATTCTCTACAAAAAACCAATGTAGTGTACCAATTTACATGCCCATTCAGAGATTGCATCTCTGATACTAATCAAAAACCTAGTACATATATTGGTTTTACTACAACCACGCTCTCCCGTAGACTTACATGTCATCTTTCTGATCACAGTACTATTAAACAACATTTCTCTGAAAAACATAAACATGTAGGAAATATCAACAATACAATACGGTGATCCTTACTCATAAACACAGTAAGAGAAACGTGCAGATATTGGAGGCCATGTACATCAAATCAAAACAACCAACACTCAATAAAATCAACTTTAAAACAGGAATTAACGTATTATATTGTTGTCATTTCGCGCTATCCCGCGGTGTGACGTCATAAAACCGCATCGCAAACTTAAGAACTGCGTTTATTATTTTTGGTAACTATTGCCGTTGCCAACCGGAGTTTTATGTCAACACAAAATAAAATCGTCGGTGATGGTGGATTTTATAATATTTCAGTTTAAACACCCTCTCTGAAGATAGCTCATGTGAGCCGAAAGCTTAGAAGAAAACCAATAAATAATTATCCAAATATTGTTATCCAAAAATTCGACGTTTAGAACGGCTCATGATTAAACATAATAGACATTCATTTTCACTTATATTTAATAGCATATGTTTAGAATATATATATATATATATATATATATATCTTGACAAAATACAGCGAAGAATCTGTAATGTGATTGATACCGACTGCAGTCACTCTCTCACCGGCGTGACGTGACTTCCCTGTGCCACTTCTATAAATACTTTCATGGCTTCTGCTCTGATGAACTTAAATCACTGGTGCCCCCTAGGTGTGAATTTGCACGAGATACTAGATTGGCAACTAGGTCTCACCCTTTTACAGTGAAACCGATGAAATGTAACCGAAACTTCTACTCCAACAGCTTCTTTTCTTGCACTTCCCGCCTGTGGAATTCCCTTCCGCATGCTTGCTTCCCCGACGGCTATAACCTTCAGGTGTTTAAATGTAGGGTGAATAGACACCTCCTAACACACTAACTCACACCCATTCTCTCCATCTCTCTCCCTATGTACATCCTAACTTGTCTATCACCCTCCTTCTGACATTTCCTATACCCAATCGCTCTATGTAACCACCTGCGCTATAGTGGCAGTGGAATACCTTGCTTGGGGTGACATGATTAAAAAAAAATAAAAAAAATATATATATATAGTCATCCGCAGACAGATCTGTTTCGCTGTATCACAGCTCATCAGTACGGTTAGACACCGATTGCTTTTTAACCCAGGATTGAAACTCGACCGAATTGGCATCAGTCGGCGATTCTACCTCTAGGATATGGGCGTTCGGTAGAAGAAGGCAGATTTTTAGCGTGTATCCTATCATTATACGCGCCCAATAGCCAGAGTGCTCTAATTCATCTTACTGAATGAGTATATATATATTAAAATTTATAATAAATATACTTTAAAATTCTAGTGTCTCTCGTTTCTGCGCTTTTGCAACAATTTAAAAAATAATGAGACAGAAGAAATTCTAACGGATGAAACGCATCCCTTTTATTTCAATTTGTTTCTTTCTTTTAAAATTGTTCCAGATATGTAAAAATTATATAAGAATTTATCAGTCTCACACATATATCAATATATATATCAATATATATATATATATATATATATATATACTCATTGATTAAATATGAAAAGTTTGTGACAAGAATAAACAATACAATTGTGCTTAAGTATTCTTATCCGATGAACTTAGCTCACTAGTGCCACCTATATGAATTTATTCGTACCACTAGATTTGCAAGTATGTCCCACCGTTTTACTGTGAAACCAATAAAATGTAAACTCAATCAGCTTCTTTTCTCACACTTTCCGCCTGTGGAATTTCTTTTCATTTACTTGCTTCTCGACAGCTACAGTCTCCAAGAATATAAATGTAAAGTCAATAGTCAACTAATACCTCACTAGAAAGGAGAATGATTAAGAGGATGCACCTCTTAATCATGCTCCTTTCTCAGTCCACTCCACTCTCATCAGAATTCTCATCATTCCCTTACCTACTTTCTGACACCCCCTATAACCTGTCACTCTTTCTCATAACTTTCCTCTTATGTAACCCCCTGTAAAACAGTGGCAGTAAAATGCATTGATTGGGGTGATATGATTATAAAAAATAGTAACATTGTTGTAATACGACTGACTTGAAAAACGATTTGAAGTCGAATTTTTAAGTCGCTTCCGTATATATATATATATATATTTTTTTTTTGATAGCATCAGGAAATTTCAATTATCCTAAAAACATTAACCTGCCTCCCAGTTTTATCCTCTCCGCGGTTTTCACTCACTATTATTACGAAAACCTCTAACACTAATCTACCAGGCCCTAAAAAATAACTGAACATAGATCATAAAAATTGCTTTCTAAAATTATTTTTTAATGAAATATTTTCGCAAAGTACGAATTTTTCTTTTTAATGTTTAATTAAGTCTTTTAGTTTGATCGCTTACTTGTCCTCTTACCGCTGCTTGGTCGTGTACGTTAACTTTGCTATTGTTGTCGGTTAATGTTGCCAGTTGATTGATCTCTGCTTTTCGATAACTTGTCGTTTATCCTCTGTAGTTTCTGTCGTTAATCCCTCAACTCACGGTGCGTTCAGTTGACGTAAACAAATCGAGATTGTATGGCGTTCCGTTGAAGCGCTCACTTCAGTGATTGATACTTCCGCCGAAAGTAACTGCCGTGTCACTGGGTGCTCGAATCAGACTGCGTTTATGTTTCTCAGGAATGGGGGAATTTGGAATGCGTCGATCGTGTGCGATTCCAGCAGGTTAAGCATTAAATCTGCCGCGTCTTCGGTTTCTCACGCGGTAGAAGACTGAATATCGCATGACTGATTGTCAATACTCCGTCTCTCGCTTGTAGACCGCGGAGTCGCGCCTTTGTAGAAATGTATTTCTCGAGTAGTAGATGACGGCCGACGACATGTCGCGAAGATTATTTGTATCTTATGTGTGTGACATTGTCGCCGCCTGTCAGAATAACATTTCATTTGGCACCCATCGCCAAAAGTGAACAACCTGCGGCCGATACCTGTCCCCACGTTTTTCTTTCGTCTCACGCGGTAAAACCGAAACTTCAAAAGATTAGCATCTTCGCATCCTTCGTCTCCCGCTTTCGCAAGCTGTCGCCGCAAATTTTGCTCGCTCACAGGTTTATTCTCTACCCAAATCTTAGTCATTCTCCATCATCACGGTGATGTTTTGGGGTAGCCGCCTGCCTACCAGTCCCTGCCAATCCAACCGCTGTTTAACTACTACCGGGCTTGGCGAGTTAGACACGCGTTTTTTTGTCATCTGTTTCTGCTAACTTCGGGTTGATTTCTGTTGTCTGCGAATCTCACCTCACCTTCGGTTTCGTTTTTGCGACTTGAACTCTACTGCCGCAATCCCAGACTGCAGTACTTGCAATGAATCGATGCAAAAAGTGGATGTATTGTAAAACGAAAAACAAAATCGTGGAACAAGAAACCCGGACCAGCGGGGTAAAGGCTTGAACTTATCTACCTTCAGGTTTCCGTTCGTTGTGGTGCCTGAGGATGATGAAGAAAACAAAAACACAAAACAACGAACACTGGTTAAGCCTGTCAAAAGTCATATACTTATCTAAAACCTTAGCCATGCCAGTGTAAGTTCACACCACTAAGAACGGGTAAAACTGCGAATGAACCAGGAACCAAAACAACCCTCGGAACCGTAATCGTCATAGGGGGCGATGGAAAACTGTGGTAATTCTGGAGATAATATATGTAACACATGCCATGATCAGTTGGCGCATTGTCGTCATCTTCGCGCCGTCACAAGTGTGGGCACCAGCGTCTACGTTACGGTTCGTGGCGCTATGCATTAGACCGTGACCAATGTGCGTCATTGCATCCTCTCGTCGGCATCGCTGTCAACTTCTATGGCACGTGAGCGGTGGAAGTTATATGGCCAAAGGGCGATGGGTTCCGCTTTGGTAAATCTGGATAACTCACTGGTCGATCGCACATCCATAGCATCCTTCATCGTTTCTTTCTGTTTACAATGACAACAATTATTTTCTTACTGATTAATCAAATTGTCCCGCATAACACTATTAATTTCCAGTTCATCACTTACCATAGTTTTCAGTTTCTTGGTTAATTCTTCTGGTTATTAAGAAATTATTATAATTTACAAAATTGTCTTGTAGTCATAAGTATACAATATTATTTTTTCTAATTAAATGCTATGTTTCCCTTACAACCTATTAAAAACTACCAGTGGAAGTAAAACATTATACACTCTTGATAAAGGTATGATATATCGAAAGTACGGATAATTTTTTACTTTCTCTACTAATATATATATATTTATATATATTCATTTAAATAGGCGTGAGTTTGTGACCCTGGGTTTCACGTCCTTGCGATCGTCAGACAAACTGATTATTTTTTTTTAAACTGGCTACTGCGTATATTGGTGTATTTTTGTGGAAGTGGGAGGAAATTGGGAGGAAAATTTGTCGTTGTGACAAACGCAGGTATAGATACACACTTATACACTCATTGGCGTACGTAAAAACACACACACGCACACACACACACACACACACACACACACACACACACACACACACACACACACACACACACACACACAACACACACACACACACACGAGCGCCCGCCCAACGGGGCTCACACAAACATAATTATACGCGAACCGTATGGGCCTTGGAATTTATATGTATATGTGTGCCGTTGCGTATATATATGCACATTTGACTATTTATTTATTATGCTGGTTCTAAGCTTTCGGCTCACATGAATGAATTTATACAGATTCTCCATTCTGTAAAACCTGACAACCAAATAATTGCATCTTTGGATGTCCCAAACTTCTTCACTAATCTCCCCGTCAATGACAAGATTTACATCATTATCCGTGATGTATACAATCATGCTACTCTCCTATCAATCAATATTAAACCCAAAATTTAAAAAAAATATTATTGGAATGCCCTACTCAAGTACTCTTTCATGACCCCCTAGGTAATATTTATACTCAAATAAATGGTATTGCGATGGGATTTCCTTTAAGTTCCCTCTTTTCTAATAATTATATGGCACATTTAGTAAATAAAATAATTAATGACTGCAATAGACCCCCTATATATCTAACATACATAGATGACATTTTAATTTTATCTAAGAATATTGATCAAATTTCACAACTTAAAAACAAATTTGAAAGTCACCCCGTCTTCAAATTTATATTAAACTTAATATTAATTTAAAAAATTCCATTCCTTGATGTATTCCTTGTTTCTACTTCTCTATATAGGAAACTAACTAGCATAAACTTGTGTTCTCTTAATTATAATAGTGAATGCCCTCAAAGATATAAGTTAGCTGTTTTAAAAAACTCAATTCAACGCACACATTGATATCTTCTTCCAAATCTATATTCTATGAAGGATTACACAACATTAAACAAACACTTGTTAACAATGGATTTCCTAAATCCGTCATTCACCAACAAATGAAAATGTATCTCAATAAACTTAATAATACCACTAACAATATTGATAATATTCATAACAATAGTGTACGTCAAAATAAACATAAAATAACTTATACTATTGCAACCAATGCATAATAATTACAAACATAACGAAACAAGACTCAAAACATAATACGTAGTATTATTAGACCAATAAATAATAATAATCAAATTAAGCTCATCATAAATTATAAAAAAAAAAACCAATTGTCCCCATTGTCTCTAATAACTCGATAACCACACAACTAAATCCTCTACACAAAACCAATGTAGTGTATCAATTTACATGCCCGTTCAGAGATTGTATCTCTGGTACTACTAATAAACCAACTACATATATTAGTTTTTGCTACAACCACGCTCTCTCGTAGACTTACCTGTCAGCTTTCTTATCAGAATTAACTTAAACAACCTTTCTTAGAAAAAAACATAGCCATGTAAGTAATATTAGACAGATTTCAGTTGATAACACAATAATACTCACTCATACACACAGTAAAAAACCCTTCAGATATAGGAGGCCACCTACATTATATCAACATTACCACACTTAATAAAATCACATTTCAGTCTGGTCCTAACACATTACATTGTATTTACACATACAGCCCAGTTAACATTTCGGTTTCACACGTGGTGTGACGTTATAGAACCGCATTAAAAATTTACGAACTGCGTCTGCTATTCGGTGACGGTTATTGTTGCTTAGCAATGTTTTATGTCTACACATGATAAAATCATTTTTTGATGGTGTATGTATTTATGTTAATGTCCCTGTAACCTCTCTGAAGATGGCTCATGTGAGCCGAATGCTTAGAACCAGCATAATAAAAATATTCAAATGTTGGACAATGTTTGTCTTTAATTTTACCTGAAATCTAAGCCAAAATACAATGCTTAGAACAGCTCATGATTAAACATAATAGACATCCATTGTCTATTATGTTTAACAGTATATGCTCTCATTACGATTGAGCTCTCTGGTGAAGAAAATTTTAAAAACAGTTTCCACTTCTGCTCTATGCGTGACTCTTCAGAAATGAATTGAGTTCTTTCGGTACTGGCGTGTGTATACACTGCTTATATACAACACGTTAAAATTTCCCTTCTCTGATTCCATGCGCCTATGGCTTAGGAAGTAGCTACTCCTGTTGCCAAGAAATTGATCGAGTTTCGATCCCGGCCAGAAGCAAGTGGATATGTCTAGCCACACTGATGAGCAGCGATACAGTGAAACGGGCTCGTATGTGGATGACTAATATATATATATATATATATATATATATATATATATATATATATATATATTACAGTCTTTGAGATGTTAAAAAGAAATCACTTGACCGGCGGTCAAACGAGTGAAAATTTAATCGCCCCCAAATCATTTTACTCGCCCGACTCCATTTTCTTAATAATCTCCTTACGTAAACTTAGCGTGAATTGCTGACAAAAAACAAAAAGTGAAATTTAATTAAAATTTCGAACGTGCTAAATATGGTTTAATTTTTTTTCTTAAAAAAATTTTGATCTTTCTTCTCGATAATAGGATAAAAATTTTGGTGATAAAACTGTGTTTTTATGTTCCAGCTCTTTTAACATCATGATATGTTGTTTTTGTGAGGGTTTTTTGGGGGGCGGGTAATTGCGTGGAGTAGTTTCTTTCTTTTGTTTGACTACATTCTCCATCTCATAAATGATAAAGAATGACAAATCTGATTTTCTGAGCGATTTTCTATAAAAATATCTATATATATGTCTATTTATTTTATGTTTTTTTTTCTTATTCTCTGATAAGCTTAATAGCATTATCATTAAATGAAGAAAATCCAATCCTATCTTTCGGCATACATAAGCCATATTCAAAGAAGACGAATCACATTATAAATTAAAACAATTCACAGACACGCACGATTATGAAAATTTGTCTTTGTTTTCGTGGAATGTTTTCAAGCAACAATAAACTCGTGCATGTAAGAAGCTGGAATTGGAGCAAAATTTTTTGTGGTTACGTAGGCAGAATGAAACAAATTGTAGAATTAACTAAAGTGCTACAAGTCACTTTGCAGTAACAACAACCACCACAATTTACACAGAAACACTTCAAACAACAATAACAACAATGTATGCAGCATAAAGACACATTTGAAAAGATATTCAAGCAACAGCAAAACGACAATAAATCACTTTTGGAAGCCATATTATCAAGGACAACAAAAGAACCCTGTTCTAGATATTTTTCTGCGGAAACAATTTCAAATTCAATCTCTGAATTCAAATGCGACCCCGACAGTAGTTCAATGTTTCCGGCTTAATTTTATAGATTTGAAACAAAAGACGAGGCAAATATTACTTTATTTTTGCAGAAGTTAGGAACAGAAGAAAATATCAATTACGCAAATTTAATCCTCCCAAACAAAAAAGAAAAAAGAAATTACACTCATCGAAACAGTAGTAATTTTGTCGAAAAGTTTCGATAAAAGAGATAGTCTGTTTCATACACTATACAAGTTTCTAAATATAGTAAAACAAGATGACGATTTTTCACATATGCAGGTATGGTTAATGTACAGTGTGAGGCGTTTAAATTAAAGGAATTTTCAAGTGACATGTTCAATTGATTAATTTTTGTGCAGGGGCTAACGATACCGAAGGATAAAGAAGTTAGATCAAGAATCCTCACTATCATGGAATAGAATCCGAAGATTACGCTACAAAAATTAACGGAAGAATGTCAGCGACTTATAAACATAACAAAGAAAATCATCGGATTGAGGAGAATAGCATTTCGCGAGTACAAACTGTAGAATAACAGAAGTGATCACAGAATAAAGAAAAAAATGATATTTAGTTTGTGTGCAGGACAGCATATAAAGAAGTATTGTTCCTTTAGGTATAAAATATGTTTTAATTGTGGGTCTTTAGGCCACAGAAGTTCTCATTGTCAGGCAAAACAGAAAAGTAAATTCAAATTCGCAAACAAAGATAAACGTAGTTTAGTCGAAAAACGAAAGTGAGGAGGGTAAAAGAAGAAAATACCTCAATCTAAAAATAAAAGGGCAGACCGTAAAATTATTACTCGATTCAGGAAATGATAGCTCGCTAATAAACGTGAAAACCTGAAAAAAATCGGTTACCCACCACTGACAAACACAGACAAATTTACAAGGGGAGTGTCAGGAAAAAGACTTAAGTTAAAAGATGAATTATAATGTAACATTTTGTTCATGGGGAAAATTCAAAAATCGAAAGTGTATGTGCTCCCTGGTTCAGTAAACCACTTTGGTTTAGATTGGATCATATTGTTTAACTCATGGGAATTACCGGTAAATGCTTTCTGTAATAAAGTTAACGTCAAAGAGAACGATAAGACAAAGAAAAAAGAAATATCTATTATGCATTTGAAAAGGGAATTCCATCGCATCTTTTCAAAAGGAGTAGGTCTGTGTACAAAAACAGAAATCAACTTCGAATTGAAAGAAAACGTTAAACTAATATTTAGACCAAAGAGAAAATACCATTTTTGGCACTAGACACAATAAACGAGGGATTAGAATGGTTGGAGAAAAGTGGCGTAATTTCCAAAGTAGTTTACTCAGATTGGGCGTCTCCAACTGTATATATTTTAAAGAAAAAACCGAAAAATCAGTGTGCGCTGATTTTTGGACAGGTTCAAATGACTGTTTGAAGGACAATACGTCTACCGTCTCGTGAAGATATATTCACTAAATTAAACGGAGGAAGAGTATTTTCAAAGTTGAACATGTCGGAAGCTTACCTTCAGGTTAAAATCAGTGATGAATTTTCGAAGTACCTGATATTAAACACGCATAAAATCCTCTTCCGTTTGAATTGAAGATAACTCCAAGCCTATTCCAGCAAATAATGACACAATGTTGGCTGATATGGAGTGTGCAATCGCTTATTTAGATGACATTTTGATTAAAAGCGAAAACAAGGCCCAACACAAAACGCATATTAGAGCAGTACTTCAAAGAATTTAGGAATACGGGTTCATGCTGAGTTCTGAAAAATGCGTGTTCTTCTTAAAGAAGACAAAATATTTAGAGCAGATCATTGGCAGTTAATGCAAGAAATCCGGATCCAGAAAGTACTGAGACTATAGAAAATATGCCAGGACCTGATAATGTGGCTAAACTCTAGGCGTTGTTGGGATTCGTAAGTTATTATAGCATTTAAATCCTTAAAATATATGATATGGATAACTCTTTTAAATGAGTTGGTGAAAAAGTGCGCATAGTGGATATGGTCGAAAGAATGTAAACATGCTTTAAAAAAAATAAAAAGCTGTCTATTAGCAGACATCATTAATGCAAGTCGAACCGAGCAGAAAAAATGTTTTTGCAGCAGATGGCAGTAATGAGGGACTAGGTGCTGCATTGCTTCATAAATTCTAGGACGGATCTACGAAGCCAATAAAACTTGACTTGAGAACGTTACTGCCCGCTGAATGAAGTTACAATCAAATTGAAAAAGCGAGTTTAGCATTAATCTACGCTGTGAAAAAAATTCAAAAGTTTCTATCCGGAAGAGAGTTTATTCTTCAAACAGATCACAAACCGCAGTTATCAATATTTGGCAAAAAAAAGTCATACCCACTCACACAGCAAATCGACTACAGCGTTAGGGTGTAATTCTATTGATTTATAAATTCAGAATACAATATATGTCTTCAAAGAAGCTAGGTCACGCCGATGGGTTATCAAGATTGATAACGGAATATACGGAACCATTGGAAGAAACACAAATAGCGGCGCTTTAAGACGAAAGTGAATTGTCGAGTCTAGTATGCAACACTATTAGCGAATTAACGGTTACGCTAGAAGATGTAAAAAAAGCAGCAGAGAAAGATGATTTCATTTAAAAAATGAAATAGCAAGTTTGGTTGATCGATATATTCAAAAAAGAAATTAGTATATCACCGCTTTCAGTCTGCCAACAGGTATTACTACACGCAGATACCGTTGTAATGCTGGGCACTATGCAAAAGAAAATTCTGAAAAACTTTTACACAGGCCATCCAGGGATTTCGAGAATGAAATCCCTAATGAGAAGCTATACCTATTGGCCGAGGATTTTTTTTTAATCATATCACCCCAAGCAAGGCGGTAACGCCACTTATGTGCAGTGGGCTACATAAGAGTGAGAAGATTAGAAAAGAGAAAACCGGAAACCGCATCCTAAACAGGAAACAAGGGATGAGCCTCTTCACCTGTTCAATAGGTGTGGAGTGTGAACCGGGCGATAGTTTAGTCTATCTACTCCAATTGAAAAAAAAAGAACAAAGTGAGATTAAAAGAAAAGAAAAGAAACTGAAAACGCATCTTAAACAGGAAACAAGGGATGAGCCTCTTCACCTGTTCAATAGATGTGGGTGGAGTGTGTGCCGGGCGATAGTTAAGTCTATCTACTCCAATGAAGGATGGGCCATGACATAGAAAACTTGGTGAAACAGTGCAGAGGATGTCAACTGGCAGCAAGAGGTACACCGGTAAAGATTCAACCACGGCCAAAGACAGATGTCCCATGGACTTGATTGCATATCGACTATGCAGGGCCCATAAACGGATCTTATACCTAATTATTGTGGACAGTTTCGAGGAAGGATTCAACACTGCAAACATTTGTACGGATACATCCTATGTTCAAGAAAAAGATGTTGACTAGTTTAGGTGTTTTTTATTTAGCTGGTTTAGTTTGTTATGATTGTATATCGTCATGTTAGAGATTTCTTTAATTAATGAGAGGTCTAGAATAGTATATCAGTCGGTCGTCATATGCAACATGTGCAGGAATGAAACTGGCACAGACTGCAGAATAATGTGGCCTCAGGTTTGCCCACCAGAGGCTCTTGCTGAGCACCCATCCATACGCGATATAGCATGACAAGAAAACCCGATATTATTCAACTATTGAACAAAGAAGCCTCTCAAAACGCTACGCAAGTGTTCAGGTTCCTAAATACCATTCAGAACCAGCCACCAGGAACCTGCCAACTCGGTACCCTCAGAATGAAAAACGTTGTCACGATTCACAAACATTGCATAAAGCTTGCAACAGCACTATCACTAAGACCAGAAGAGAAGAAAGATAACAAAAAGCACTTTAAAAAAAAAATAAACAATGCATGCGCCTCTATTTCTGTTCGAAAGAAGGAGGAGTATGATCCGAGCGGTAATAGAATCTATCTACTCCAATTTAAAAGAAAATTACTAAGTTTTAACTTTAAGTCAGGAAATGCCTTCCTAGTCACTATAAGGGTTTTAAGACGCCTTCACTTATAAATTCAAAGGAAACAGAAACTAAATAATTATAATTAGGTTTTGTTGACTCATCGTACTAGCTGAAATCTTAACTGGCTCAAGCAAATATTTCGTGACAAGATTGCTAACCATTACATCCTGCCGAGGTGCACAGCCAAGAAGTAAGTGGGCAAAACAATTATAGATATGCGATGGTGAGATGAAAAGGTCATAGATTGACAATGAATGTTTCTAGAGTTGTGGAATATTGCATGCATAATTTTCAACTATTTATATTAACATGAAAAAGACTTCGCAGTGATAAAGACGTCATATCTGCTATTGTTGATATCTTTTGACTAATAGGATCAAAATAATTCTTTAACACTTGGTTCCAAGCATACTGCAATTTGTCCTTGCGGTTAAAAGATCACCTTTAGTAGTTAGACTGATCTAACGCCCGGTTCACAGACCACCCACGTCTATTGAATAGGTGTAGAGGCTCATCCATTGTTCCCTGCTTAGGATGTGGTTTCCGGCTTTCTCTTTTCCAATCATTTCACTTTCTTTTTTGTTTATCTTTTTTGAATTGGTGTAGATAGACTGAACTATCGCCAGGTTCACACTCCACCCACGTCTATTGAACAGGTGTAGAGGCTAAAGCCTTGTTCCCTGCTTAGGACGTGGTTTCCGGCTTTATCTTTTCCAATCTATTCACTCTTACGTAGCCCCCTGCACACCAGTGGCCTTACCGCCTTGCTTAGAGTGATGTGATTAAAATATATATATATATATTTAATATTTTGTTAAAATAATATTCGTCAAGGGAATGGCAAAAATTAAGAGTCATTAATATCATTTTCGAAGCATTGACCACCTTACAAATATATACACGACAGTTAAATATTAAATATTTGACAAAAGTGATATTGGCCAAAAAAAAAAGGCCAAAGATTAAAAGAGTGGCCACTGTCGATTTCAAGCACTGACCATCTTGCAAATATATACACGACAGTTAAATATTAAATATTTGATAAAAGTGATATTGGCCAAAAAAAAAGGCCAAAGATTAAAAGAGTGGCCACTGTCGATTTCAAGCACTGACCATCTTGCAAATATATACACGACAGTTAAATATTAAATATTTGACAAAAGTGATATTGGCCAAAAAAAAAGGCCAATGATTAAAAGAGTGGCCACTGTCGATTTCAAGCACTGACCATCTTGCAAATATATACACGACAGTTAAATATTAAATATTTGACAAAAGTGATATTGGCCAAAAAAAAAAAAAGGCCAAAGATTAAAAGAGTGGCCACTGTCGATTTCAAGCACTGATCATCTTGCAAATATATACACGACAGTTAAATATTAAATATTTGACAAAAGTGATATTGGCCAAAAAAAAAGGCCAAAGATTAAAAGAGTGGCCACTGTCGATTTCAAGCACTGACCATCTTGCAAATATATACACGACAGTTAAATATTAAATATTTGACAAAAGTGATATTGGCCAAAAAAAAAGGCCAAAGATTAAAAGAGTGGCCACTGTCGATTTCAAGCACTGACCACCTTGCAAATATATACACGACAGTTAAATATTAAATATTTGACAAAAGTGATATTGGCCAAAAATAGGCCCAAAGATTAAAAGAGTGGCCACTGTCGATTTCAAGCACTGACCATCTTGCAAATATATACACGATAGTTAAATATAAAGTTAATAAGGAAACTATGAAATAGAGATGCAAAACCTGTGAAATCTCGCATGAATTTCAAAACTCCTTATTAATAACTGCATTGATTATTTCCAGGTAAACCAACTTGTGACTGTTTAAATACAACTTCAAAATAACCTGCACGACTTCTGTACTAAATTTAGGGTTGTTTCGAACGTTCATAGCGTTTTGTGTGTATGTTCCAACACATTAGAACAAGTCAACTTCATTCGAAATTTACTACATTTCAGATTAAATCACACTTCAAACTCTTTCTGGATAAATAAAGTTTAAAATTAATTAAATTGTGTCAATTTTGCATAATTAAGATACATTTTGACGTTCGATGCTATTTTTATTACCGTAAAGGTGAAAATGCAAGCAAGAAAAATGTTATATGTTGTGTACAATAAAGGTAATTTAATTGACACAAGTGTACAGAAATTGTTCACGAAGTTTAGAGTTGTTGATTGTAGCCTTATTGATGAAGAATGATCAGAGAGACCGCCCACTGCAGATGACGACCCCATCAAGACATTGGTTGAGAATAACCTGCATTACACAACGTGGGCACTGGCAGAGACATTAAACTTAGTGAATCGTGAGTACTCAAATCCCTACGATGTTTGTGTACCACATGATCTGACTGAAATTAACCTCATGTATCGCAATTTTATCTGGGTTTACGGTATAAACACAATAAAATTTCACATTTTGATGCAAACAGTTACTAGTAATTAGAAATGGATTGTGTACAGCAACATTCAGCGAAAAAACTCCTGGGATAGGCAACATGAGCCAATTTTAGTCACTCCAAATGCATCATTGTGAGAAAGTTATGCTGTGCATCTGATGTGATTGAAAAGGAATAATGCACAATGAGGTTTTTACGAATTAAGAGTCAAATGAAACTGAAAAATACTATTCGCAACTGGACGAATTACAAGCAGCATTTCAAGAAAAACGCCCATAATGATTGATCAGCAAAGGTATTGTTTTTTTTTTCTTTTTTTTTCAGAATAATACCAGACATGACTTTTTTTGTAGACCGGCAAAAATTACTGCTGCTTGGCTGAGATATGCTATCGTACCGCCATATTCACCAAATATTTACTTCTTTAGATTTTATTTTTGTTCAGATCCTTGTAAAATAATATAAGTGTTAAATACCTTAAATGTTTGAAATACATGAAAAACACTTTTGTTGAGTTTTTTATCGAAATATCACCGAAATTATGGGAAAACATATTCTTTAAATTGAAGGACAGTGAAGAAATTCTGTGCAACAAAATGGTTTATATTAAGTTGAATAAATATTTAAAGGCATCATATTTTTTTGTATTTAATTTTTTTTAAATCAATGTTAAATTTCCGAACAAATCAAGAGATACATTTTAGCGTTGTGTTGTTTTCAATTACCTACAGAAAATGAATTTACCCCTAAGGAAATTCATGTTGTTATAATTGTTACAGCAGGAAATGGTACTACAGCTTCATCAACAGTTGTTAATGAAGAAAGTTTACTGAAGATGTCCTAAGATAGACGTCTTACAATTGCAACCACCGAGGAAAATCGTTATGATAGGTATGGACTGTAAACCGAATAGTTAATGATATTAGATTAGAGAGTTGAGAATAGTCTTTACAATCAGCTTATAACGTAAATTACTGTATTGAAGTGGCATGTCTTCTTACATCTGATCAAATGGTCAGCAGTCTGGTCACATCATCAGAAAATCTGACATATTTTAAGTCAGATCCAGTTGGTTACCGTGAACGTTTCTGATGTAATGAATAGGTAATGAATATATATATATATATATATATATATATATATATATATATATATACACACCTTGGTTCCCCCTCACTGGAATGTGATTGGCTGGTGACGGCCATAAATACAAATGAAGGCAAGGACGTCCAGAGAGAGATAGAGAGAGATCTAAAGATATTCCACTACAGATCTACGTCTGCTCTCGACAACGCCCACGTCTCAAGATACTGCATACGACGATTACGTCTACGTCCTAGATTGACCTACCAGGTTGCATTTGCCTAAACCACTTAACTATCTCGTATTGATATATATATATATATATATATATATATATACACACACACACATATATATATATATATATATATATATATATATATATATATATATATCCCTTTCCGAGACATATCCGTTTCCTAACCCAGTGTAAGAGCTAAGTTCACCATCTTGAGCCAAAGCCAAAGTGACAATGCATTAACTGGAAACACTTTTCCTAACCTGCTTCAAAGAAAACTATTATATTTAAAAAATAATGACGAATATATGTTCTATTTTCTTTAGTATTGATTGAAATATCAAATAAGTAAAATGTGGCGAAATCTTTGGTCATTTGCCATTATATATATATTTCTCTTGAAAAAAAAATAACAGCTTTGTACATAGCAATTACTCGTTTGTGCTTTATTATAACAAGGCCAAAATGAGAGAAAATCATGTCAAAGTTTTTTGCTCGTGTTAGTAATTGTTTAACACAAAAATGAGTCGTCATGACAAGGGCTCTTTTTTTTAAAATGAAGCCATTTTTACTTGAAGCAAATTCCTAAATTTCATACAAAAAAATGCTTGGATTTGGTACTAAATTCTCATATGAATAATTTAGCATTATGTGCTTTGTACATATTACATAAACATACTGGCGCATAAAATACGACACAAAGAATTTATGGAGATTTCAGGCAGCCTCGACATTTTCGGGAAAGACATAAGAATAATCAAGAATCTCTACTGGCAGCAAACGGCCTGCATACCAACAGGTAACGACCTCAGTAGATACACAAAGATAGAAAAAGGCGTAAGACAAGGATGTGTCTTTTCACCGGATTTGTTCAACCTATACAGTGAGAATATTTTGAGGATCCTAGATGACACGCCAGGATTTGTTATTGGAGGCCACAACCTGAAAAACGTAAGGTATGCGGACGAGACAGTGCTGATGGCGGACACGGAAAGGAAACTACAAGACATCATACAGAAAGTAGCAGTGGAGAGTGACAAGAAGGGACTACAAATAAACTTTAAGAAAACTGAATGCATGGTCATCAGTAAAAGATACAACCCAAAATGCCAAATACATGTGGGGGATAACAGAATCAAACAAGTACAAAAATTTAAGTACCTAGGAAGTGTTTTAACAGAAGATGGAAAGTGCGACACGGAGATCCGAAGGCGAATTGGCATGGCAAAGGACGCGTTCTAGAAGATGAGCAAAATACTAACACACAGGAATATCTCAATAGAAACGAAGAAAAGAGTGCTAGACTGCTACGTGATGTCAGTTCTTCAATACGGCAGTGAATGCTGGACAATATCATCGAAAATGAGGAAAAAACTGGGAGCGGCCGAAATGTGGTTCTACAGAAGGATGCTACGGATATCGTGGACTGAGCATACAAGCAACGACGAAGTGTTAGAAAGAATGGCAACAAAAAGGACACTGATGCTGAGCATCAGGAAGAGACAACTGAAGTTCCTGGGACATGCAATGAGGAAAGAGAGCCTAGAGAACCTGATACTGACTGGTCAGATAGAAGGAAGGAGAGACAGAGGAAGGCAGCGGATAACATATTTGCAGGGCCTGATCAGGTGGATGACGGAACGGGGGTTGCCAGGAGCAACAGGAGCAAACATACTAAGAGCCACAAGGGATAGGGAGACGTGGAGAGCCATGATCGCCTACGCCCTGAAGGAACAGGGCACATAGAAGAAGAAGAAGAAGTTTACTATTACATTTGCAGTCGATTATTTGTGGTTCATTCTCATCAAAAATCTGTCATATTTTTAAGAATTGCAGGTTTGTCTAAATTCCGATTACATATATATTTAGCTTTTTTTTTTCAGGAACAATTCTAATATTTTAAAAGGTTATATAAGAGTGCATCTCTAGCAATTAATGTTAATTTTTCGCCTAATCGAAATCCAATTAAAATCTAACTTTGTAAAAAATAGTAATAATTCCTGAAGGTCAAATTCGTGGTTTTAGGTGGCACTCGCAATGGAGTTAATTTTAAAGGATATTTACTTTCTATCCACTACTGATTCACCGTTTAGACAAAGTTGAATATAGGATGTGAGTAGCAAATCAATTGGATTAACACATTGTGGCTAACTGTTGAAGTTTTACAATTTCAATTTTCTAAAGAAACAAAAAAAGAATGCTTTCAGTTTTGCTATTATCCAATATTCTGATATAGTTTTTCTAAACCTTTTTCTTTGAAATTCTCTTAACTTTTTTAAAGAGTAAAGTAGATTAGTTTTGCCTGCATTCAACATTCTAGAAAATATCTTTTTGTGAAAAAAAGAATAAAAATGAAACGAAGACTGTTAGGTTTGATAAGTTACAAACAAAATAAGATAACAGATGAAAGGTTTACGAATAGGGAAAGAAGATGGACGACTAGAAAAGAATTAAATAACGAGGAGAAGAGAAGAGACCCGATGACAGTTGAACAAAAGCAGAGTGGAGAGGAATAAAATAAAATGAAAGAAATGAAGAAAATTAAAACGTGAGAAACTTGTTGAAATATAGAATGTGATCAATGAGATACAAAGAAAATTGAAGGTGAACAGGTGGATTAAATATTCTGTTGGCTAAAGAGAATTTCAACGCCTGCACGTTTGTACGAATGTTCGTACAAATGAGCATGAAGAATATAAATTCGTGAAAAATTATGAAGTCGTGTGATAGTCAAAAAATACGAAAGGTATATGACTCAGTAAAAATATGGAAAAAGGAAAACATGAAATATCGATATAAGTCCAGAGTGAAAAAAAATGATGACATTGATATACAGTAATCTGTATTATATATCGGCTGACAGCTAACAATATGTGGATGTGGTATTTTCAAATTTCGTTAGTCGTTGAAATAGCCAATCGTTTTCGTCTTGTACTTCTCCAAAATTTGGATATGTTTTTATTATGCTGGTTCTAAGCTTTTAGCTCACGTGAGCCATCTTCAGTGAGGTTACAGAAACGATAAAAAAAATCCACCATCAAAGATGATTTTATATCAGACGCTGTTCGTAAATTTGTAATGCGATTCCATGACGTCACACCGCGTGAGTAAGCGAAATAATATTGATCAAATTACACAACTTAAAAACAAATTTGAAAGTCACTCCGTCTTCCAATTTACATTAAAACTTACTATTAATAATAAAATTCCACTCCTCGACAGATTTATTGATTCTAGCACACAGATTTACAACTTCTCTATATAGGAAACCAACTAGCATAAACTCTGTCTTTCTAATTATAATAGTGAATGCTCCAACGATCAGCTGCTATAAAATAATTAATCTAACACACGCAAATGATACCTTCTTCCAAATCCATATCCTATAAAGAATTACACAACACTTGTTAACAATGGATTTCCTAAATCCGTCATTGAACAACAAATGAAAATGTATCTCAATAAACTTAATAATACCTCCAACAATATTGATTATATTAATAACAATAGTGTACGTCAAAATAAACATAACACTATTAACATACTATTGCAACCAAATGCATAATAATTACAAACTTGATAAAACAACACTAAAAAAATCATACGTAGCAATATTAGACCAATAAATAATAATAATCAAATTAAGCTCATCATAAATTATAAAAAAAAATTAACCAATTGTCCTCATTGTCTCTAATAAGTCTATAACTACACAACTAAATCCTTTACAGAAAACCAATGTGATGTATCAATTTAAATTGCTGTTCAGAGATTGTATCTCTGGTGCTAATAATAAACCCACAACATATATTTGTTTTGCTACAGCCAAGCTCTCCCGTGGATTTGCCTGCCACATTTATGATCATAATTCGGTTGGACAACATTTCTTAGAAAAAATAGCCATGTGGGTAATATTAGACTGATTTTAGTAGATAATACAATAATACGCACACAAACACACAGTAAAATATACCTTCAAATATTGAAGGTCATCGACACTACATCAAAGCAACCCATAAAATCACATTTCACTCTGGCCACAACACGTTATATTGCATTTTGACATATAGTCTCTCACGAAAATTGACGACATAGAACCGCATTAAACATTTACGAACTGCGTCTGCTAATCGGTGATAGTTATCGTTGCATAGCAATGTTTTATATCAACACATGATCAAATCATCTTTGATAATGGATGTATTTATTTTAACGTCTTTGTTAGCTCTCTGACGATGGCCCATGTGGGACGAAATCTTAGAACAAACAATAAAAAAATATCCAAATGTTGGACAATTTTTGTCTTTATTTTAGACTGAAAATAAGCCAAAAACTATGTTTAGAACGGTTCATGATTAAACATATTAGACATTCAGGGTCTGTTATATTTAACAATATATGTTTAGAAAATTATCTGCTGCCTCGAATATATATATATATATATATATATATATGTGTGTATTTAGGCATCAAATTTTCTTTTAAACATATATATGATTTTATACACATATATATCCCAGCCAGAAGCAACTAGATGTCTAGTAACACTGATAAGTTGTGATACAGCGAAATAGGCTTGTATGTGGATGATACACACACTCGCACACACATGTGTGTGTGTTAAAAAGAACCAAAAAAGAAAATTTATCTTAATGAACTTAACCAAATCAAATGTAAGGACTTTATGTTGCAACAAGTATTTATAAGCAATTTTGTACTACTCTTTATAATGCTTATTCCAAAATAAATCGCATACATTTAAATCTATAAACTCTATTAGTGGCCAAAATAATTTGCTATGATAAGTTTTCTGTTTGTCTTTAATCATATTACTCTTTTCCAAATGCACACACACACGAATCGGCGGAAGCAGAAGGCTGGTTTTTATGTTTTACAAACTTTAGTTTGTATGACCACAAAATTGTGTTTAATTATTTGGACAACGTTCTGCCATACTCTTTCTCACACGCATTGTAAGAATGTACACATTCATTTATTTAAAGGAAACAATCCACGCGATATATGTATATACTATTTATACGTAACATTGTCAATGGGGCGCATATATAAACTGACCAGAGTGCTTCGCAAATGAAAAACAATGTTTATATCAGACTTCGATGTTATTTCGACATCTGTTGCTTTAAGATGCGTCATATGACGTCATACAAAGTCAGTGCTGTGGGAGGCCTTTAGCCGAAATATATAATCGTTTTGTACGTCGTTGCATTGAAATAACTACAGAAGAAAAAGTTAATTTTTTGCTCGACCTGTCATTATTATATTTCCATATGGAAATGCTGAAGAAATGTACGCTCACCAGAGTCAACGAGTTTTGTTGTATTTTCTGCATTTTATAAAGAGACGATTGGAACGTGTCATGGATTCTTACCTGTTGCTACAGAATTAACTCTTTCTAACACTATATATGCTACACCTCTCAAGAGAGAGAGAGAGAGAGAGGGTCGAGTTGGCAGTAGTTCACTCCAAACCAGACTGATAGTCGTACTAACACCTTCCTCATATTGCATTGTTATTTTTGTAATATATATTTGTATGGGTTATGTCACCAACAATTCATAGAGGGACCGAGACGAAGTTCGGACAGCGAAAAGCTTCTCTGCCATTCTGAAAATGAGATTTTAATCTCTAAATATTAATGTAATAAATAGGTAATACAAACACTTCCTTACCTTCCTTTATTTTATTCAACGCATTGTGACAGCCTTCAAGACACAACCCAGACAACTATTTTACCCAATGCTTCAAGCAAATTACAAAACTTTACTAAAATATATTTGTTTTTTCTAATTTTGTGGTCGTGTTGTTCTTTTCGGATCTTACCCTGTTCCATAACAGTGGCGAGGAAGATATTGAAGAACCGAATTCTACGCGGAGGACAAAAGAAAAACAACTTTTTGGCCATCGGTTGCCCATAACAAAAACAGACCACCAAAATTAGTTAATTCTTCCATTCTTTCATTATACATGTAAGTAATACTAACAAGCATATTCGTTAATGATTACAGGCAAGCTCTCCTGCCTCCCATAAGCATGGACCAAGTGATTCTCCCTGAGAGTAATACACTACGCCTCCTCGGACTTACCCTGTCCTCAGACCTCAAATGGAACCACTATATTGAATCCATAGCAAAATCTACTGCTAAGAAGATTGGGTCACTATGTCGATCCAGGATGTTTTTTCCACCTGAATCTATCCTGCATATATACAAGTCAACCATCCGTCCGTGCATGGATTACTGCTGCCATTTATGGTCAGGTGCCCCTGTCGTTCTCCTCAGTGTTCTTGACAAGCTCCAAAGGAGAGTCTGTAATCTGGCGACACGACTGCAGCCACTTCCCCATCGTCGAAATGTGGCCTCCCTTTGTCTCTTCTATAAATACTTTCATGGCTTCTGCTCGAATGAGCTTAAGTCACTGATGCGTCCTCAACAGGTGTTTACTCGTGCAACCAGACTGGCAACTGGGTCCCACCCATTCACAGTCAGTTTAGCCAAATGCAGACGACAATTCTACTCCTGCAGCTTCCTCTCTCGCACTTCCCGACTGTGGAACTCGCTCCCGTATTCTTGCTTTCCTGACGGCTACAACCTCCAGAAATTTAAATGCAAAGTCAATACTCATCTACTAACCACTGGCCTCTAGCTCTCTCCCCTCCTCTCCCCTCCCCTGTATAACCTTCCCTTTCTCTCCACCTATGTATCTGTCATCGCACCTGCTTTCTCAGCCTTCTATTGTTCCTTTCTAACTAGTTTGTACTCCTCTCTCTTTTCTAATTAATCTTTTTACATTTATGTAACCCCCTGCACATCAGTGGCGTTTCCGCCTTGCTCGGGGTGAAATGATTAAAAAAAAAATTAATGCATTTCAGAAGTTAGACAGAGAATAAATATTCGTTTTCCTTTTTAAACAATTATTATACTACTGTTTCCTCAAACCACGTCCAAAGCGGGACGACTTACAAGAAGAGAGTAAAAGGTATATATTATGATGGTAGGTGTGATATTAAACGGTTGACTCTAAACTTTAAGGGGTTAAAATCATTGTGACCAGAGAAATATCCACCCAGGATTCCCACAATGTAATACTTCTGGTAAGAATCACTCTAAGTGGAATTTCCACCTTACTAATGGAATACAAATCGAATGAGGGTGAGTCAAATCCGTGTGTATCCGATAGTTTTGACCTTGTCTTTGAATGCCGTAACTGACTGAACTGTGCAATATATCTCATCTGAATATCTGCCGTGAAAGTAACGAAAGAATATCAAACGACGCTTTGCATGTAATAAACGGGGAGTACAAATAATTCATAATCCATCACTCATGAGGCCGTGTATTAGCTTTTGAACTTAAGTTCAAAATAGAGGAACGGGTAAACTCATCTCACATATGGCAGGCAATATTCTATTTTGTTTCGATTTGAATCTTGTAAGGATAGAGCATGGCAGAATTCGCTTATTGTCCGCAGTTGTAATCAGTTTTAAATAATATATTCAGCAATTTCAACGCAACAAATATGCATATATCTTCTTCCATCTATATACTGTGATCGTTTAATACATTCACATCTATTAGCATGCAGTGTGGGTATAGAAGAATCCAAAGAAGTATCCTGTACACACAGTGGTAGGATAACTCTCGAAGAGAGCTCTAAATATATATAAAATTCGTGTAAAACACTTTGTACAATAAGGACGGATACTGATGATGGTACGCTAGAAATAGGCCTCCAATTCCGATTTACCATGAAATAACGTGTCTGCCTTAATTTTTCTTATATATATATATATATATATATATATATATATATATATATATATATACTATTATTTTGTATACGCATTCTTTATCTACGTATACAAGTTTCATATATGTTTTTTATTGTTTACGTTCGCAGCGTGTAGTTATATATTGTTATGAGGAAACACACCTATGCCTCAGATAATGGAGTCTCCCTCCTATATTAATATGATTTAACAAGAAGTTCTTGGGAAGTTCATAATAGTGGTACTTTAGACTTCTATTGGAGTTCAGTAGAACTACTAAGCAGTTGATATTAGTCGGCAGATAGCCGGATACTAATGAGTCAGCTTTCAGTGGAAGATGACAAAGTTCCTAAATTTTTGGGTACGTTAAGTCGAATAGCAACCAACATAGCACGATTATAACCTTCAGTGCGAAAACTACTCCACATCAGTCAGTCAGTCAGTCAGTTAAGTGCCATACATGATCGCTTGGGCGATCATGTCTCGAAAGAGACACAACTGACTTGGCAGAAGATTATCCCGCAGTAGGTTGCCATTGCCATTGCTTTCTGTGGGATACTGGTTGCCGACCAAGGCTATAAAACCCAATCTGTCCTGTTATTTAACCCATAACTGGAAGGAAGAGACAGATTAATACCTTTCACTTACGCTCAAATACCCAAGGGTATTTGAGCGTAAGTGAATACAATGGATTCAACTGGAATTCGAACTCGGCTCGCCGGTTTCTCGTTCCGAGCCGGTATCCACTGTACCACAACGCACATCCTAACCACATCAGTAATATATGTATAATGTATACAAAAATATAAAAACTTGTGTTATTTTACATAACTTTTTTTTCTTCTATATGGCATGTACGTTACTTTTATGTGTTATTATTGTAGGCTATTGTATGTTTAGGTATATTTTGTTTATGTATTGTATATTTTTCGTTTTTATTTTATGTGTATTTTATATTTTAGTATTGTTTGCTTACGTATATGTTTTGTAATTTTACATAGTTTACTTGTTATTACGTTTATACTATTTATTTTTTATTTTTGTTACTACTTTAAGTATATTTGAGAAGAAGGCATCACATTTGAGAAGAAGGCATCACACCTTGATGTAACATTGACTCGATTTGTGCTGAGTTTGAGTGAAGCATCTTGGATAAATACATAGAAGTGCACAAAGTACCACTCGAAATTATGTTGATTTTTGACGAACTCTGTGCATTGATTCGAAACATTTTTGTGCACATCAAAGATGCAGACCTTGATTTCCAAGTTATCCGACTTTTGTTGAATTCGCATAAAGCTTCTCGGAGGATAAGAGTTTGTAAATTCTAAACTTTTCGTGATTTCTGCCGCACCCTGCAAATCGATTGGAATTTTTTTTTTTTTTTTTTTTTGCATTCATGAAAAATTTATGCCACGATAGACAAGTGACCCAATCTTTGTTGAAATAGTACCAAGGGTTTTGATGGAGTAGGATGTGCGCTATGGCGCAGTGAATATCGGCTTGGAACGAGAAATCGGGGAGCCGAATTCGAATTCCAGTTGAATTCATTGCATTCACTTATACGCAAATACCCTTGGGAAAGGTATTAATCCGTCTTTTCCCTCCAGTTAAATAACAGTACAGATTGGGTTCTATAGCCTTGGCTGGCAACCAGTCTACCGCAGAAAGCAATGGCAACCTACTGCGGGATAATCTTCTGCCCAGACAGTCATGTCTTTTTCGAGATGATCGTCCAAGCGTGTTTCACGTATGGCACGTAACTGACTGAGGTTTTGTTAGAATGGGGACACACAATCACACAAGTAGACAGACATATCCATTTACATATAAAGGGAGAGATTTTTCTTTAACAATACGTCTTTACCTGATTTTTTTGCTATAAACTTAATTCATGTTTACTTTAATTTGAATGTATTAAATTAATTATCTAATTACATAAACTGATTAATTATTAAATTGTTCTATTAAATAAATAGATCTGAATATCTGATTAAATGAATTAAATTATCTAATTGAATAAATTGAATTGATTATCTAAATAAATTATGTATCTAATTTAATTGATTATTTGATTGAATAGATTAAGTTAATTATCTAGATGTTTGAATTGTTTTCATTAAGCAAATCTAATTAGATTACATTAATTATCCTATTAATATTTTCATTAATTTTTACTCTATGAAACCTAATTTTTATTTACCTTAATCTGTCAATAAAAACGAAACTATTTATTTATACATGTAATACAGCAATACCTACATATAATTCAAACTGAAATTCATCAGCCTTAAGTTTGTATGGATCTATAAATATATGTATATGGATGGAGGTGTAAATCTGTGCTTATTACTTGACCCTATCATTAACGTTATTTTTCTTTTGTAAATGTAAACAAAGTACTTACTGTCTTTGCACTCTGGACTTAACCCTAATTGATCTTTATTTTATTTTATTTATATTTATAATAAAAAGATCTGTTTTTTTTCTCGCCTAGTTTTTAGTAACTTATTCTATTATTAGGTTTCGCTATTAACCTAAATTGATTCTAAATTTAATGAATTAAAAATACTGCTACATCCGATTTTATGCATATAACGAACTTTTAAAAAGGAACACTTATACATAATTCAAATCGGGGAAAGGCCAGTATGATATGACAAAATGATTGCTGAAAAATGCATGAAACTCAGAGTGAGTTGTGCGCAAAACGTAATATGTATATTGATTAATATATATATATATATATATATATATATATATATATATATATATTTGTGGCTGTGTGTGTGTTAGTTTGACATATCTTTCCTATTTCTTCTTTATCTTATCCTTCTGTTGGATACCTATTATAGTTGATTTATATTTCATCCATAACACACACACACATAGATATATATATATATGTTAATGTATTTTTTGACAGCAATCTTTATTTCTCATATCTTTCATCAAAATTAATTAAATCTTCTTTGTCGGCCGTTTTTCATTAAATACGGCCGACAAGAAAGATTTAATTAATTTTTTTATTAACTTTTTCCAGCAAGCTATCAATTTTCGTTTTGTTAAATTAAGGAATATAAAAATTTTCCATTATTTTTATTGTTCCAAGCCCTCTCGTACACTTTGATAGCTATTTGGAAGAGTAATTTTGTCTTTAATTTTGTTACTATTTTTTTTTCAAGTATTGGCTGTTGAGTAGTAAATTTATTTTTGTGTTGTTTATAATTGTAAGATTTAATTTAAATTCATATCTTGTTTATGTTTTCAGTCAATTGTAATTACGTTTACGCCGGAGATTTTTCTTAGTATGGCCACTTCATCTGCTCACCTAAATATTTTAATATCGACGAAAGCAGCCGTACTGAACGAGCTCATTACATAAATCATTTATGGCTAGAATGTTCGTCGCTCTTTCGTAAAATAAGGCCACCTTAAACATTAGAGATATTTGAAATAAAAAATTTTTGATAATTTATGATATTTAAAGCCAAAAATATCCAAATGGCGCGTTCTTCTTTTTGTTAAGTTCAATTAAACTTAATTGAAAATCTATCTGAATGGGATGAGATCGGTTAACGCATCTTGCTGTTCATTGTGAACACCTGCCGGCGAGTATTCCATATGAAATTGCATCTGCAACAGCGAAAACTTTCAGGAAGCCGAAATTTACTATCGTTTTTCTTCTTCTTTTTTTAAGTTGTTGCGTATTACTATTTCGTTGATTATTGTACTCAAATTATTTCGTATTTGGATCAGTTTTCAATTTGTGTCTTCTGCACCTCTTTCTTTCCCCCCCATACATCTCTTCCTCCTCCTCCTCATTACATTTCCTGAGGCAATAATTTAAAGATATTTTAACTTTATTTTTTATTTCTTTTTTAAAAATTCCAGTGTGCTAGAATTGAGTGTTTTTACTTTCCTGTTTTATTTTCCCATTTTCCTCAAAGAAGTAATAATAAAATAATTGCTTATCATTTCTTGCTTTGTTTGCAGAATTTTATAATCATTTTAATAATAACCCCTCATAATAGCAGCCAAAAATAAGTGGAGGAGAAAGAAATATAAGAAAACCAAGTGAGACTCACAAAAACAGAATATATCCTCGCGCAAAATATGGTAGACATGACTAGAAGTGAATATCTTTTCGTTTGGAATTGTACAAACGACTATGATTTGGTGAAGCAGACTTATGGAACAGTCATTATTACGGGAGAATATAAAACACATCCTTGTTGTTACATTTTGACGATTTTGATAGTTGCTGCTATAACATTTGATTATTTACGAATAACTTTCTCTTAAATTTCCCTTTGTCTCTCTTACCTTCAATATGTTCGTTTTAGTTTATTCTGTAATCCGAAAATCAAAATATATATATCACAATTCTGTCGCCTCTACGAGCAGGTATTTCATTACTGTGAAACATTGAGAACGGTGTTAGCTAATGATTTATCAGAAGGAATTATGATCAAACAAGACAAGGAATTATATTCAAAGTGAAATGAAAGGAGAATAAATTAATTTAGTCGAACTACTAGACTAGCTGTGGTGCAGTGGTTATCGGCTCGGAACGAGAAATTGGGGAGTCGAGTTCGAATTCCAGTTGAATTCCTTGTATTCACTTACGCGCAAATACCCTTGGGAAAGACATTAATCCGTCTCTTCCCTCCAGTTATGTGTTAAATAATAGGACAGACTGGGTTCTATAGCTTTGGCTGGCAACCAGACTACCGCAGAAAGTAATGGCAACCTATTGCGGGATAATCTTCTGCCCAGTCAGTCATGTCTCTTTCGAGACATGATCGCCCAAGCGTGTTTCTTGTATGGCACTTAAATGACTGACTAGACTAGCGGTTGGGTCCCACCCTTTTACAGTGAAACCAATCAAATATATCCGCAACTTCTACTCCACAGCCTACTTGCTCGCATTTTCCGCATGTGAAATTTATTTCGTATACTTGCTTTCCTGACAGCTACAATCTCCAAGAATTTAAATGCAAAGTCATTTACCATCTCTTATTTCCTTGACTCTCATCCTTTCTCTTACAACACTTGTATCGTTTTCTTCTTCCTTTCCACTCTACTGTCATACAGCCCTTTTCACACCTGTATTTTCCTACTTTTTTTACTCATTCTCTGACACCCCTTTAACGTGTTCTTCTTTCTTATTCTTCTTATTCTTCTATGTGCTCTGTCCCTTCAGGATGAAGGCGATCATGGTTCTCCACGTTTCCCTATCGTTTGTAGCTCTTAGTATGTTTGCTCCTGTTACTCCTGGCAACCCCCGTTCCGTCATCCACCTGATCAGGCCTTCCTCTCTCTCTCTCCTTCCTTCTATCTGACCAGCCAGTATCAGGTTCTCCAGGCTCTCCTTCCTCATTGCGTGTCCTAGGAACTTCAGTTCTTATTACTCAACTATTATGTAACCACTGGCAGTTTTTGGGGTGAAATGATTATTAAAAACATATTATTGATGAATGTATCTGGCCAGATAGAGAGACGGAGAGACGGAAGAAAACAACGTGTAACGTACTTGACTGGCCTGAGCGGGTGAATGGCCTAACGGAGGTTGCGTGGTGTAACAAGAGAAAGCTTGTTAAGAGCCACCAGAAATAGGGAGATGTGGAAGACCATGATCTCCCACTTTCTGAATAGACAAGTCACATAGAAGAAGAAGAAGTGCATTAGTGTATATATTATTATTATTATTATTATTATTATTATTATTAATAATAATAATAATTTAACGCCAGAATAACTGTAGCCTTTCCGTGAAGTCCAGAATGTCTTCAATACACCAGCAATCTCGGCAGTATTCGAGTTGTTCTCATACCATCTCTTATCTCTTTGACTTGCATCCTTTCTCTTACAACCCTTGTATCCTGTTCTTCCATTCTACACCACTCGCATACAGCCCTCTTTACACCTGTATTCTCATACGTTTCTTACTCATTCTCTGACACCCATTTAACTTGTTCTTCTTTCTCATCACTCACCTATTATGTAACCAATGGCAGTTATGCCTTTCTTGTTGTGAAATGATTATTAAAAACATATTATTGATGAATGTACCATTATTATTTTAGCGATTCTGAGTTCTCCTGTTGTTTGTCGGTATAAAGGTTGTATTCGAATGTAACATTCTTAAAAATTATCTTTAACCCTTCAGACATAAAAAGCGGAAGAAGAAACAATAATGCCGACTCCCAGCCGTATAACTAACCTACGACACCTGCTCGTGAACAGAGATGCACTGTGTCTCATATCATATGGGACACACACAAATAAGGCAACTGTTACGTCGATTTCTAATAATCATCGAGGTATTAATCGTAATCCTTCTGAATTGACCTAAACAAAATGTGTAGGTGTTTATATTTAAAAACATTCGTGATCATATCATGGATCGTGCACGTCAGCAATAGTGAGGTTTTGGAAACGATCAAACCAAAAAGGGAATTAATATAGAGAATCAGGAAGAGACAGCTAAAGTTCCTGGGACATGCAATGAGGAAGAAGGGCTTGGAGAACCTGATACTAACAGGCCAGATAGTGTGAAGGAGAAACGCCGTATAACAGCCTGTATCATACTTGACTGCCCTGAGCGGGTGGATTGGCAGAACGGAGGTTGCGTGTTATAACAGGAGAAAGCGTGCTAAGTACCACCAGGAATAGGGAGATGTGCAAGACCATGATCGCATACTTTCTGAAAAGACAAGGCACATAGAAGAAGAAGAAGAAAAGAGCATTAGAGTATTTATTATTATTATTATTATTATTATTATTATTATTATTAATTTAGCGCCAGAATAACGGGCGCCTTTCTGTGAAATTCTTCAATGCACTAGCAATCTCCGCAGTCTTCGCGTTGTTCTTCCTTACTGATATATAAAAAAGGTGATTGTACTTCAGGTTCCAAGTTTATATTACCTTATAAATCGGCTTTTCTTTATAATGCATAATGTCATAACAACACTAGATACAACTGTTACTTCAGTGTTTCGCCCTTTCATTTATTATCTTGTACAGGCCAGATATTGTTTAACAGTCCCTTTTTATTTTAATTTAAATAAATGAAATACTATATTTACACAGTTCCTTTCTATTCGTTTTAAGCATGCAGTCATGGTGTGATAGTTAATGGTATAAGTACTATTGGCTAAATAGGTAGAGACCTCGAATTTCAATATGCTCGCAGTATAAAAGTCGATATTAAACATCACAAGCCAAGTTGTCATGGCCTATTCTATACGTTTAACTTATTTAGATATGTCTTTTAATCTTAAATTTGTAATTTGTTGAAATCTGAAAGCCTGACACGATTCTTTGTTTACCCTTCTCGAAGTCAGATTATGTCTTGAACATAAACAACTGAGTACAACTCTCAAGTTCAACCAGTGTAATATTTCTTTCCAGGTCTACTGTTTATGGTTAATGTATATAGACTTTATTCAGTATAAAACAGCACATGAAAAAAATATCTTTATAAAGTTTAAGTAAATTTCACATTTCAAATCTGATAAAACTTGAAATTATTGATACATTTATTTAAGTTAATAAGCTTAATATTTAAGTTCTGTCCTAAAGTTTAAAATATATCCAATGTGCATACATTAATGAATCGGATGTGTATTATTTTGTTATTCTTTCAGGGTATGTGCTATTCCAGTATTATATAAGAGCATTGCAAATGTTCGTACCCAATTTTCAACACTGGCGTTTTTGCTCCGATTGCTGCCATCATTTTTTACGGTTCTGATTTTTGACGCTTTGTTCACAAAATGATGGAGAAGAAAATGTTACATTTTCGCGATATCATGTTCTATGAATTTTCAGAAAGATGTAAGCCTCGGATCAGTGAAAAAATATTCAGAAGGTTTATTTAAATCGTGCTTCCGTACTTCCGTACTTCGGAGTGTTAGAAAGGTGTTTTGCAAATTACATCAGCTTGAGTGTTACCTAAACGCTCAACGTCGCCCAGGAAGAATTTACGACATTCATGAAGACGCTCTGCTTTCAGCCGAAGAGAATAAACCGAAGCTTTTGACGGAAGAGATTGATAAGAATTTAAAAATCGGTATCTCGACTAAGTTTCTCCCTTTAAAGAGAATAAAATTCAAGAAAAAACGACCGATTTAGAGATAATTTGACGCCAGTTCTACGCAAGACCGTGTGTCATAAGGTTTGAGACAAGAAGCCATCAAGCGCTTACTGGTTTTTCGTGATGTATTTCATTCGGATTTTCATTTGTTCCGTTCTCCACAGAATAAATCAAATGACAGAATATATTCTTCATTATGAACCATGTTCTTTCAGACACATAATCAATCATGGACTTTCAGTTTGAGTTTTGTTTAACGGCATATCAACCTTTGTGGGTTATTTAATGAAAAGAAAAGTTAGGGTTTTAAGGTATTTTTGTAATGTTTATATAGTATGAAGATGATTTAGTCAGATTTTAATGAAAATTTGTTTTTATTATTTTTATTTTAGAAGATTGAAAATGTATTCTTGTTTTGTATTCAAAAATGTTTTACTGAGAATATTTTTTTCTTCAAAAATGTGTTATGGTAATAATTCTTTTTTTCAAAAATGTGTATTTTTCTATAAAAATCTATTTTATGCATATATTTCTATAAAAGTGTATTTTATACGTTCATAGTGTTTTAACCGCAGTTTGGGGTTTAACTATTTGCCCATAGCTGGGACTCTAACAGGTGCTACCATTCTAGGTCAGGGTGAACCTGGGAACAACAGCAATTAAGAAATGGTTCCATGCTCCTCACAACCTCCCAATCAGAGGCCTTGCTGCCGGATGCATTTTACCGTCATGTCCAGGACCGATCATGGAATTCTACTTGCCACTATCTCTTGTCGCTCTTAATATTTTTTCTCTCGGTATCTATCCCAGACCCCACTCCGCAATCCACCCGCTCAAGCCCACCAAGTCGGTCTCGCGAAGCTTCCTCCTGTTTCTCTTTCCCTCTGTTCGTCCCGTGAGTATCAGGTTCTCCAAGCACTCCTTCCTCCCTATATGACGCAAAAATCTCAGTTGTATTTTCTTTAGAGAAAAAATGACTATCAACAACTGCAGCACAAGCTTCTCAGTACAAAAATACGTTTCTCCAAAAATGGCCTCAAAAACCTAGTAGAACCACATGAGATAGTTGTTAAAAATAAAAATGGTGTCTATGTATTTGAGTAATATTTATTTTATTTGAGAATATATACATTGTTTTTAATTGTCAAACTACCTACGAAATTTTCGATATTCTAATAAATATTCTAGCTCAGTTGTGAAAACAAGATTCCAAGAAAAAATATTGATACATTATACTGTAAAATTCATTTTCAATTTAATTATATTTTAGTCTGATATTAATCCTTACCAGACGCTAAAAGACAATGTAATACTACTGCCAGTGAAGGCATCAAGTATTCTTCATGAAAAAGAAAACCCCTGTAATATTGAAGGGATATATCATAAAATGCTTTGAATGGCTGTCCCTATACTTTACTAAGGAAAAGTCGTATTTGAAAAATAAAAACAAAATCTGTTGAATATACTAACTAACGGTTAACGAATACATGTGGAATGGCCGCGTTCGTTGTAAGGAGAGTAAGGAGGTGGGTCAGTAGAGTTAATCGCATCTCTAAAGAGCAAGACAAACTAAATAAATACTCACCAGTGGCAAGAATGCCGCTGCTGTGCTAAAAGATAAGCCAAAGAAACATGCTATATTGATTTTCAAAAAGTAGCTTAGATGTATCACAAGACTGAATATATGGAGCATCCAGTGAGGAGCGAACTCACTATTCCGTCGTAATTGGTCTAGTGAGACAAGCTTGCTAACCGTTACATAACATTGTTACACAAACATTCTATAATTACAGGAAATAAAATAATCCTTACTACACAAGAGTGACAATTTTCTTGTGTGCCATGTTACTGCTTGAAATTCAGTGGGGGTTCTCGGTCCCAGTAGGCTAACAGAATCAATACAGGAGTAGAGTTGATTGTTACCTAAGATCTTAAATTTTAAAACATATAGTACTTATAATGCATGCAATGAGATGACAGCTTTTTTTCATTGATGATAAGAGTACAAAAACAACATGAGTATGCTAGAGAGATAGATTAAACTATCGCCCGGATCATACTCCACCCACATCTATTGAACAGGTGAAGAGGCTCATCCCTTGTTCCTGTTTAGGATGCGGTTTCCGGTTTTCTCTCTTCCAATCTTCTTACTCTTACGTAGCCCCCTGCGCATCATTGGCGTTACCGGTTTTCTCTTTTCTAATCTTCTCACTCTTATGTAGCCCCCCTGCACATCAGTGGCGTTACCGTCTTGCTTAGGGTGATATGATTAAAAAAAATAGAAATCAGACAAGAAACATATACGAGTGTGGTATCTCTGTCTTTGTTTAAATAATACTTGCAACTAAAATGAAATCCTTTCGGATTGAAGTAAACATTATTTTTCCTTAGCACCTAAGTTTTATAAAGACAAGGTTTTAGAAGAGATGATAAAAAAGTAAGTTTATACTATGATCGCATACGTCCTTAGAAGACACAGCACACAGAAGAAGAAGTACAAGAAGAAACCTTTGCCAAGAAATTTATAAAAATCTTGTATCTTTATCTTTATCTTCGTTTAAATATTACGAACTACTACAATTCAAATCCTTTCAGACTAAACTATTGCCCGGTTCACACTCCACCCACGTCTATTGAACAGGTTAAGAGTCTCATCCCTTGTTTCCTGCTTAGGATGCGGTTTCCGGTTTTCTCTTTTCCAATCTTTTCAATCGTTTCTTTATTTTTTTTTCAATTGGAGTAGATAGACTAAAATATCGCCCGGTTCACACTCCACCCAAGTCTATTGAACAGGTGAAGAGGCTCATCCCTTGTTCCCTGTTTAGGATATGGTTTCCGATTTTCTCTCTTCCAATCTTCTTACTCTTACGTAGCCCCCTGCGCATCATTGGCGTTACCGCCTTGATTGGGGTGATATGATTAAAATAAAAAAAGATTGAAGAAAACATTAATTTTTCATCGGCATTCATGTTTTATAAAATTAAACAATACGTATTTTACATTACAGGTCATTTAAACAATGGGAGAGGTTTAAAACTTGTTTCCTGTTTTGGATTGGTTTTCCAGTTCCTTCAACTCTATATTCCTAACATTTGCACTTTCCTAGAGTAATATAACTTTAAAAAGTAACCCACTAGCTTGAGTAGCTCTTGAGCCTTGAATTGGATTAACATTAGTAAAAACAATAAGTCGTTGCATTTTTTCTTTTTCTTCTTTTCCTTCTTCTTGTCTTCTTTTTTTTTTGTAATATCTTCCTCAAATTTACAATCATCACTATTGTTATCTTCATAAATCCATTGACAGTATCTTTAGAAAATTTATTATTATCAGCATAAATACATTTATTTCACGACTTTATTACTTTTCTTAGTTTTTTATTATTCATTTCATTAGCTTTTATTTTTCTCTAAGAATCTTAGGTTAACATCCATAAATATCAAACTCTCTTTCTCTATTTTTGTTCGATGATTTTCCAAATACTATTTTTTTTTTATTATTCATTATTATTCTCAATTGACTTTTATTTCTGTGCTCTTTCCCGCACAGTGAATTATTCTCCTCCCCGTCATCTTCCTTCTTTTCCCTCTCTTCTTAATTGATACATTATTCAATTCTTTTCCTCTCTATCTTATCTTTCTTCCCTCACTATCTCTCTCTCATTCTTTCTTTCCTTCGTGTGGAATGATGATACCAATCATTCCATTAAATTTTTAGCATGACAAATAATTATGAAAATTTCGAAATAAGATTTTTAGAACGAATGCCCGGAAGTTACAGAATGCAAAACGTAATAAAACGAACAAAACTTATTTTTCGCGGGGAAATTCTTTAAATCCTCTTCATATTTTAAGAAAAAGATAAAAATCTCATATTGCCAACGACGTTTTGTACTAATCTGTTTTCTTCTTTTATTTCTAATTTTATTTATAGACTTTTCCCTTGGGTATAGTTTACTGTGAAATGCAATGTGCAGATGAGTGTAAACACACATGCACACACGTCTATATATATATATATATATATATATATATATATATATATATATATATTCTACGTAAGATAGCACGTATAACATTAGCAATATTTCATGAAATATTTTCATAAGTAATGTTTGAAAACACAGTATCAGCAGCTTAGTGGGCTTTCTAGTTTGAAGTATATAGCTTTTTCATAAAAGGTCTGTTTAATAATGATTTCTGTTATAACTATCCATTGTTGCAAAAATATATTCTCCAAGAATTCGATTAAAATTTCTGTAAATGATGGTTTGTTTACACGAACTATGGATATAAAATAACTTATAAATATTACCTTTCTGAGTATATAGAAGCTGACATTATAATACAGAGGGTATGACAGCCAGTGATAAAGAATTAGTTTCGAACATAGCATCTTTCATATAATGCAAAATGTTATCCTTAACACATGATGGATTGTCCATCTTTTGACTCGGAAGTCTTAAAATGATGAAAGTAAGTAGTGACAATAATTTTTTTTTCATTTCACCCCGAGCAAGGCGGAAACGCCACTGATGTGCAGAGGGCTACATAAATGTAAAAAGATTAATTAGAAAAGAGCGAGGAGTACAAACTAGTTAGAAAGGAAAAATAGAAAGCTGAGAAAGCAGGTGCGATGACAGATACATAGGTGGAGAGAAAGTGAAGGTTATACAAGGGTGGGGAGAGAGCTAGAGTCCAATGGTTAGTAGATGAGTATTGACTTTGCATTTAAATTTCTGGAGGTTGTAGCCGTCAGGAAAGCAAAAATACGGGAGCGAGTTCCACAGGCGGGAAGTGCGAGAGAAGAAGCTGCAGGAGTAGAATTGTCGTCTGAATTTGGCTAACCTGACTGTGAATGGATGGGACCGAGTTGCCAGTCTGGTTGCACCAGTAAACACCTGTTGAGGACGCATCAGTGACTCAAGTTAGTCTGAGCAGAAGCCATGAAATTATTTATAGAACAGACAAAGGGAGGCCACATTTCGACGATGGGGAAGTGGCTGCAGTCGAGCCGCCAGATCAGTACCTATCACATTACAGACTCTCCTTTGGAGCCTGTCAAGAACACTGAGGAGAACGGCAGGGGCACCTGACCATAAATGGCAGCAGTACTCCATGCACGGACGGATGGTTGACTTGTATATATCCTGGATCGACACCGTATCCCAAACTTCTTAGCAGTAGATTTTGCTATGGATTCAATATAGTGGTTCCATTTGAGGTCTGAGGACAGGGTCAGTCCAAGGAGGTGTAGTGTATTACTCTCAGGGAGAATCACTTGGTCCATGCTTATGGGAGGCAGGAAAGGTTGCCTGTAATGGTTGACAGACAACAGCTTGGTCTTAGATGAATTGAAGTTGACAAGCCACTTCTTGCCCCTGTTCACCACAGAGTGTAGATCCCGCTCAAGGTCAGCAGCGAGATTATGTCTGTCCGCCACGACAGGTTTCATAGTGGTGCGGGAGTATATTGTAGTGTCATCTGCGTAGATGCCTATTTGGGACTTGATCTCCTCTGGGAGGTCGTTGATGAAAATAAGGAAGAGCGTCGGGCCCAGGATAGAGCCCTGTGGGACACCAGCATTCGTGCTCTAGGACGAAGAGGCATGCCCATTCAGAACGACCTTCATTTTGCGGTTATTTAAGAAAGATTGGATTAGGTCAAGCAGGCGACCGGTAATACCATAAAAGAAAAAGTGGGTGTTTACTATTAAACATTTAAGAACACAACAGCTTGCTTGTAATTATTATTAGACGCGTTTGAAATGAATGTGTGCTGCAGAATTCAGTAGGCCAACTATTAGATAAAAATAGATAAGATGACTTGTTGACCTGCACAAATTATAGCCATCACGGTCAAAACTAATAGATGCACGGAAAATATGGTAACACTGGGGATGGCCTACGTCCAACATAAGCCATTCACAATCAGAAAATAAAAGAAAATCAATTTACTGTAAAAAAGTTAGTAAGGAAATTATTAAGAAAAAAGAAAGTTTCTTTATAAACAAAAAACAAGGGAACTGTTAGGTATTATTTGTTATTGCTGCACTGATGAAGGAAATTAAGTAATTCTATACATGGATGCTGAGAATATCATGTTCTGAATAGAGATTTGTTGAGAAGTTGTAAAAGAAAAGGACTCCCGTACTTAATATCAGAAAAGAACAGTTGACATTTTAAGGGCACATAATGAGGAAAGAAAGCTTGAAAAATGTGATACTCACAGAACATAGTGAAGATGGGAGGAACAGAGCAAAAAAAGCTTAACTTATCACACGGGCTTCGGTGAAGTGATGACAATTATATGACAGTGCGTTTTTCTTGATAAGAGAAAAAAGACAACTTGAACATGGTATAGAAACAACCAAGTAACATCTACAAGGCTGGTATCTATGTCCTCGTTTAAATCAAATCAGTTCGGATTAAAGAAAACCTTATCTCTTTACAACCAGCTGCTTCTTGTAGTTCTAAATATCTATACACATATATCTGTCGTCTATTTACACAAACTCATTAGGTATAATATGTGTTGTGTTCTGATGTCACACTTGTTCTTATTGTATATTGTGAGCGTCGAAACTTCCAATCACTTTTCCCTGAATATGTAGCCAAAAAATTTCACCTGTTTCTGATGTTAAGTATAACTGTTTTTCTTGTTTCAATTTTCTGTAAAGCTTCATCCTTACTCACATGTTTGGTCCATGGTTATCTCAGCATTTCTCTGTAAAACCAGGTTTCTTTTGCTTTTGGTCTCTTCTTCATTCCTGCGGAGATTATCTGGCATTTACTACTATAAAACAGGAATTATATTAAGTAACTGTTTCATACGCTTTTCATTGTTTATAACGAATTTTTTCCCATTTTACCTACCTCACTAGCTTGGGTAAATTGATGACAGTGTGGTGACTGAATTTTTGTAGATAGGAGGACAAAGACAACTTGAGTATGGCATAGAAAGCAACCAAGAAACATGTACAAGCCTAGTATATCTGTCCTCGTTTAGAGATGACGTGCAACTAAAATCAAATCAATCCTGATTAAAGAAAATATTATTTTTCCTCAGTACTCAAGTCTCATAAAAAATATTTTAGGAGAGATGACAAAAAAAGTATTAAGCGCTAAAATGGAAAGAAAAATGTAGAGAACCATGTTTTCCTACGTCCTGAAGCGGCATGACATGTAGAAGAAAATATTTTTGTCTTTATATTTTTTACATTATAAAACCTAACCAACTTTAAATGCAGAAAACGTGCAAAAATTATCACTCCATATATCACTGATTTAAATAGATATTCTTAAATTTTCATTTTGATAAATGAGAATGGGTCTGAAAAAGTTTTGATAGTGCAGTTCGCCATTTAAGGCTTCATAAGATCTAAGACGAAAGAGAGAAATATATGTATGTGTGTATTTTTTTGGTTTACATAAATAAAGAAACTTATTATTTTCACCCTAAAATGGCGTTTCTTATGAAAAAAAAACTTTTAAAAAAATTATTATTGAAAATGTCTTCTATATATTTCTTATTTCAAATCAAGTTTTAAATTTTATCAAATTGGAAACTTTAAACACTATCAAGATTTCAATATCTTATTTAAATATAACATATTGTCAATAAGGAAAAACACATAGATAAATCCCAAACAAATATATTACTTTCCAATCCATTTTGATGATGTTCCTTTGGATTAATTTCGAAGAAAACAATATAATTTTTTGACTTTTGATGTATTCAGATAATGAAAAGAGGAATTTAACTTTACTCCGAACAAAAAGATAAGGCAATTTAAAAATCTTTGATTTGGACTAAGAAATGTATTAACGACTTTTTAAAAAGTTCCTTTTTTCTTTCTTATTTCATAACAAACGCAAGCTTAGAGCAAAAGTAATCAGTTTGATTGTTTATTTAAACAAACACAAACACACTTACATACATTTCTCTTTTTCGGTTTAGATCTGATAAAGCTTTAAATAGCGAAACACATTATCATATATTTCCTCTTTTTTTATGCAACGTTTCTATTTATCAAATTGAAAAATTTAAACTTTATCAGGATATCAATATTCTATTTAAATATACTACATATATTTTAATAGAGTTTTTTGGAGTTTCATTGAATAGCTTTAAACGTAAGACAAAATCAGGCTGAACGTGCCATTTTGGTATTACTACAAGAAATTGACTCTGTCGATAATATTCTTTTCTAACGGCAATGGTTTCTTTTCGGATCATTTTCTGTCCTCTTCAAATACTTCTTGAAACAAAGTGATTTGTTCTAAAATCTGAATTTTGTGCCAATATTGTTGAGACTTTTTTACGATATTTTACAGCAATCATTTGCATTTTATTGAAATATCGTCTTCTTGTCATGACCAGTGCTTTAGAAATTGTTTTCCTTTTGCGCATGAATGTGTCACTTGAAAAACTGAGACGAATGCTCTTAATTAAAACTAATGGTTTCTGGATTTTCATAAATTGTAAATGTTTGCGTATTCTTGGTGAGACATCGTTGCTTGACTGACAAATAGATATTCGGCATGTGCCTTCAATTTTGCATGAAATTTTGTAGACATTTTTAAATCATTTTGAAACAATAATTAGATTCAGTCTCTAGTACAAAAAAAGGACAAATTGTTAAATATTTTTTATGTTGGTCGGGAATTATTCGAAATGCATGTTAATTGGTTGACCACGTATACCAATCAAAAACATTATAAGATTAAGAACTTTTGGAACATTCAAGTAACCATGACATATTTGTTTAGAATATTCGAACAATCCTGAAATCAAACAGTCATCAAACTGCAAACGGATGAATACAATACATACAAAAAAACAAAAACGGATGAATGCAATAAATATACAAGAACGTAACGATTGAATACCATACTATATAAATGAATACAGTATATGTATAAGTCCATTATAGGTATCCAAAATCTACAATGCATAAGGTGTACAGATGACAAAGTTTTAATAGTAAAAACGGAAAGGTAACTAAAATAATTCTTATAGAATGTATGAAAGAAAAGCGGGAAGAAAGAATTAAAGGCCAATTACAAGAATCCAGAATGTATGGTCATCGCAAAAAATGACTAGTACAACTTGCATCGACAGCTGCATTGGGAGAGTAAAACAGGTATTCCAAAAGCTAAATATTTTGAAACTGGACAATTTCGTTAGAAACAAAGCGTATGAAATAGTTACGTAATATCAGTCTGGTTTTATAATAGTGAATGCTAGACAATCTCCACACGAATAAAGAAGAGACTAAAAGCAAAAGAATGTTGGTTTTACAGAAAGATGGTCAGAATGCCATGGACCAAATATGTGAGTAACGATGAAGTTTTACAGAAATTTGAAACAAAAAAACTTGTATTTAACATCAGAAACAGCTGAACTTTTATGGCTGCATATTCAGAGACGAAGGATTAGAAATTTCGACACTCACAAGTTACATTAAGAAAAAGTGTGATATGAGAACACAACACTTATTATATCTAACGGGTTTGTGTAAATGGACGACAGAAATATGTGCATGGATATTAAGAACTACAATAAGCAGCTGGTTGTAAAGAGATAATGTTTTCTTTAATCCGAGCTGATTTGATTTTAGTTGCACGTAATCTTTAAACAAGGACAGAGATACCAGGCTTGTACATGTTTCTTGGTTGCTTTCTATGCCATGCTCAAGTTGTCTTTGTCATCTTATCAGCAACAAAAACTTACTGTCATTTCACTGTCATCAATTTACCAAAGCTCGTGAGATAGCTTATGCATTTTCCCCTGTTCCTCCCACCTTCAATATGTCCTGTAAGTATCACATTTTCCAAGCCTTCTTTGCTCATTATGTGCCCTGAAAATGTCAACTCTCCTTTTCTGATATTAAGTACGAGAGTCCTTTTCTTTTACAACTTCTCAAAAAATCACCACTTTGCTCACCTATTCAGAACATGATATTCCCAGCATCCATGTATAAAACTACTCAAGTTCTTTTAAGTATAGCTAACGAGCTCGGTTGGAATTCCAACTCGACTCTCCGACTTCTCATTCCGAACAGCAGTCTGTTAAACCACATACACATCCATAAGCTCCCATTTAACAATATATATAGGACGATATAGATATACAGTCAGTTAAGAAGATTATCCCGCAGTAGGTTGCCATTGTTTCCTGCAGTAGATTGGTTGCCAGTCAAGGCTATAGAACCCAATCTGTTCCTATAATTTAACGCATAACTGGAGGTAAGAGACGGATAAATACTTTTTCTAAGGGTATTTGCGCGTAAGTAAATGCAAGAATTCAATTGGAATTCGAACTCGGCTCCGAATTTGTCGTTCCGCGTCGATATCTACTGCTACACAACGTATATACACCTTTCCAAATAATATTGATATATAAAGGTTAAAAATTATTTTTTTCTTTCTTTCAATATATAATTAGTATTATAATTTTATAGAATTTTCTAGAACTTGTTTTTGTTTATTAGTAAATTTGCATATTATGCATTTAGAATACATTAATACGATCCAATAACACCATTAGCAATTGGAAAAATAAAGTTTATGCAAGATTACATTTTTGTTTATTTGTAATTCATATGTTAAGCTATAGCTATAAAGAGTTAAATGCTTTAAAATCATAAGTAGTATCCAATTACGCCGTAAGCAAATTAAAAAAAAAGATTCTGAAATATTTTTATTTCTTATGCTCATTGCTTAATATTTATCTAGCCTTTTTGCCGGTAGGGATCATCATCTCTCAGCTGGATCCCTGTTTTCAGGCAGTGTGCGGCTCTTTTGTATTTCTGTCCGAGAACAGACATACCTCTGAAAAAAATATAGTCAGAGGTGCCCGGTCCCGGTGAACAGTGTTCTAAGGCGGTGCTACCTTATCGCACCAAAGGGATCCAGCGGTGGAGGCGAGGACTGGAGAATTTTTAACTGTTGCCCGGGCGCACGTCTTTGAGATTACCACATAAAATCTTTATCTTATGTCACATCCACATCTTAGTAACTGGGTGAGGTAAATATCCTTATACTTATTGCGTATATGGTAAAATCGAATTTTCGGATTTGGGTGACCGTTTTTCAAAAATTAAAACAAAATAATGGCTTCTTCCTTTTTTGGGGGAGGATAGAAGTTCATCAATGTATGACACAAGAAAATAATGTTAAAAAAATATGATAACCGTAAAGTCTATGCAATAACAAAACACAGCTGTTAGTGCTATTTCAACCTTGACAAGTTCGTGATAGAATTATTTCTTCTTCATTTTATTATAGGTTTATCTCTATCTTTAGAGTTTCTTATTTTCCCCGTGGCTAGATTTTTTTTCATTTGTTCGCAGTTTTACTTTTTCTCTAGAATCGACTGTCACTAATAATATACGCAAAGATTCAACATTTCTGTAAATGTGCATTTAGCCCCGTCGTTTCAATGATATTTTCCCAAAAGAAATACAGCAGTAGATAGTTTGCGTATAAACCGCAGTATCTATTGTCGTCGTCAGAGAATAAAGTTCTGCTGTAAAAATTAATTCAACGCCTCCATATGTTATTTATTGCAAATTATATTCCGATTCCGAATAATGCAAACGTTCCTTTTTTTATTTTCCTTGTAAATCCCTCACTTGGCATTGTAATTGTCAAAATATTATCTACGATTATCATTTGATTTTATAAGAATTTTAGGTTGATTTAAATTTATTTTACTTATTGAGAAAGGAAAAGTCAATGATAGTTTTATAAAAAAAAATAAACATAACATGAATTCCAGACAAAGCATAATCCTTATCTTTTGTTAACGTCCTTTAGTAGTATTTGCACTTACTTTCACTCTTGTGCAAATTAATTAAAACAAAACTAATAATTTCTTCTTAGGATCTTTCACACTTTCCCTAATCACGTATATGTCATATCTCGGCATTGTTGCTTCTCTTCAGACCACCTTTTTATCTATATTTTTTAATGTCTCCAGTTTGTTTCTTCGCCTTAATGACACAACTGACACTTGAAAGGTTGACACCAACAATAATAATGATCTATCTCTAAGGTTTGCCAGTGTGTTTGTGCAGCGTAACAATTTTTGTACTCTTTCTTGGAATAACGTCCATCACAGATCAGATAATGGAACACTTAATCGACAGTCAAAACAATAGTATCTGGGCATGATAAAAGTCCAATGCAATTACAGATGCGGCAATACATTTTTTAATGCCAAACAAATTTCATCATACATTACAAAAATAGATTCATATTACGACACACAATTGAAATTGACAATCATAGGAAAAATGGAAATCGATTATATCCTGGAACTCTAGTGGGTCTAAAACTGACCATATGGGGATAGAAAGGAAACTGAGGCAGTTGTTTCAAATCATTTGCAGAAGAGTGTATATTGTCTTTAGCAGATATCAATGAAACGACATTAAATAAGATTGTGAATTCTTTCACATTCATCTTCATGTAATGAGTATTATTTCTTTACTTTTAGCAAATTTTCATAAGATGTTATTTTAATAAGTTCAACATAGGCAAGAGGATAAAGCTACTCAGAGGCAAGAAATTACTGACAGTGAAAAACATTGTGCAAAAGTCACTGGGGAAGAGAGGACAAAGAAAAACCAGAATTAAAGTAGACAGAAAAAGACGGACGCAAGTCAAGGTAAAAGAAAGATATAAATCTTGCATGTGAATGAGTTTTAATCACTAATAGTTAACAAATTTCTTCAAGTAGTATTTAATGTTTCTGATATTTGGGTAGAGATGAATACTATCCTCACTGGGTACCCCATACATTAGGCCTTGTGCCACATTTAAGCGGCGCGTTTAGAAAATCCATATATTGGGGTAGAAATCAAATTTATTGTATCTTTTAATTTTGTTCAAAGGTATAAGAGCCACACAATGTAGAGTGTTAATGAATAAGTTGTGAAAAAGGTGTAAGAAAGAAACAGAATCTGCATACTTCCCAACCGCCGTAACATAGATTTCCTGGGCATTTTCTGTAAATACTTTTATGGTAATTGGTATGATATTTTTCTCAATGAGTCATAGATTTTATTAACTTTGATGCAATATTAGATTGGCAGATAGGTTTCATCATTTTACAGTTATAATGGCTTATTCTGTGCTAACAGTTTCTTCTGTCGCACTCATCGTTTGTAGAATTCTTTTCGGATTTCTTACTTCCCAGTCAACATTGAACTTCAAAAATGTAAGTGGAGTGCCAAATCATTAACTTCAGTTTTCTTAATACTTTTTTATTGCCCTTTCTCTTTGATAGTAGCTTTCTCATATTCTTTAACACTCAGTAACCCTTTGTACTTAAGTGTATTCATTGCCTTTCTTAGTGTGAAATGTTTACAAACAGGTAGTCTGGATCACGTTTGACTTTAGATCTAAAAGTGTTAAGGTTTTACTGTTTAGGGAAGTATTCTCTCGGTTACCTGATCTACACAATAAGAGTGCTTGAGAAGACACTGACTAAATGGAACTTTCTCTCTTCCAGTAGAACAGGAATGGGTTTGAGAGTGATTTTCCAACGTGAATGTGGCATAGTGATTCCTTGCCGTTAAATTTTAGGAACTAAGGAATGTAACTCATTAGAACTTTTGACATAGTAATCATGACAGTCTAGCTACTTCGTGGATTAAGGTATGCAAAGTGGAAAATAATTGACCGTGTACAAATATCTTGTAACTGTATTTGAAATTTTCCAAGGCTAGACAGCGAAGTCTGGGCAACACCTACCCTGATATGGCAGCAATACTCCATTTGTGATTGGATTTGACTCATGTAAAGAACAAGCATGACAACAGATGTTAAATGTTTCCTAGAGCGTTACACAAAAAAAGAAAAAAAGAAACGAGCATTCCTTCGAGATTTTGAATGATTACAAACATCTTGAGGACTAGAGACAACTTCAGGCACAACAGGCGTTCGAGATAAGACGTCACATTAAGGGATTGGAGTAAATTTGGGACCTGACCTGAGAGTAATGAAACGTTACTAGCTTTCTTTCAAGGGATTTGAACAACACAAGTTAGTTTCTTTCGTCATTGAACTGTCAGAGTTTGATCAAAGGAGAAATGAGACTCAAGGCACTTGTCTTTTAAATTTCACAGAAACATGTAATGTTTTTCTTTTCTTGTTTTATATTTAAAATAACGTTTATAATCATTTATTGAAAGAGAGAATTAAAAAAAGATGTTTTCACTCGAAGCAAAAGTTAATTTATTAACTCAAGTATGCAATCAACAAACTATTAATTATTGAAAGAAAAACCTGCTATAATGTAATCCAACTGCAGTCACTTTCTCACTCAATTGATGTGGCTCTCCTCAGTTTTCAAATATTCTAATGGCAATTATTCTGATGAATGTCAAAACGTGACATAGTGTATATCTGCAAAAAGACAATGTGAATAAAGACAAAAAGTAAACTGATCTTAGTCGATGCGCTTGGTCCTCTGCGGAACCTTACCAAAGCAAAAATTTAAAAAAACCTCAGATTTGCATGGATACATTAACTGAGAGGAAGAAATTACTCGGTTTAGATACGTTTACCTTTTATCTTAATCTTGAATATGGCGGATAATGAAGATTTAATTCATTTTTTGTAAATTTTACAATCATCCTTAACGAAAATTTTAATTGAAAACACAATCATCCATATATATATATATATATATATATATATATATATATATATATATATATGAAAGGCAATCTGTGAGTCTCTGTCTGACTCTTCCCTATGCACTCATACATTTTTAAGCTACGCCATTCAAACTTTCTAGGGACTCATATCTACAGGGAAGCCATACTTTTTGAGTTTAAGTTCAGCAATTATCCGTTTCGCATTTTTTAGTCAATAGAGACGATTGTTTAGATTTGCTCCGTAAAACATCTAAGATTTAAGATGGTTGTCTTATTACGTCACAGAAATTAAATCACACGTGTCAAACGCGACTAAAATACTTTTTTATTAAAAAAAATGAACGTTTATATTTACTTTTTATTCCGACGTTTTAAAAATTCATTTGTTTAACAAAAAATGTAAATATTTTTCCCCCGTAATTTTAGAACAAATGAAATATTTTAAAAAAAGTAGTGTTTTTTTTTTTTTAACTAAAAGATATGTAAACAAAAAATAGTGCCAATGTTTAATTTAATTATTTAGGTCATTTTTTTTCAGATTTAATATTTTATAATTCAGAAAATAAAATTAGAAATAAATAAAGCTTTTTTTTCACTATATATTTCATACAGGAAATCAACTATCTTTAATTCGTGTGGCATTAATGTAAATTTTTCCTCTAAAATGTCTACATTTTTAAATATTCTTCGAAAATTTCTGAACTGAGAGCGTAATACGTTTTATATTTCTAATTTCAGTAAATAAATATTTTTTCATTTTATTCATTTAGTCAACAAAATATAAATAATTTCCCCTGTAATTTTGAAACAAAAACAAACGCAATGTTAGTGACAACGTCACACAAAACATCAAATCACGTTTACGCAAAACAAAAGAAAATAGATTTTTAATGGAAATTTTTAACAATTTTTAAACAATAATTTTTTATATAATTATTTTTTATATACCCGAGTTTTCAAGGAATTTATCCATTTAATATTATAAATATTATAATTACGGAAAGGAAGCCTGCTTCAAATGCGGTTTACTGGAAGACGACAAACGGAAAGAAAGCAGCTTTTTTCCAGTAAAATTTGGCGAAATTGGGTGAACCTTGCGCGTTTATATGAAGTGAAAGGGTTGCAGTCTAGGGGGTTAGTTAGCTAGATGTAAATAATGATGCGGTCGATGAAATTGTCTGACTACCATCACTGGGTTCTCCTGCTAATGTAGCCTGGTGCAGAGTCCTGTTGCTAGACATGAGTTCTTCCAGCTGCTACTCTCTTTATTCAGAGCAACTCTACTTCTTCAAAGTATATGTATCAATATGTAGTCTGAAACCATGAAGAAATAGGAATGGAACTATCAGTATTGATTAAGCCAAACTCCATTCGTAATCATGATTAGACACATCTAACTTTTTTCTAACCCTCCGTACTCTCCCTAGATGGACACAATTCGAAGTATTCGGTCACGAAGGCTAAGCAGTACAGCATGACGTTTACAAATGTCTGGCGGAAGCAACTGCATCATGACGATCTTTTTCCCACAAACGGTGCCCAACAAAACCTACAGTACTGGGCAGGTGACAATGTTACTGGCCAGTAAACAATGTTCAATGTTCCTGGCCATAGTTACACACGTACCCTGTATGTATAATAAATTTATAATTTTCCGAGTATTATGCATTATGCTTATAATTTTAACAGTATTGTTGTTGATATTATACTAAGTAGCACGTTCTCTAAGCTTGCTAACCAGGTCCTTCAGTAGTCCTTTTCACTCCCATTAAATTATGGTGTAGATTGACAATGGCAATTTCCGATGAGGAAGTTTCCAAGATGCTATTTACAAGCAATACAAAAGCTTATACAGTTAACTCAATAATGCATGTTAAGGCGTTGTCTGATCTTTTTTAGGGGAATCTTCTTTAGGTTTCATTTTCTTCTTTCTTGGAGTCATATTTAATTATTCTTAGCTCTTTAAATTTCTTTTTTGGAGCTATTGGCTGTTTGTAAATAACTTTCTTGGTGACACTTTCCCTCTGTTTTTAAATTTATTTCTTCGAGTCAATGTTATGATTTTTAGTTTAATTTTAAAATTATTTTTTAGAAGCAGAAATCTCCGTATTATAAACTAGTTTTCTTTGTATCGAAAACTTTACCTATTTCTTGGCCAAGTTTTTTTCTGTGAACTTTTATGATTATCTATAAATGCTGCGCATTTAACAATTGCCATTCCTGCTTGTTGTATCTGATTGTCATTGGAAATAATGAGACTATCTGAAACCTCCAGTTGTTGAGTTTCTATGGAAGCGTAGTTATTGTTAGGAGTAATGAAAACGACATTGATACTATCTGCTGTATAAGTAGATAAGCACTTCTCTTCTAAAAACTATATCAAGAATATACACATGCCTTATTTTTTATAATCGTGTTGCCCCAAGCAAGGGATTTTACCGCCATTGTTGAGCAGGGGGTTGCATAGTTGGTAAGTTATGAGAAAGAGTGACAGATTACAGGGGGTGTCAGGAAAAGGGTAAGAAAAAGATGAGAAAACTGCTGAGAAGGGAGTGGACGAAGAATGAAGCATGAGAGTGAGACCAGAAGCATGTTATTAAGATAGATCACTTTACATTTGAATTCTTAATGATGGTAGCTGTCAGAAAAGCAGGTAAACGGAAGGGAATTCCATAGGCGGGAAGTGTGAGAGAAGAAGCTGCTGGAGTAAAATTTGCATTTACAATTTATTGGGTTCATCGTAAAAGAGTGGGAAGTAGTTTCTAATCTTGTGGCTCGAGCAAATTCATGTATAATGGGTACCAGTGAGCTCAGTTCCTCTGGGCAGAAACCATGAAAGTATTTGTAGAAGAGACACATGGAATCCACATTGCGCCTGTGAGAAATTGACTCGATCAGATTACAGATTCTCTACTGGATTTTGTCAAGGACCCCTAGGTAGATAGCAGGGGCACCCAGCCAGATATGGCAGCAGCATTCAATGCACGGGCGGATGGTATATCTGTATATGTGCAGGATTGTTTCAGACGGGAAAACGTTCCTGGCCCTGCAGAGAGACCGACCTCGGATTTAGCTGTGGACTTTATATAGTCATTCCACTTGAGGTCTGTTGTGAGTGTTAATCCGAGGAGGTGCAGTGTTTTACTTTCAGGGAAACTAGACTGATTCATGCAAATGTGCGGTAGGGGCGATTGTCTGTGGTGATTAATAGATAGCAGCTTCGTTTTACAAACATTAAAATTCACGTGTCATTTCTTACCCAAGTCCACCAGGAATTGGAGGTCCTTTTCGAGTTCTGCAGCGAGGTTTTATCTCCAATGCATTAATCAGAGACACTCACTTATCTCAGCTTTTTATTTTTGGTCATCTTTGTCGAAAAGCCATAGGGACCTATTACCACATTGACGAAAACAAAGGGTGAATATGAATTCAGATGATGATTATCAGCCTTTTGCTTTTCCATTCAGAAAATAAATTATAATGTTTTTCACTTTACTTTGGGCTCAGGCTGTTGTGTGAACGTTCAGTATCAATCGCTGTTTGCTTTTGGACGTCACACTCAGCGCATTTTTGTTCTTACAAAAAGTCTGCTGCGACTTCCTTAAGTTCCTCTATTTTCACAGATATGTTATCATTTTCAACGTCACTTAATCCAACGCCCCCCCCCCCTGAGCAGATCACTCTTCATGCCAGCTTCCTTCGAAACGAGTTCAGCTAGATTCTTAACTTTCATTCCAGAAGCAAAGATTTAGGATAAAACTGAAGAATCGTAAGGTGAAAACTGCTGTATGAAAGCATCGTTTCGAGGTATGAAATGTTTCGCTTCAGGAACAAGTTCAGACTCATTATTTTTACAAGTGTGACTATAACACATTGTTCTTTGATTGATTTTTGCTTGAGATTTAATTTTATTTTATTTTTTCTTCTCTTGATTTTCATCTTTAACTTTTGCAGACTCTTTTACGGGCTTGAATCAATTCAAAATCGATTCAATTATCGCAACTATCGGCTCAAAGGCAGACGATATATTCTGCAAGTTTTCTTATGTATGTCCAGTTACATACTGAACCGAAGGAAATTCTAGGACGATTGTCGGTGTGCTTTATCCCACCTGACTTTGCCAAAAGGCCATGGCTTGGGGTCGCATCTTATGTCTATAGAATAAGTACATTTCTCTCCATAGTCACTTTTCTCTCACAAAGGCTTTCAACTGCAGCTGTATGTATTGAAGGAAAACGGCTCGTATACATTTTCCTTTCTTTTTTATTTTTTGGACTGTTAAACTCTCTCATACACGTGTCTTTCGCAAACGTTTATTTCTCACACTCACGTATGCACACGTGTTTATCATGTACACAAATTTCCCCCCCAAAAAAACCCATATTTTCTTTTAAATGTCTTTCTTTGTAACCAGTTTTCTTTCGTTATTGTATTTTATATTCATGTAATTATTTCTTATCTATACATGCAATTTGTTGTTGCTTCTTTTACGTTGCTTTGTGTAACTCAATTTTTTTTTTACTTCAACTCATATTGAATCCGCCATAATTCTTACTGGATAAATATTTCAGCACTCATGTTTCTATCTAAACACACTATCATACTTTAACATAAGAAACAATCTGGTAGAAGAGACACATATTTCCCTTTTCAGAAATTGATTATAATCACTGGATTTCGACTCGGTGCGCAAATGATTACACATTTTTACTTCTAAACTCTTCTTCCTGATACGTGTTTAATTTTACTTGGATGACGTTCACATCCCCTTGAGTCTCCAGCTCTTTAAATACTCACGAGTAGCATCAATGGTGATTTGAATGCTATAGGTTTGCTATTTTGGCAGCTAACTCTGCCGCAGCCTCCGTTATCTTGGTTAAGATTCTTACCACGTCTGTAGAACAAATGCAGTGGTAGATATCTGTGTGGGAAAGTGATAGCTCTGTATATGGCCTACGCATGCACAATATCTGTGATTTTGTGTAAGCTTTTTTTTGTTAAAACTCTTCTCTATCTGAGAGATATAGATCTATTAATTTTAGCAGATTTGCCGTCACAGCTGCGTCGATCTCATGGATTCTCTGGCTCAATGTCATTTCTGTATGTAAATCGTTATAAAGTCTCCATATTCTAGAGTTAAGCTTCGCCAGACTGTCGATCATGCCGGACAATTCACAAATTCAAACCTTGTACAAATCTCTCTGTTGTAAATATTTCCTCTTTCATATGCAACCATGTATTTTCTCTTCTATTTTCCTTTGATTCTTGTTCTCTCGGTCCCGCCATTTTCAATGGGAAGTTTCTAAGTGCTTTTTCAAATTTGATAAAATTCTTTTTTTTTCTTTACTTAGATGCTTAAAAGTCTTCGAATGTTTGACGAATACTTGGCCTGGTTTGGTGTCTTCTCAGTCTAAGATGAAACTCTACCCCATACTGAGTTTTATTTATTTATTTGGTACTGTGTCTTTTTTCTTCAAAGTCGAGGAAGATATTATTCACCGACAGATATATATATAATAATAGAAATAAATAAATACTATCAAAACAACATTTTTAACTTACAACTTTTTAGTAGTTTTTCTCATATATATATATATATATATATATATATATATATATAAATATATATATGTGTGTGTGTGTGTGTGTGTGTGTGTGTGTGTCTGCGAGTGGGAATTGAGCTACGGAATTCTGGTTTCCTGAACTCTTTAAAATCTCGTATGAGTTGAGAGAATCCCCATATAAGATTTGAGGTTGAAATTCTTAGAAATACCCAAGAGAGACATTATAGTATTAATGACCTTGGCACACGCAAGATGAAACTTACAGTCAATTGCCGGGTGTTAAGTTCCCTGCAGGATGGTAATGTCGCGTTTTCACTGTAACTAACCGCTGTTATCAATGGAAAAGTCCACGTTTCACGCTGATGTTTTCCATTTATTTAGAAAATAAGCCATAAAAACTAAACACATATAAAAATTATAACCCTACAAACGGGAAATTGACAATCAAAATACATTACAAAGAAATGCGCAAACAAACAAAACACTTTTCAAATAGAAGCAATAAAAGTTTGGAACAAACTCAAAGAAATTATATTATATACACAGGGTATCGTAGCGGGAAATTTAAATCGTGAGGTTAGGGAATATGTAGAGAGTACTGGATTGTTACGTGATGCCAGTTCTTCACTATGGCAATCTCATCAAAGATGAAGAGAAACCTTGAAGCAACTGAAATTTCGTTCTACAGAAGGATGCTGCCGATATCATCGAGCAATGATAAGGGTTTGGAAAGGATTAAAACGAAAAATAAATTTTTACTGAGCATCAGGCAAAGGCAACTAAAATTCCTGGGACTTGTAATGAGGAAGGAGGGCTTGGAGAATGAGTCTTTCCTGTGATAAGATACTCACAGGACTGATATAGGGAAATAAAGACAGGGGAAAGCATCGTGTAACATACTTGACGAGCAGGTGTATGGCAGGGCGGGTGTCAGCTGTAGTAACAGGAGAAGCGTACCAAGAACCACCAGGGATAGGAGGACATGGAAGTTCATCTTCTACTTCGTCTTGAACAGAACACATAGAAGACATAGAAGAAAAGAATCCACTTGTTGCCTCTTAGATCAGCAGAAGCTAAAGAAAACCTGAAAATGTTGTTAACCTGAAAGATCCTTGCAGTAGAAGAGTAATTAGACTTGTATATCATACGAGTATAATGTTATATTTTACAGCGTATTAAAAACTTTCCTCATTATTTTAACAGTATTCCTGCTGTTAATATATAACGTAGCAAGTTCTCTAAGACTGTTAACACCTATACCTGACCTTTTCGTGACCCTTACAGTCCCTATGGTCTCTCGAATCTACAATAGGGTGCAATGGATATCGTCTGTAAATGAGAAATCGGAGAGCCGATTTCGAATTCCAGTTGAATTTGTTGCATCCGTTTACGCCCAAATACCATTGATTTAAATCTAAACTTATTTATAAATGGAAATTTGTGTCTGTGTGTGTGTCCGTTTCCTATAGACTCCGAAACGGCTGAACTGATTTTCTCGAAAATTTACACAGTTGTACTATAAGCGTCGCCGAGTGTACTTACCTAAGTTTGTGTCGAGATACCCCCGATAAATATCGAAAATCGATAATCTAAAAAATCGGGTTATAGAAGGAGTGGTCCGATTTTAATCGAATTTGATACACTCATAGACAAAGATATGTATATATATATATATATATATATATATATATATATATATATAAGGCAAGATGTTTTCTGTGTGTGTCTGTTTATCTGTCTGTATATCCTTTATACAAATCCACAATTTTTATCTGATTCTCACTAAACTTCACACAAATATTCTTTAGGCTGAGTCTGATCTCCAGAACCATGGAATTGTTTTAAAACTTTCATTACACCCGAGCAACGCCGGGCTATACTGCTAGTAAATTCATAAATCAATATTTTTCTGCCTCCAGCTATGCGTTGAATAGCTGGAGAGCTTGAGTTGTAAGGCCTTGGTTGGCAACCAGTCTCCCGCAGAAAGAAATGACAATCAATTGCGGGAAAATGTTCTGCCTTGTCAGGCATAGATTAGAAAAGGTATCTTCATCCAAGCGTGTATCACGTATTACACTTAACTGCATGACAATCTCCATACCTCATTTCTTTGTTTTTTACTAAATATCACCCATTATAAGTCTTAAGATCTACTCAAGATAAAAGTTATTAAATGATGAGTTTGATATTAACGTTATTGGCGGAAACGGAAAGTAAATATTACAAGGGTGTGGGAGATACATAGTAGTCTATGCTAAAATTGAAGAATTTAGTCGTGTAGTGTTCGGCGAATTATCATCATTGAATTTTATCCCAAGCAGTTTTGTTTGAAAAAAGCTCTCTGTGTGTTGGCTGCGCCCGTTTTATAAAATATGCAGAGGTAAATAGTGATTCAAACATAGCTAGAAATATTTCGACTGCAAAGTTTTGAGCTTGTATCTAGATAGAATGATGATGATCTGAAATGATCCAAGAAAATTCACATGAAAAACAACAAAAGTCATTGGGCTTTACAGAATGGGGCCACTGAAATCCGAACATTTAATAGGACAGCCAAAGAATCATTCCAAAGTAGAGTATTAAGAAAGAGAAAAATCTCGTTAAAACCAAAACAAAAATTACTGAATTGATTTAGGATATCGGTCGTGCTATACGACAATGAATGCTGGCAAATCTCTTCAAAGATGAAGAAGAGACTTAAAGCAAGATAAATGTGCTTCTACAGAATGATGCTGCGGATATCTTGAATCGAGCATCTGAGCAATGATGAGGTTTTAGAGAGGATGAAAATGAAATATAAATGTATACTGAATATCAGGCAAAGACAGCTAAGGTTCCTGGGACTTGTAATGAGGAAGGGGGGCTTAGAGAATGAGAATTTCCTGTGAGAACCTTTGAGAATATACTCACATGACTGATATAGGGAGAGAGAGACAGGGGAAAGCATGGTGTAACATATTTGATTGGCATAAGTAGGTGTATTGCAGAGCGGGGGCTGGATGGGGTAACAGGTGAAATTGTACTAAGTACCACCAGGGATAGGAAGACGTGGAAGGTCACGATGAGTTTCGTCGTGCTATACGACAATGAATGCTGGAAAATCTCATCAAAGATGAAGAAGAGACTTGAAGCAACTTAAATGTTCTTTTACAGAATGATGCCTAGAATATGTGAGCAGCGACAAAGTTTTAGAGAAAATGGCACCAAAAGAATTTTTTTAATGAACAGGAAGAGAGCGTTGAAATTTTGAGAGCCCATAACGAGGAAAGAGAGTTTGGGAAATCTGTACTCACAGGACAGATCTAAAACAAGAATAACAGAGGAAAACCTCTTAGTGATCTTGAGTAGATAGGCGCAGAACATTTTTTATGAAAAATAATAAAAAAAGCGAAATGTATTAATAGCATATTCAGAGTTACAAAGAAGACAACAAATTGTGGTGAGCCATGATTGCCTACGTCCTGAAGGGACTCTGCACATAGAGAAGAAAGAAGATCATTTTAAACGTTTCGGTAACACGAAAGTTTTTCAGTGACCTGAATAAATTAATTCTTATTCGTAATCTGTGGTTTGGGTTGTCTCAATATTTTAACGGATTCCCCCAGTGGTTTTTATGTCTCTTGAAAATTTTCATTTCAGCCGACAATAATGAGAAAAATAATCACATTCTTATGAATTGAGATTGATAATTCTTCTTCTTATGTGCTCTGTTTCATCAGGATATTGGTGATAGCTCTCCACAATTTCCGGTCCTTTTCAGCACCGAATAACCTTTGGCTTTTTGTTATCATTTCTAAATCATGATACGCCATTCATTTAGTCAATCTCGCTAGGTAACTCATGCGTTGTTTTTGTTTTCCTCTACTACTCTTGCTTTTATTTTGTCCTTTGGTTATCAGTTTTACTAAGCCGTCTTTCCTCAGTATATGATATTGCAGATGTCTCTTCCTGATGTTAAGTCAGTTAAGTACGATACGTGGTACACGCTTTGGCGATCATGTCTCGAAGGAGACATGACTGACTGGGCAAAAGATAATCCCGCAGTAGGTTGCCATTACTTTCTGTGGTAAACTGGTTGCCAGCCAAGCTATAGAACCCAATCTGTCCTGTTATTTTATCCCATAACTGGAGTGAAGAGACGTAATAATATTTTTCACAATAGTATTTGCGCGTAAGTGAATGCAAGGAATTCAACTGGAATTCGAACTCGGCACCACCGATTTCTCGTTTCGAGCCGATATCAACGCACATGTCACAACTCAAATGTTCACGACACGGTATTCTCATCATCCTTCTTTAGAATCAAATTTCTCTTGCTCCAAGTTTCTTTATCTGTAAGAAAATAGTCTAGCAGTTACTGTTTTATATGCCGACTGATATCGTATAACAGTTCACTACTCATGTCTTTTATTTCTAACGAAATTCTCTTGTTTATTAATACATTAATTAGATTCTGGAAGGTACCATTCGCTATCTCAGTGCATCTTAGGTTTCAATGGCGATGCATTTTCGACTCTTCCTTTACGCATTTTATCTTCGGGCAATGGACAGTATACCCATTCATAGGAATTTACTTCTCTATCTTCTGTAGGATTATTGTTTCCTTTATGTATCTGCTATCAAAACCGTGTTATTTGGATCTTGTTCTTAGGATTTTGGTCGCCCATTCTGTTTCGTTTAAACAATTTGATAAATACTTTCTTGGAATATAAAAAAAATCGACCTTTGTTTTAAGTGTGAGCACTGAACAAATATTGCACTCACTCTGACAAAAAAATAAGAATAAGAATATATCCTGTTTGTTAATATATGACTCTCTTTGTAATCAAATTGAAACTCGAAAACCCATGGGATTTTATCTTCATTCTGTTCTATTTTTTTATCTTAATATCACTGCTTTCAACCTATTAAAAAGGATTCTGTTTCTATCTTCAAATATGTAATACACATGGTTTTCCTTAAATTTAAAGTAATTTCATTTTCTCTTGAAATGTCTATTGGGTTGTTTAATCTTCTATTTATTTATTGTTGTCATATTCTTTAACACTGCAACTTTTGGGGTTTCAAATCAATTTCTCCTTACTATAACTTGTCACCCTCAAGTCCCTTGATACGAGATTCGACACAATCCTCAATGGTGACAATTCCACTTTCGTTGTAATTTCGTTAACTAGAAAATGTGTCGTTGTCACTTCGATGAAGATTTAAGCGGAATAATTACTTTCCTTCTTGTCTGATTTGAATTTCTAAATTCTTCGTTTTAAAACATTAGGAAGGGCCCTGATTATAGAATGTGCCTCTACTTTTATCTTTCATAATTCTGTTAGCGAAGAATAAATAGTTATTATTGTTTTCTAATATGTTCCTTTATTATACGATTCTACATTTTTAATCAGTAAATTGCCATACGTGATACACGCTAGGACTATCATGTCTCGAAAAAGATATGAATGACTGGGCAGAATATTTTCCCACAGGAGGTTGCCATTACTTTCAGCGGTAAACAAGTTGCAAACCAAGGCTGCAGAACCCACTTTGTCCTGCTATTTAACCCTAATTAAGGGAGAAAAGACATGCTAATACCTTTTCTAAGGGTATTTGCGGCTATCGTATTTTGTCGTTCTGAGCCGATATCTACTGAACCACGCTTTCATAGAACCAATTTTATCACAGTATTAATGATTTTTCTGTTCATATTTTTTAACAAATTTATTAATACAAAGCATATTAATAAAAAAATAATTCAAATAATATTAATTATTAGTTTTCTTTCTTATATCATACAGCATTACAGAAGATAAAATGTAAAAGTATTTTTTGTTTTACTTTTATTGCAAGAAAACTGCTCGAAACCTCAATTTCTAAACACCCCCTATACATTGTAGAAATTAAGAACATAATAAGCGTTAAATCATTGTAAACAAAATACTCCTTATTCATTAAGATAATTTGTAAATAGTTTAATTGCTTCGTGATGGCCAAACACGCGTAACACATTCAAGTTACAGTTCATTAAATTGTATCAAAAGAAAATATAACCATTAGTTAATCCGCGCGTTCGAAGATTATCTTTAAGGAGGAGGTGTCATATTTTAGTATATCAACAAATATATTATTTAGTGCGGAAATATACTAAAATAACTGCTCTATTTTTAGGATTTATAAATTGTCCCTTGTCAAATCAAGAATAAGGCAAGCTGAAGAAAAAGGTGAAGTATGTGAAAATTTGTGAATAAAATGAAATTATGTTTACAAATAAAATTGATAAAATATATTTAAAAACCAAATTCCTAAATTTAACGATGCGTTTGTCATACAAAAAAAATTAATTTTTAATTAATGTCTCCTTGAAAAATAAGTAAATATAAAATGATAGGGGATGTTTGCTAATGTAATATATTTCTGTGATTCACAGAAATATGATTGACGTCAGAGGCAGTGACCGTAAGAAATATAACTGACGTCATAGCCAGTGGCCAACCAAGTGTGATTATGTCAAATACATCCGGTTTCAAGGATAGAAAATATAAACAGCGACAAACGAAAGTGTTATGACGCCAAAGTCAGTAATTGGCGAAAATGAGGAACAGATCTGCCTAGCCATAAACAACGCAGTTATAGGGAAATCAAGGAAATGTCAGTTTGTATAAAAATCGGGTTTTTTGGCAAAATCTAGAACAATTAGAAGAGGGAGAGAGAGAGAGAGCGCAGGGAAGAGAGAAGAGAAAAAGCTCTCACGAGTCTAGTTCCTTGTATGTGGTTTCCTCTGACTAACACTGCACATAACCGTCGCGTATAAAGAATAAAAACATGTTTATTTTTTATATATACTTGCTTATGTTCCTCGTTAATCCGTCAAGATGATTATGGTTTATTGCAGTAACTGAGCCGTATATAACTCTAAGAATTATATTTTCTCTGTATCGGATATATAGCAAGTATAATGTTATCAACTGAGTGCCGTCTTTGAGAAGAGTGCATCTCAACCAAAAAACTGGAAATAGCATGATATACTGCTTGGACAAGTATAGGTTTGGTATTGATGGAATAAAAATAAAATTCAAAAATTCAAAAATAAAAAAAATAAAAACACTATTTATATATACATATATACATGTATATCCAAGTATAGGTTTGGTATTGATGGAATAAAATTCAGATATAAAAAAAATCAAAAAAACTATTTATATATACATATATATATATAAATAGTTTTTTTGATTTTATATATATATATATATATATATATATATATATGTATATCCAAGTATAGGTTTGGTATTGATGGAATAAAATTCAGATATAAAAAAAAATCAAAACATTATATATATACATATATATATGTATATCCAAGTATAGGTTTGGTATTGATGGAATAAAATTCAGATATAAAAAAAATCAAAACACTATTTATATATACATATATATGTGTATATCCAAGTATAGGTTTGTTATTAATGGAATAAAATTCAGATATAAAAAAATATCAAAATATGTTATAAAAATTCATAACTATAAAATTTATAATATAAATTTTTTATAACATCACTAAAAAGTAGCAGATTTGTTTCAAAACTTCTTGTGTGTTGTCAAGTGACGTAGCTGCTTACGAGATGAAGAGTTTTAAAAGTTCAGACCTATCTAAACCCCATTGAAAAATAGATTGATGCATTGATGCATTATTGATATATTGATGTATTGCTTCCTGTGCGTTTATTTCACTTTAAAATAAAAATAAAATTCTTTTTAAAATATTTTACGAATTCATGTAAGAAATTACGAATTTCAGATTCTAAATTTAACTGTGCATCATGTTTATAATATAATAAAGATATTCAAAGATGAAACGGTGTAGACACACACAAACATATGTAAACATGTTACGGAAAATAACAAATTTTAACGAAACTTGATTATAAGTAACCGACAATTTGTAATGAATTATTTTGAACATTATTTTCACCGATACTCGTATTTAAGTAGATATTCTGTTTTTAATTAAACAGTATTTTTATATTTATATCTACCTGCCTGATTATTTACGATAAATTTTTATTACGAAAATGTGTGCTATCCAGCAGGATTCGAACCTGCGACCCCTATTACATAGGGGAAGCATACCATTGGATCTGGTACCGTCTTGACTACTCGACCATGAATAGCCTCTTGATTATACGAGGTTTTTATCATGCTTATTCAAGTGGTATATATCGGCATGCGATGTAGATAAGAAGAATCCAAAGAAGTATCCTGTACATACAGTGGTAGGATAACTCTCTAATGGAGCTCTAAATATATATGTATATAAATACATATAGAGCAAATATAAGAAACATTAAGGCAGACAGGTTATCTCATGGTAAATCGGTAGTGTAGGCCTATTTCAGCGAGCCACCATCAGCTTCCGTCTTTAAAATCCTTTGTAGAATAAAGAGGGTGGAAGCTGATGACGGTTCGCCTGAAATAGACCGACACGTCTGATTTACCATAAAATTACGTGTCTACCTTAATTTTTCCTATATATATATATATATATATATATATATATATATATATATATATATATACATATATAAGCGCATATATATATACACATATAAATATACTGACATATACCTACAGATGCTATATATGTATTAATTTTAGATGTGTCAATGTATCCGTTAAATTTAACGCTAATGTAAGAATAGTCTATGGATTCTACAAATACTGGACACATGCATGTCTGAATTCAGATGATAAGAAGGGCAGGGATGAGGATTGTGTAGATTTTAAGAGGAACATAGTCATATTCCAAAGCATAAGCATATAGATAGAACTATATATATAAACACGCAAATTCACATACCAAAGACAAAACATGTACAGAGACAAAAGAACAAAACAATCAAACAAAGCAGCATATATAAAAATATAACTACATACACGGATCCACTTATAGACAAACATACAAATAAATATACACATAAATATACATATACAAGCATATATATATATGTGTGTGTGTGTGCAAATCAATATATTCATATGCACGCTAGTACATAGACCCATATGCATGCCTACATACATGCATTTATACATAGGCAAACTCATGTACCCAGTTATATATTTTCATATATAAACACAAGTAGAAACAATCATTTTGTTTTCTAGAAGTTAATGTATTTAAAAGTTCACTGTTGTTTTTTTTTTTTTTGTTTTTTTACGCCAGTTCTTTAGCCATTCTCAAGGGTGTTGTTTGTAGTATATACGTAGTAGATTTTACTATCAGAAGATTCTTGTGGAGGAATGATCGTTTAGAACAGTCATGTGCGGTTTGATTGAAGTCAGGTTCACTTCTATATTTAGTAAACACTTAACATGCCACCGCCTCTATTGATTAGTGTCAGACTGGTTGTGGGGAAACGGCATTTAATTAACAATGATTCTGCAATAATAAGATGTCGACCATTCTGTGATTTAAAAAAGAATTTGTTCGAACAAGTAGAATTTTCCTTAGGGATACTTGTATATTATCGATTAATAAAATAATTGATTGAACAGGTGACAAGTAAGGCGTCGACTTCGTGAGGTGGTATTATGTCCGGTAATATTAATCGATTTGTGACAAGAAACAGTATTTATTGTACTAGGCATTGAAACTGGTACACTTAGTTTTCATTTGGTCGGGTTACTTGGTGAGAAGTAAAATGCTTGAGGGTCTTCCACCTTCTGTAATATATAATAAAATTTATACGTTTTTTCTGGAGTGATAGCAGAATATGACGTTTAATATTTTTTCTTCATTTGGCCCTTATTAAAAAATAAGGTTTTCGATATTTGTAGGCTGAGTTACATCTACAAGTCTCGTGTCTTTTTAGACATTTTGTTTCTATTTCAATATGACTATATATATATATATATATATATATATATATATATATATATATACTAACAGTATAGCCCGGCGTTGCTCGGGTGTAATGAAAGCTCTAAAACTAATCCATGGTCCTGGAGCTCAGATTCTTTGGACATTGACACAAAAGACTAAAAGGTTTCCAGTTAAAGCGAAACCGTAGACTGAAAGAAAAATAAATGGATGTAAGTCAAATTTTGATTTCCTGGTATCGATTTACATATATATATATATATATATATATATATATATATATATATATAATCAATTTTCTGCACCATTGTAAGTACTGCAACCTTGAAAGTTCTGAATATCTTTTCTTATATCTTTGTCTATGAGTATATCAAATTTGATTAAAATCGGACCACTCCTTCTATAACCTAATTTTTTCGATTTTCGATATTTATCGCGGGTACAGCGACACAAAACCTAGCTAAAAACACTCGCTGACGCGAATAGTACAACTGTGTAAATTTTCAAGAAAATCGGTTCAGCCGTTTCGGAGTTTATAGGTAACACACACAGAGACAAAGTTCCATTCATAAATAAGTTTAGATATAGCCATATATATATATATATATATAGTCATGTGTGTGTGTGTATGTTTGTGTATTTCTGTTTATATATATGTTTTTGTGTGTATATTGATAAAATTCCAGATTAAAAAATGAAAGCCCCCAAAAATATATGTCTGTGTCATTCCTGTGATATTCTTTTTTTGTCTGTCTTACATTTTTATTTCTGTTATGTATCCTTTCTGATAATAACGTTGAATTGTTTCTGCTTTGATACGTTCATATTTCGTCAAAAAGATATCTGCTTTTGTAGAGGAAGTACTTACTTTGTGTAATATAACAATCTGGCCCCACCCGAGGAAGTGATGCAAGCGATGGTGTTTTCCATCGGTGAAGGGGGCGGCGAAGCGACAAGACAGGTGTTTGTGAAATACATCCTGTCGAAGCCGGAGCGGATGTCGTTTTGACCTTATTTCCGACAGCGGCGGAAATGGCTACAGAGGCAAACAGATCAGGTGCCTCTTAGAATTACGTGGGCGTTGCGTGGGCGAGGCAAAAAACCGGAAGGAAAGTCCCGGTTCTAGAGGACTATATAAAGACCTCGACACACGGATTCGCTAGTAGCAGAGAGCGGCCGGTGGAAGCAGAGAGAGACAACACAGGCAGACTACACTCCCGTCAGCCATTCTATGTGCCCCTCACCCTCCCGTTCTCTATTCCACACAGTTCGTCGTCATTAATAAAAATATAACCTTATATTTTTATATATGCGTGTTTGTTGTTTTGTCGTCGTACGGCGATATATAACATACGGATTCTATTTTGATTAAAATATATATTTCTCCCAAAATGAAAGTAACATTCTTCTTTTTCTATGTGCCCTGTCCCTTCAGGACGTAGGCGATCATGGATCTCCACGTCTCCCTATCCCTTGTGGCTCTTAGTATGTTTGCTCCTGTTGCTCCTGGCAACCCCCGTTCCGTCATCCACCTGATCAGGCCCTGCAAATATGTTATCCGCTGCCTTCCTCTGTCTCTCCTTCCTTCTATCTGACCAGTCAGTATCAGGTTCTCCAGGCTTTCCTTCCTCATTGCATGTCCCAGGAACTTCAGTTGTCTCTTCCTGATGCTCAGCATCAATTTCCTTTTTGTTGCCATTCTTTCTAACACTTCGTCGTTGCTTGTATGCTCAGTCCACGATATCCGTAGCATCCTTCTGTAGAACCCCATTTCGGCCGCTTCCAGTATTGTCCTCATTTTCGATGATATTGTCCAGCATTCACAGCCGTACTGAAGAACTGACATCACGTAGCAGTCTAGCACTCTTTTCTTCGTTTCTATTGAGATCTTCCTGTGTGTTAGTATTTTGCTCATCTTCTGGAACGCGTCCTTTGCCATGCCAATTCGCCTTCGGATCTCCGTGTCGCACTTTCCATCTCCTGTTAGAACACTTCCTAGGTACTTAAATTCTTGGACTTGTTTGATTCTGTTATCCCCCACCTGTATTTGGCATTTTGGGTTGTATCTTTTGCTGATGACCATGCACTCAGTTTTCTTAAAGTTTATTTGTAGTCCCATCTTGTCACTCTCCACTGCTACTTTCTGTATGAGATCTTGCAGTTTCCTTTCCGTGTCCGCAATCAGTACTGTATCGTCCGCGTATCTTATGTTGTTCAGGTTGTGGCCTCCAATAATAAATCCTGGTGTGTCATCTAGGGTCCTCAAAATATTCTCGCTGTATAGGTTGAACAAATCCGGTGAAAAGACGCATCCTTGTCTTACGCCTTTTTCTATCTTTGTGTATACGAAAAACATATAAATATATTTCCTTTTTCAGAAGACAATTTAAACGATAGCAATTAATAATTATAATTCACAAGAACGAACACGTAAGATATATATATATATATGAATATATCACAAAATAGAATTGAAAACAAATTAAAAATCAGAGAAGCGCTAATATTATAATCATCGAAGATCCCTGCGATAGATTCTTACGAAACTTTCTTTTGTCTTATAAAGATTAACCTTGAAAATCTAAATCGCCAACACTAGTTCTTTAGAGGGAGCATTATATATTTGCTATGTGATGTCAGTTCTTCAATAAGGCAGTGAATAATGGACAATATCATCAAAGATGAGGACAAAACTTGAAGCATCGGAAATATGGTTCTACAGAAGGATGCTGCGGATATCATGGACCGAGCATGCAAGCAATGTTGAGGTGTTGGAAAGAATTGCAACCAAAAGAAAATTAATACTGAGCATCAGGAATAGAGAACTTAATTTTCCTGGAACATGCAATGAGGAAAGAAGACTTAGAGAACTTGATACTGACAGGCCAGATAGAAGGAAAAAGAGACAGAGTAAGGCAGCAATTGTTGAGATATATTCAGCAAACATATTAACTAAACAGTTTGGAGCTATGTTAATTGATACGATTCTTTTGAATATTCGTCGGAATATCTTTTTTTATTATTTTTCCTTCCTTTTTTTTTAATTTTTTGTAGCCTTATATGAAACTGGTTATATGACAGTTTTTCTTTGCTTCAGAGAAGTGTATAATGTTTACAGTAACATTTCATATAGACTTCCAAGAAATTACTTTCAGGATTTCTGAGACAGGAATATATTTTAATTTCTTTCATAAACGCAGGCTGATAACCTAACCAATATGTCGCTTACCTAGAAGAAAATTCTTAACTTATTTCCATAGATTTTCACATTGTCATAGAGCACACATCTGATTAAATCGGGTGAATCAAAAATATTTCAGGGGCCTGATCAAGTGGATGACGGAACGCGGGTTGTGAGGTTTAACAGGTAAAAACATACTAAGAGCCACCAGGAATAGGGAGACGTGGAAAAGCCATGATCGCCTACGTCCTGAAAAGAGAGGGCACATAGAAGAAGAAGAAGTCTCATATATTAATCTATTTATGACTAAATTTCTACATAGACAATTAGTTTAGTTTAAGATAAATTTGATTCACCCGATTTAATCAGATGTGTGCTCTATGACAATGTGAAAATCTATGAAAATAAGGTAAGAATTTTCTTCTAGGTAAGCGACATATTGGTCAGGTTATCAGCCTGCGTTTGTGAAAGAAATTAAAATATACTCCTGTCTCAGAAATCCTGAAAGTAATTTCTCGGAAGTCTATATGAAATGTTACTGTAAACATTATACACTTCTCTGAAGCAAAGAAAAACTGTCATATAACCAGTTTCATATAAGGCTACAAAAAATAAAAAAAAGGAAGGAAAAATAATAAAAAAAGATATTCCGATGAATATTCAAAAGAATTGTATCAATTAACATAGCACCAAACTGTTTAGTTAATATGTTTACTGAATATATCTTCACAATTGCACAGTCTAAATCTTATTAGGTTTACCAACTGCGATAATAAAAGCGTCTTTTTTATGAGCAAGAAAAGAGCATTCAGTTCTATCAAGTAACAGTAATGTACATTCCCGATCTGAATACACGAACATGCTTAGAGCTTTATGCGTAATTCCCGGCATAATTCGTATGTGTGACGCGAAATTCAAACCGTTAATTGAGATACAATTTGTATCCTCGAGACAATTCGATCCTCTGCTAAGAGTTGTTGATTCCTACGCTCAAGTGGAAAGGAAACTGAACGTGTGGCATGGTATATAACCTAATCTATTAAGTAGCAAAGGAATGTTTCTTAATGAAATCTACTTGTATCCCAGCAATAAATCTAAGTCTGTCTAATATATATATATATATTGTCTGAATTTCCAACATAGGCTTTCAAGAAATCAGAACTAGATGAAAAAACGAACGAAGATTTTGAGGTAAAATTATCGTTTGTCTTTCTTCATTTCCTTTAAAACTCTTTAAAATATCACGAATATCTGTTTTCAAATGCAGTAGCAATTACTACATTTCTTTGACAAAATATTACATTCTGAAAGCGTTTTTCCTGAGATACCTATAGTTTTCAGTAAGCTGATTTTTTTATTGTATCCAGCCATTACAAAAAAAAGAATTTTCGAAGTTCTGAACGTATTACGTGCATTTTCTTTAACCAATTAGACAGCTATCAAACACGACAAATACTATAATATATTTATATTTGTTCGCATTACGTTTATTATTATTATGTCATTTTTCATCATATTTCGATTTCTGCTTTGGTCTCACTACCAACCAAGTCTGCGGGGAGACCTAAGGCAGGTAGTGTCATGTTGTTATGGCTCCATTTCATATTTTTCTATCTTCCCTATCATCCCCAGCCTTACATAGATAAAGTTTTCCTTAGTGTGTAGGCTGTACTTAATAAGACAATTTTTTGTATATCTCTTAAGCTGGGGTTTCCAGGGATTCTTTCAATGTGTTGTTTTGTTCCATTTTTTATCATTCCAAGTGCACCTACTATCACTGGCACAACTCTTGTTTTCAATTTCCACATTTGTTCTATTTCAATTTCCAGGTCTTTATATTTTGACAGTTTTTCAAATTCCTTGATTGCTATGTTACAATCCGCTGGACAAGCCATATCAATTAATAGACAAGTTTTCTCCTTCTGGTTTTTAACAATAATGTCTGACCTGTTTGCTTCAATTTTTCTGTCTGTGTAGATGGTGTAATCCCATAGAATGGTTACATCTTCTATTTCTGTAACCGGTGCTGGGTGATGTTCATACCAGTGTTTGCCTACAGCTTTTCCATAATGTTTGCATATTGCCCAATGTAAATATTGCCCAACTCTATCGTGGCGATTTTTATATTCATTTGGGGCAAGCACAGAACAGCCTGAGATTAGGTGGTCTATTGTTTCTTGGTGTTTATCACAGAACCTGCATTTTGGATCCATATTATTATGCATAATATTTGCCTGAAAGTTTCTCGTGAAAAGACTTTGGTCTTGTGCTGCAAGAATAAAGCATTCAGTTTCGGACTTTAATCCAGATGCACGTAACCATCGATGAGTATTAACTTTGCCAACATTAGATTTATTGGCACGTACTGGATATTGGCCATGCAGAGGTTTGTCTTGCCAGCGCTGTTTCATCTGTTCAAGAGAGTTGTCTTTGGCTTTCATTTTCATATTCTTTGTCGCAATAGTCGGCTCTTGGCTTCCGTTCTGCTTTTCTACAGAATCTACTAACTGTAAATCTTGTTTGAATTTATTGCCTTCTTTTATTATTGAATATTTTTTCTTTCTTTCTTCATGTTGCCTTACTAATTGTAACATCCAATCCTTTGTTGTTTCTATGTATGTTAGTAAGCCAATAGTTGTTGTCTTGTATGACAATTCCAGCTGAATAAGACCTCTTCCACCTTCTTTACGGGGTATGTATAGACGATCTACATCAGCCTTTGGATGATGCATCTTATGCTTAGAAAGAAGCTTTCTTGTTTTAGCATCCATTCGCCTGATGTCGTTTAGAGTCCAGTTTAAATGTTAAAGCTATATTGGACAACTGGGATTGCAAGGCTATTAATGGCCATAACTCTGTTCTGTGAATTTAATTCAGTTTTTAATATCATTCGTAGCCTTCTATAGTACTCTTTACGCACTATTTCTTTCATTTTTTTATGGTGAATGTTTTCGCTCTCATTTACACCTAGGTATTTATAAGCTTCTTCTGGTTTCAATTCTTTTATTGTTACAGCAGGGTCTAGGCTTAATGAGGATGTTTCTTGTATTGATCCACGTAAAACTGTAGCTTTAGCACATTTATTCAAATTAAATTTCATTCCAATGTCTTCGCTGAAGCATTTTACAGTTTGCAGAAGACCTTCCAGTTCATTATCATTCTTAGCATATAACTTCAAGTCATCCATGTAAAATAGATGGCTTATTTTCTTTTGGCCTATTTTATAACCACATTCTGTCTTGTTAAGTTGACTGGTTAGTGCTATTAATGATATGCAGAATAGTAAGGGAGATAAAGAATCACCTTGAAATATACCTCTTTTGCTGTTTATTTCATCAGACTTATAGGTTCCATTTATATGATTGAGGTAAAGGGTTGTTTTCCATATAGACATGCACTGTTTGATGAAATTGATGATGACGGGCGATATCTTGTATATATTTAAAGTCTTTAAAATCCAGTCATGTGGCACACTATCTAATGCCTTTCGGTAGTCTATCCAGGCTGCACTAAGATTTTTCTTTGTACTGTAGCAGTTTTCCAGGATCATTTTGTTAATCAGCAATTGGTCTTTACAACCATAACAGCCACGTTTGCACCCTTTTTGTTCAAGCGGTAACATGTCATTTCTTTCTAAGAATAAATATGTCTGCTTTGTTAAAATAGATGTTAATAGTTTATATGTTGTCGGAAGACATGTAATTGGTCTGTAGTTTTTCGGATTTTTTGTGTCACCATTCTTGGGTAGAAGAAATGTAATTCCTTTTGTCAACCATGCAGGAATTTTAGTGGGGTCGTCAACCATTTCTTGAAGTTCTTTGGCTAGTTTTTTATGTGATGCGCTTAAATAATATAGCCAAAAGTTAGGAATTTTATCTATGCCTGGGAATTTCCAATTGTGTGTTTTTTTTTAGTGCATTGGATTTTTTGCTTTATTTTTTCTTTATTTGATGAGACATCATTTTCATTCTTGATGTTATATTTTTTTTACGGCTCTTCTGCTTTTCCTAGTTCTTACATTTATTCGTCTACTCAGTTCATCCAATATTGATAATTCACTTCTAAGTTGTTCTATTTCTTTTTCTATTTTTCTTTTCCAAGGTGGAACTTCACGTCTACGAGACTGCCTTGTTTTTATTTTAATATTTAATTTTTTTGTTGCTGCTGTTGCTGATGCATATATTATTTCGTTAAGATTTGTATGAGGGTCTTCATCCAGTATTGATTTCAGTGCTGCATTGTACAGTTTAATAGTTTGGAGGTTTTGTTTTGTTGGTTGGAATTTTGGGAGCTGTTCACGTTCCTCCATTGTAATACTTTGTATTTGACTTAGATGGTTTTTTATTTCTATCTTGGCTTCCTGTATATTGTTCTTATTTTCTGTCAAATAATTATCTTCGATGTGTTCTGAACACGTTTTATTTTTGTCTTTTAACTGACTCAGACTCAGATCACACCTTTCCAGCACTTTTAAACTTACATCATTATCTTCGCAGTGATTTGCGTGTTTCACGGTTTCTACATTATGACCTGTGATTTGTTTGATGTTATTACTTTTTATTTCTGGTTCCGGTTCCTTTTCATATTTTGTTGATTCGACTCTTCTTGTTACAATTCTTTTAATTTCATGAATTTCGGCCTCTGTTAGTCGGTTATTACGAATAATGTACCTACGTACATTAGGCAATTTATTTTCGTCAATATACTTTCTATTTGCTTGACCAACTTTTTCACGCCAAATGTCATATGTTTGGCGAGTCATGTTTTTTTGAGGTTTGAGTAACGCTTCATGAAATGCAGTCATAACGACTTTGTACTCCTCACGAGACCATTTTATTTTTTCTTTCTTTAAATATACGGTTGTAGATCTAGCTGGTGAATTTTCAGGACCATCATTAGGATTATCCTGGTTGTGGGGACCTGAAGATACATTCTTTGTTTAGGAGTTTGTTCCTATGGCAGATTTTTCGACCTCAGGTAGGTTCCCTCCTGAAGGACGGGCTCCCTGTTTATCCACTGGAAGAGCCATACTGGACTTTTTATTTCTATTTGTATTTTTCATGTTTTTCCCACGAGTGACGCACGGGTCCAAAAGTCCACCCAAAGTTGCCCGGCACGTTGGGTAACGGTCTTTTACAAACAGGGTCCCGAAGCCTGTAGGGAATCGTTTGTGACCTCATAACGCAGTAGCCATTCACTCCTCGGCACGATTAACACCTTGAGTTGCGGGTTGTTGTTCGGAGTTTTCCTTCTCGTAAATGGGCTGCCAAGCAACAACTGACATATACGCGATTGGAATTTAAGGAGAAAGACGCTGGTAAAAAAAAAACAAAAAAACTTTGGCCTAGCAACGGCTCAACGAAACAACACAACAATACTAGAGTATTTTGTTAAAAAAAAAGAAAAAAAAAGTAAATTTGTGAAATATCGACAGCTAAAGGAAATATAATACGGATGATTTTATTTAGGTTCATTTAAAGAGCAAATAGATAAATTAATTAAAATAAAATAGAATTTCATAAAAAAAAAAAATGTAATAATTTGTTCGTCCACTCTATCATTTATTTTTTCAATAAAGTCGCTGGTCAAAAATAGGGTTATCAGAATAAGATAAATTAAATAAGTAAATTAAATCAATAGATAAATAAAAATAAATATATCAATAAATACGTAGACTTTCTATAAAATAATACCATATAAATTGTTTTTCATCGGATTTAATTTATTTTCTTGTTTTGTTTTGTTTTTAAGGAAATTATAATAGATAAAAAAAAAAAAAAAAAAAAAAACATCACTGCACTTAAAGAGTATTGTTAAAGTAAAAAAAAAAATTGTTGCCACTATTAACCTTTGTCCTTGCAAAAAAAAAATAAATAAAAAAAAAAATTTCGATAATATCTAAAGAAAAAAAACACTGTTTATATTAAAACAGAATTTCATATTGAGAAAAAGAAAAATTCAAAGAGAGAGACGCTGGTTGAAAAAACAAACAAACTTGGAAAGTAACGGCCGTTCACCGGAAAAAAAAAAACATCACTGCACTTAGAGAGTATTGTTAAAATAAAAAAAACAATTGTTGCTACTATTAACCTTTGTCCTTGCAAAAAAGAAAAAAATTCAAATTTTTTTTTTTTTTTTTTAATAGGAAGAAAAAAAAAATTAATGGACATACCTTTGAGTTTACTACCGTAACATTTAAAAATAATAATTTGTTCGCCCACTGTATTCTGTGTTATTCTTTCATTAACTCCAACGAGAATAAAATTATCGAAAAATAAATAAATATATAAAATGAACGAACAAATATAATAAATTATTACATATTCTTTCTAAGAATGAATATCGTAGATTGTACATTTTCTTAGTGTTTTTCGTCATATTTTCTTCTTTTTTCCTCTTTTCGCTGTCTTGCTTTAGAAAACTAGTTAATAAATCTATTTAAGGATCATTAACAGAAGAAACATACAATTTGAATTATATACGAAGAAAAAATTAATGTTTATGTTTAAAATAGTGAAATTAAAAATTAATGTTTACGTTTAAAAAAATTTCAAAATTTTTTTTTTTTTTTTTTAATAGGAAAGAAAAAGTGGACATACCTTTGAGTTTACTACTGTAAAATTTAAAAATAATTTGTTGGCCCACTGTATTCTGTGTTATTCTTTCATTAAATCCAGCGAGAGTAAGATTATCGAAAAATAAATAAATATATAAAATGAACGAACAAATATAAAGAAATTATTACATATTCTTTCCAAGAAAGAATATCGTAGATCGAACAGATTTTATGCTTTTCGTCGTATTTTTTTTTTTTTTTTTTTGTTGTCTTGCTTTAGAAAACTAGTTAATAAATCTATTTAAGGATCATTAAAAGAAGAAACATACAAATAAAATTATATACGAAGGGAAAAATTAATGTTTATGTTTAATATAGTGAAATGGAAAATTAATGTTTACGTGGGGGGGGGGGGAAGAAAAACGTTACGTTTTCAGGAGCCTCAGAAAAGCACGTCATTCTCGTTGTAATCCCAATCGCGTATTATTATTATTATTATTATTATTATTATTATTATTATCGTTCAATTGCTGCATTCAAGTTGAACTGACGTACAAATATCAAGATCCTTCTTCTATGTACTGTGACCCTTCAGGTGATAATGGCCCTCTACATCTCCCAATCCCTAGTATCTCTTGACAGCTTTCTCCTGATACGCCTTCAATACCTCTCTGTTAACTCAAAATTTTGGGTTATGCATAAAGCTACTGTAAACTTTGACCTGAAATATACGGGAGGCTACCATTGGCCCCAAACGGAATTATTTCTCTCTAATATTCAACTTTTCCGCTTCAATTTCCGGTATTATTATTATTATTATTATTATTGATAGTGCATGATATGTTCAGCTTACAGCAGTATCGGATCCGTAATAAGAATAACTGTAGAGAATTATCTTTAAACGTCTAAAAGGTCAGTGGATTCGCTGCATCGCACAATACCGGTAGTCAACAAAATACAGTAAAATATTTTTCTTCAGTGGAAAATAATGTAAAATCAACGTATAATGATATATATATATATATTCTTTGTTAGAGTGGTAGTGTGGAATAGGAGTGTAATCGGTGTGATATAGTGCACACGACGGAGTTGCCGGGAAGTCGTGAGCCAGGTAGAAATTTTCTGTTTCTCTCTGTCCCTCTGTCTGTCTGTCTGTTTCTGTTGTCTTCTCTCCTTCTATCTTCTGTACTTCTGTGTTCGGCCAGAAACCCCAGACTTATATAACTAAAAATTCCTGTGCATTTTGGCCTTTTCGGGTTGTCGCTTAATTAACGTTATCTTAGGTTAGATACATCTATCAATCATTTTCGTCGCCTATTGTCTTTCAGGTCAGTTGTCACCTGTGCTTTCTACCTTTGAGGTCAATCATATTTTGCCGGTTATCGTCTTTCAAGCCTTTGTTGTCGCCTGTGTTTACTGCCTTTGATATAAATCATATATGTCGGTCGATGAACATTATTAGTAGATTAACATTATCTGTTTTCTGTAGCAAATCACGCAAGTGCAAAAGTTTATCTGGTAGGTTTTTTTAAATGCGACATCAAAATTCGAAGGCGCATTGAAATAACGTTTATCTTAGCAAATATGGAGTAACAGGAATTTTTTTTGGAGGGGGAAAAAGAAAAGTTCTGAATTGGTGTGTTATATCAGTCCTCCATATGGCAATAAAAAATTGGATTAATATTTGAGTTGTTTTTCTTTCATCAGTTCGACCCAAGGATGGCAATAAGTTGGAAGAAGCTACTTGTCATAAAAGAAAATGCGAAAGCTTTAGAAGGAACCTCAAAACAATCATTAATAAGAAACAACGGCTGAACCATTTCTGTTAAAAAAAAAATACAAGTCCCGAGGAAATTCCTTTTTTTTTCTTTTTTTAGAAATGAAAATAATATTTACGTTTATACTTAGAATCAGAAAAAGGCAGTAGATATTTTTTTTTAATCATTTCACCCCAAGCAAGGCATTCTACTGCCACAATTGCGCATGGGGTTACATAGGGGAAGGTGAAGTGAAAGAGTGGTTAGATATAGGACATGTCAAAAGGAGGGTGATAGATGGATAAGGATACCGAAGCTGGGAGTTGGGTAGATGGGAAGAGTGTTTGAAAGATCGTTATTGTGTTAGGAGGTGTCTATTGACCTTACATTTAAACGCCTGGAGATTGTAGCCGTCGGGGAAGCAATCATGTGGAAGGGAATTCCACATTCGGGAAGTAGAGAAAAGAAACTGTTGGAGTAGAAATTGCGGTTGCATTTTATCGATTTCACTGTAAAATGGTGGGATCTAATTGCTAATCTAGTATCTCCTGGAAATTCGTATCTAGGGGGCACCAGTGATCTAAGTTCATCGGAGCAGAAGCCGTGAAAATATTTATAAAATATACACAGGGAAGCCACGTCGCGCCAGAGAGAGAGAGAGAGACAGACAGACAGACAGACAGACAGACAGACAGACAGACTGCAGCCAGTCTGCCAAGTCGGTATCGATCATTTTTTGTCAAGAAGCCCGAGGAGAATAGCAGGGGCACACGACCAGCTGTGGCAGCAGTATTCAATGCATGGGCGGATGGTAGATTTATATATGTACAGGATAGTTTTAGACGGAAAAATCTTCCGGGCACTGCAACAGAGAACCGACTTTCATAGCAGCGGATTTAGCAATGGATTCGATATATCATTCCACCTGAGGTGCGCTGAGACCAAGGTGAGTAGTGTTTTACACTCTGGGAGGCAAGCCTGGTCCATGCTAATGGGAGGGAGGTGCGATTGTCTATGATGGTTAATTAATAGCAGCTTCGTTTTAGAAGCATTATAATTTACGAGCCATTTCTTACCCCAGTCCACTACGGATTGGAGCGCCTTTTCAAGCTCGGCTGCAAGATTAGCTTTGTCGCTCACACCAGATTTTTTGTTCAAGGCGAGAGTAAACTGTGGTGTCATCGGTGCACATACCTACTTGGGATCTTATGGTATCAGGGAGATCATAAATGTAGATCAGAAATAGCGTAGGACTTAGGACAGAGCCTTGAGGGACAGCTGCATTATGAGACAGTTGAAGTTCTTGACCAAATAAACAGGAATTAAACAACAGGACTTAATTTTTGTGCGTTGTGGCGCAGTGCATATCAGCTCAGAAAAACCGAGTTCGAATTTCAGTTAAAATCCTTTCCTTCCCTTACGCCCAGACACCCTTAGGAAATGTATTAATCCGTCTCTTCCCTCCAGTTATGGGTTAAATAACAGGAAGGATTAGGTTCTATATCCTTGATTGGCAACCAGTCTACCGCAGAAGGTAATGCCAACCTATTGAAAGATAATCTTGTGCTCAATCAGTCATGTCTCTTTCAAGACATGATCACCCAAGTGTATATCACGTAGGACACTTAACTAACTGATAGTGGAGACAATATCTACCCTTTTTAAAAATGGAAAAAAGGAAAATTATATTTAATACGGGGATGTTCATACGTCATGCAATTTGGAAAGATCTCATGGAAAATGATATTCTCACGGGAAAGATTGAAATCAAGGAAGACAACAGAAAGCAACGCATAACATACTTGGTGAATCTGATTAAATAGATTGCGGAATACGGTTCAGGTGAAATAACAGAAAAAATGTTAAAAGGTACAAAGAAACAGAAAGATGGGGAGGGCAATGATCGCCTACGCCATGCGGATACACTGCACGTAAAAAGATAGTCTTTCATGTTTTTTATTCTTTTAAAATTTAAACTTCGACTGTAAAAACATAAAAATATTGAAAACGATTACGAAACATAAAATTCAAGCGTGAATAAAAAATAGTTTTAAAGTCAAAGTTTTAAGTATTTCGCTTTATTTGTGAAATGATACAAATTTTCCTATACCCTGTCCTATATAAATATATTCCTATTTCCTATATAACTGTCCCCCTACATGATGTTTGAGGTGGCTTTATGAGTGCAAAAACATTGCCTGAGAAAGCTCAATATATCTTAATTGAATTCCTTTCTCACTTAATATCCAGAAATATATTCTGATAATAGATTAAGCTAAACCAAGTACACAGATGAGGGCTGTTGTGAATTCAAATTTTTTTAAAGTGAAAAATGATTTTTAATACTTTTTAGGGAACGAAAATCACTGCGAACATTTTATATAACCAACGAAAAGTGTTAAGATTGTTTGAAAATAATTATTTGAGCGTTGAAAAAATGCGTAGAGGGACTGGAAACATTAATATGAGCATTTCTCAGAAAAAACATATTAAAAAGATTTAAGAATTAAACAACGATGCCTAAGAAATTTCAACGATAACAATATGAGCATATATTGTATAAATGTACGTGTGTTCTCAACACATTTAATCGCGAAAATACCAAGAATTATATATATATATATATACACTCCCGGCCATAATTTTTAGGTAACCCCAGTTTTAAAAAAAAAGAAATGATGTATTTCATACTATTTTTTAGTATTTATTGCCAAGTGGATAATTCTAAAGGAAAATAGAATGGTGCTTTTGTTATTATTACTTTTCAAAATTTTACAAGGCAAGGAAGCAAAGCTGAACTCGTCCGAATCACCCTAAATTTTTTTCATTCATGCATTGATGAAACTGCAATATAAGTAATTATTAAATATTTATAAATTCATTTGACGCACATATTATCGAGCAATATTAACAAAAGAACCATTCTATTTTCATTTACAATTATTCACTTGGCAATAAATACCAAAAAACTAGTATGAAATACATAATTTTTTTTAAAAATTGGAGTGGCCTAATAATTATGGCCGGTAGTGTATATCAGTAATAAATACAAAAGGATATTAGTGGAGAATCAAATGGGTTACAGTTATACGAGGTCAAATATTAAATCTTATCCTACAGAGTGTTCGATGTAAATTTAATTCATTGAGCAGATATGCATTTATTTCATACGTAAATTCAAATTTTACATTTAGGGAATACCTATTTTAACAGGTTATTAAAACCTGCATTCTTCAAATCTAGTCAGATGTAAAATGAAGACATTTTAGCGTAACAAAAATAAACGTTAGTGAAGGAAAGGAACAGTTTGGTTAGGAAAATACCAAGTAGAGGAGAGAACTTGAATAGTATCACAGTTCTTTTAGGATTGGAGAGAAGAAGGATAACGGTATCCGGTAGAGACAAAATTAAGGAAAATCACGTGTCTAAACTTAAATTCTAACTACTATAAAAAATATTAGGATAAAAATATAACGATTGAATTGGACGGAATGGAATAGTTGAACCATTTTAAGGGAGTTTGAATTTACTTCTATGTCAACACTTGCTAATTAACTCGTTACGTTAAGAAGTAAATTTTGATTATGATATTTCAATATCCTAATTTTTTCAACAAAGCACAGATTATATTCTTCACTCAGACCATTAAGTGTACATGCTGAGCTTGTCTGACAGCCCTTCCCGAAAATATGTGAAAGTTAATGCAGAAGGTTTGAAACGAAAACAGATTAGAAATTAGTAAGCTCAACACGTACTGTCAGTAGTCTGAGTAAACATTTCCGCAAAATCATAAAAGATTTACATTAATTACTAACCATGGTTACGACTACTTTAATGACAGTTTTTATAAACAAACATTTGGCTTATACATTGGGGTCTCTTATCAGTAGAGTTCTTAGCATTCAGTTCTTTCAAATATACTAACAATTCTATTTATTTAAGATATGTAGATGATACCCTATTATTTTACCCCCATGATTCTGACCTATTAAACTTAGTAATTAACTCAATAAAGTAGTTAATTTTCTAGACACAGTATAGATGTGGCACAAGGCAGTAAATTAGGGCACCCAGTGAGGATTGAACCCATTACTCAACTGCAATGATTCTAGCGAGAATGCTTGCTACCCACTACACTACGTTGAGGTGCCCAACTCAATAAGGTAGAACCTACCATCAAATTCAATTATGAAGTTGAAACTAACAATTCTTTAACTTTCCTTGACATATTAATATTACGTAACAAAGTTAAATTAGATTTTAAGCGTTACCATAAATCTACTAACAAAAACGATCCTATTACTTTCTATTCACTACACAACCAAAGAATTAAATCTGGTTTAATTATAGATTTCCACCTTAGAGCCCTCAAAATATGTAGACCTGATTATTTATCTGAAGAAAAGAGATATATTGAACAAACATTTAAACTTCTCTACTGCCCACACCATTTCATCTACAACGCTAAAAAGATGCCTATAAAATGCTTGTAAAATCCACAAAACAATACAAAAAAACCCGAAAACATGCCTCAAAATTGTACAAATTTCATAATACTACCTTTCAACATCTTTTCATATGAATTCCCAAATAAAATAGCTAGCCAACCAGTAGAATTGTTACAACCACCTCCAAGACTATAGGTGAATATCACTTAAAAAAAAGAACACTAAACACCAATTCCAATGCTGGGAGTTATAAATTACAATGCAGTCGCGCATATATAGGGGAAACATCACGAAATCTAAACGCCCAAATCTACGATCACAAGAGAGAATTACGTTTGGACATACATTCCAACTTTCTTGTATCACATCGAAACAAGGTAGGATACAGTGTTTGATTTCTCTAATGCTACTTTAAACAATATGTTTATCATTTTTTTCTTGGTCAGCAGTTGTTTTGTTGTCTAAGCAAGGTGTTCGATCAAAGATTGTGATCAATTTGCTTTTTTATCTGCTTCAAAATGGAGTCTCGTATATGCAGCAGTCTCATCTTCATATTTCTTTATCCTTTTTCACAAAAAATGCAGTTATACTGATAAAACCTAAGGCTAAAACCAAAAGTACCCACTCATAATGATTCGTTTTTTCAACGTCATAAGACATAACAAATGCACAACAAGAAATGCATGTCAGTCGTACGTCATACTAATAGTTTTCTTGAATTGAAATGTAATGGATGTGTTCAGAGTAAAGATGTCATGATCTAAGTTGTTTAAACTAAATACCAGGAAATAAAAGGTGAAGTTCTGTTATATTCTCTTATATTTTCTATAAAACCCAAATTTATTCAGTGGACAACAAAGATAAAGTAATTGGCATTGCCGTTTTGATAGTTTGGAGGTGACACTATATATATATATATATCTTGACGGGTTGGCTTTCTAAGCACTCTGTGGTACATAAAAGGTTCCACACGCAGAGTCTCAAATAGACTGAAAACCAAATCCATCTCCTGGCTTTCTCGTGGCGGAAATGTTTGAAACTAACAGGAGAGGTGGTTTAAGGTTGGTTACTGACGCCTCAAAATCAGTCTGCTCCGGGTAAGTGTAACTCGTTAACCTTGGTTGGTATTTCACCTAGAAGAAGAAAAACATTGATAAAAAAAACCTGAAGTTAATATGTCACCAGTTACCTAGCCTTGCTTGTTACTAGAACCCGACAGTTGATAATAAGAGAGTGGCTTTTAGTTTGTACAAAGTTTAATACTTTAATAAATATTGTACAGATATTCCTTCAAACCCCAGCATCTATCTGTTCAAATCTTGTAGAGATGAGCAGACCTAGGATGGTGAATGAAGAAATGGCACTAACTTTATATATATATATATATATATATATATATATATATATATATATATATATATATATATAGTATGAATCTAACCTAGAGCCATCGGACTTATTTAGGTTTCACCTAACGGATCGTCAGGGCAAGTTATATATATATATATATATATATATATATATATATATATATATATAGCTTGAGTGGCCAATAGTTGAAGGGTGCCGAATACCAAGTTAGATTCTCGCACAAATACGGATAGTTCAAATAAAAATGACTCTCTCCCCACACACACAAACACACAAGTCATTTGATGTAAGCACACTATGAAAAATATTTGCACATGAGCGCTTATGAATAAGAAAAATCGGGAAGTATAAGCAGTCAGTTAACGAACGAGCACGTTTAATAAATTCTGGCATCTGGATGCTGAATGTAACAGGAATCAACTAAGTGATAATATTACTTATATATATATATATATATGCTAATTTATATATATATATATATATATATACAAATTATATTTATGTATATACATAAAAATTATATATATATACAAAATTACATATATATATATATACATATATACACACACACAGAAGTTATATATATGCTAATTTATATATATATATATATATATATATATACAAATTATATATATGTATATACATAAAAATTATATATATTTATATATATACAAATTACATATATATATATATATATACATATATATATATATATATATATATATATATATATATATATATACCTTAGTGCCTGGCGTGTGTATACGCCGTTTATATATAACTCGCTAAAATGTCCTTTCCATGATACCTTTTCTTCTGGCTTAGGGTTTAGCGTCTCTGACTGATAACGATTTCGGTTTAGTTTCAATTCCTGCAGGAAGCAAGTGGATATCTAGCTACACTGATGAGCATCACAGCGAAACAGGCGTTTTTGAAAATAACATATATATATATATATATACATATATTACGGAAATCAAAGGATTTTAACGAAACTTGGTTAGAAGCAACCGACTATTTGAAATGAATTGTTTGAACATTATTTTTATCCATACACGTATTTAAGTAGATATTCTGTTTTTAATGAAACAGTATTATATATTTATATCTACCGGCCTGAATATTTACGATAAATTTTTATTACGAAATAAATGGCACACATTTTCCTAATAAAAATTTATCGTAAATAATTCATTTCATATATATATATATATATATATATATATATATATATATATATGTATATATATATATATATATATTAATTAGAGAACATTTTCAAAATTCAAAGGTGTCGGATGTACATTTCGACATAGGATGTCTAATAGAGATTCTACGTCACGTCAGCGACATTGTTTCGTTCCAAATGGCGAAGGCCCTGGCGTACAGTGCGGAAGGGTTTTAAGTTAACAACGGTCACAAAGTACAACAGGACAGAGCTGTTAGTGGCAGGGTTACAGGGTGTTGAAACGGTATATTTAGGAAGCGGAGGAATAGATTTAAATGTAATATCTTAAAAATTTTTAATTAAGTTTATCCATTACAGGAAGTCATGAATTTATAGTTATTAAAGAAATATATATATATATAGGGATTTGGTAAAGGAGTTCATATTTTATAAGGTTAAGATTTTGGGCTGTTTGAAGAGGTGTATTTAGGAGAGAAGGAATGGGTTTCAATATAAGATTTTAAATTTTTTTATTTAAGTTTATTTAATTAAAGCTTTTAGGTGGAAGCGAGCTAAATGCTAATTACAGGAAATTATCAGTTTAAAAATTATTAGAGAAAAAAAATATTGGAGAAAAAAATATTAGAAAAAAAATATATATACATATACATATATGTGTTAACAAAAGAAAATGGGTTTAGTCAAAGAATCCATATTTTCTAAAGATAGTCAATTAAAGGAGCTTAGAATAGGAAGGTATGTGGGTTAAAATACTTTTGAAGGTAAACGTTAGGGTAAAATTAAGTTTAGAACTTGAATTGAATCCTTTTAATTTATATTCTAACATCTAGTCAACGGGGATTTAAATTCTAAATTTAAATATTCAAAAGATTTGCCTTGTGGCGGCACTTACTGATGAATTCCCTCCTAATATTCAGTGGCCGGTGTTGGTGGCGGTATTTTAATATTGAAATTTTTTCCAGTAAACATAGACAGCACCTATCACGAAAATTCCTCGAAATATGCGCTGAACCTATCAGTTTCCATATAATTTCACGATCCAGCCCTTCCTCTTTCATTTTCCAGAATACCCGCGAAAGCGCTCTCTGGTACCTCTGACCGGAGTTCGAAAAGTAGTACCTGTGGTTATACAGTCTTTGTTTGAAAGGACCGGCGGACATACCGATATAGGTCCGGAAGTCGTTTTTTTGTTTTTGTTAGATGGAGAAATGCGGGCTTCATAAATCACCTGGGTGGATTTGCATTTTCCCACCACCGGGCAGGCGTCCACAAAATTACAGCTGCATTCGTTTAGAATTCCGGACCTAGATTCAGCATTGCGCAAGTTCACCAGAATACTCCTTTTATGGGAACTAATAAGGCTGTCCATATTTGGGGTGCAAGAATAACTAATTTTAAAGTTGTACTTATTAAAAATCTTCCGTAGAGTGTTACTGTTATTAAAATTTTTGTCTATTAACTTGAGAAAATATTTACCAATATTGATGTTAGTTAGTTTACAATAAGGGGGGTTAAACAAAATTATCTGTTTTTTTTCTACAGTTTCCTTTATTTTTATTTTTGGATGATTCGAAGGGCCTTATTGTAAATATTTTTACTTGCGCTGAAAGTTTTAATGTTGGATGATAATTGGTTGATTCTATTATTCACTATATTGGTAATGTTTTATAATATGTTTGGTGTGATTGGATGAAATATTATTATAAGTGGGGGAATTTTCTTTGAGAAATGGTTGGTAGGATCCATTATTTAAGTTAAGGGTGATGTCTAGATAGTTTACAATTTTAAGATAAGAGGTGACTTCGACTTTAAAACCGAGGTACTTCAGGGCTCTAATTATTTTTTGTGTATCCTATTTGTGTAGGCCCATTGGAATTAGGGAAAATTATTTGTGGTACAGTGGATATCGTCTCGAAACGAGAAACCGGGGAGCCGAGTTCGAATTCCAGTTGAATCCATTGCATTCACTTACGCACAAATACCCTTGGTAAAGGTATTAATCCGTTTCTTCCCTCCAGTTATGGGTTAAATAGCAGGACAGATTGGGTTCTATAACCTTGGTCGGCAACCAGTCTACCGCAGAAAGTAAAGGCAACCTACTGCGGGATAATCTTCTGACCAGTCAGTCATGTCTCGAAAAAGACATGATCGTCCAAGGGTGTTTCACGTATGGCACTTAACTGACTGACTGATTAATCCATTGTCCCGATATAGGCCTAATTGTTTCGGGTCTAAAAATCTGCTTCGCTGACGTGACGTAGAATCTCCTATGTCGAAAATCCTATGTCGAAATGTACATCCGACATCTTTGAATTTTGAAAATTTTCTCTAATTTATATTGGCTCTGTATTCTTAATACATTGAGCTCTCTGCCTGCATCATTTTTTAATGTTAACAGTTTTTAATATTAATTAGGATCAGGTTCTTGGAATTTACCTTCCTACTCTTCCACTTCGGATTAAAGAAAAATAATATACATACATACACACACACACACACACACACACATATATATATATATATATATATATATATATATACAAAACTGTCTTTATTATAATGGGAAGGATAATTTAATTTTATGGTCAGATTAATAAGACAAGTTTTTTTTCTGAATTAAAAAATATATATAAACTACTAGCAATTAATAAAACCTCAGCAAACATTTTTTTATTGTTCTTTTTGGTATCTTATGTAATTTATATCCGTAAAAATGATATTTCTTCTGAAGAAATAGTAGAATACTTCACAAAACTATAAAAATACCAAAATAACTAGGAATGTGACCCAGTTATTCTATTTAAATTCAATTTTCATACAGTTTATTTGCATGTTCCCATTGAATTTTTTTTTCGGGTAACATATGATGAATCAAGTTTTAATACTTAAAATTCTTTATCGCCCACCAAAATTTCCAGTCGTTCAGTATTTTCTGTTCAGTTGCTTATCGCCCACCCGGCAGTTAAAATCACCTACCAGTAGTCAACATAGCAAAGATTGGAAAAATCTGCTTTATATAATCACATATGCGGTATTGTAATTCAGCTATATAGTTGAATTCCTTGCATTCACTTATGCACAAATACCTTGGGAAAGGTATTAATCCGTCTCTTCCCTCCAGTTATAGGTTAAATAATAGAACAGATTGGGTTCTATAACCTCGGCTTGCACCCAGTCTACTGCAGAACGCAATGGCCACCTAATGCGGGATAATTTTCAACCCGGTTAGTCATGTATCTTTCGATACATGATCGCCCAAAGCGTGTATCACGTATGGCACTTAACTGATACATCTGTTAATATTCTTCTGAATGTGATCGTTTACGACGTGGGGGATTAGGTTTGACCGATTTCTAGCTCTTAGGAATGGTTATCTTTTTACTATCACTCACTCCACAATGTATTTACACAAGTTCGTTATGTAGATTAATAGATCTTTTCGTTTCGTCTGTCTATTTTTCTCTCCAGTATTTCCTGTGATTGCTATATTTGTTCTGCCCTCTTTCCTCATTATGTGTCCGACAAATTCCTTTTGCCTCTTTCTGATTTTATAATCGTCCATTTTATTGCAACTTACCTAAGCAAACGTATTTGCTCACATATTTTTCGATGGTATTCACAACATCATTTAGTAGAGCCAAATCTCTGTTGTTTGTAGGAATGTATCTAATATACACTGCCATATGTGAGGATAAATATTACATAGCAGTTTAAAAACTCAACAGCTTTATTGAAGGAAACTAGTTATAGCAAAGCGCTTTCGGATTTCGGTCACGCAAAAAAAAAAGAAGGAAATCAGGGAAGATACACATTCTATTTAGAAGCAATGTATTCAATAACAGTAAAGCCGATACGCTGAATAAAAAGCAATTAGTCATGCCTGAAAGGATGTGAAATATCATCGAAAAAACGAGACCTTGGATGACTATACTGAGCGGTTTGAATGAGAGAATGTCCAGCGGCTGAACTCTAAAGAAACTCTAATTTTTGGACAATTTGCAGCGTTAAGCAAAACTAATCCTGATGATGCATAATGATCGTTTTTTGGAAATACTCCAATGCACATTGCATGTACCTCGTGGTAGGATTCTTGACGATAGAGAAAGAGGAGTAATTGAGTGCAGATATGCAGAAAGAATGTGTGGAATGCAAGTATGGCATTATGGAAAAATTGGCGGGTTCGAATTGTGCCCGCCTACCAAGATGTATCGATGAACGCCTTTAGATCCTTATTTGATAACAATACTAGTCTGTACTTGATTATTTCAAAAGAGAACGAATCGATGATTGTGTTTCACAAATATATATATATATATATATATATATATATATATATATATATATATATATGTATATATACAGAATTTATATGGTGAAAACAAATAAGCAAACAAAATTACACGCATATATACACAGGCAAAACGCACATACAAATATGATATATAAGTATTATATACGTTTGTGTGTTTATAAATGTAATAATCACTGGTTGAATCTACATGCGCAAACACACACACATAGCAACAACAATAATAATAATAATAATAATAATAATAATAATAATAATAATAATAATAATAATCAACATGCATGATATCAAACTATTTGCCATAGAAGACAATGAATTGAAAGATATTCTCAAAATTGTTTCACTGAAAGGAATTGGATCAAGAAAAATACTAAGCCTATAAGCAACGAGGAGTCTGCAAAGAAGATTGAATACAGAATAACTAAACGAAAGAGAAAGTAAAATTCCTACTGACGTGTTCATCTTGTGTTAAATACCGAGTTAAAAGCACAAAACGAATTATCATACATAAACACATTGGCTGACACTCTGTGGCAATAACATCTTTAATTGGATCATTGATGACATTAAGTGAATCGTTTTCAAAATGTTAATGCTTCTTATTTACCACCACATGCTGATTTTGGTCGTCTTTATATGTTCAGATCTGAAGGAGGAGGAAGATTACTTCAGTTAGAACTGTACTGCAAAGCGACAACAACTGGTTCTCAAAGATACGTAGTAACTAAAGAAAACTGAATTATCAGCTGTGTGAAAAAACATGAAAGAAATAAAAAATTTATTCAGAAAAAAGGTAAGCCAAAAAATTTGAAAGAGAATTTCAAGTGGATGAAAACGCACAAACAAAGCATAATACATACATTGGTGAGGCAAACGTTCTTAGAAACAGAGTAAAAACAAATGCAATATAACAAATGCAAAAACGATGGCATGATCAGCCTATTTATCGTCAATAATCTGCATGAAAAACGCTGATGTAGATAAACCCCGTAGCTATCAGTGGTTATTCAGTGTTAAAAGTTGAAATCGAAGGTTTTATTCTTGCTGCACAGAGACAATGTTCATATACTGAAAATGTGTATAAACCCGAAATGCATATTCTATTATATATATATATTTATATATATATATATATATATATACATATATATATATATATATGTATATATATATATTTAAATATATATATATATATATATACGTATATACAAGCATAGGGTAGGTATGGATGAAATAATACCCCGTATTTAAAGAAACACAATTCTTAAAAAAGTGGTCAATACAAAGTAGAGCTAATAATATTTATTTAGAAATTTTAACATAAATACGTTGTAATATCACTACAAACGCAGCTATTTTGTTTCGACACTACTTTTATCTTATCAAATGATGAGGTTTATTTAAAGTACTTAAAATGTCGAAAGAGAATAGCTACTTTTGTTGTGATATTATAATATTTATGTTATAAATTATATATATATATATATATATATATATATATATATATATATATATATAAAGAATTGACAATCTTCTATCAGGTGGCGCATTGTCAGTAACCACAGAATAAAAACCTCGTATTTATAGAGTAGACTAATATTTGCACTTACAAATATGCAACTTTACGAGTAGGAAACAGCAACAACATCACATTGCAATACACACATGCAATAAAAGATACTCGAACAGACATTGTGACCAAGACCACAAAAACAGAATGTGTTTTTTAATGACATGGCTACCGCTAAGAAATATATATCCTGCTTTCCTGCATGCTGGAAATTCTCCTCAGTCGTTCCTGTATTTAAGAATTGTGGTGAACCCTCAGACCCATCCAACTATCGTTCTATCAGTCTTCTACCGATATACGGGAAAGTATTCGAGGTCATAATCAAAACGTCCCAATAAAACAGTAGCACTAATCACGACCGAAATCAGAAAAACCTACTGCTAATAAATCAGTAAAGTAAGGTACTACCAAATGAGTCAAGGGGAATAACAAAAAACAAACAAACAAAGCATAAGCCGTTTTCGAAAGAAAAAGAACACCCAAAATGAAAACCTAATATATAATTATATATATATATATATATATATATATATATATATATATATATATAAACAGAATATCAACTTAAATACGAGTATCGATCAAAAATATAGTTCAAAACAAATAGTTTCATATATATATATATATATATATATATATATTAATATACGTAATTACCATAAAGCAACACTAGTAAAGAAATTAAATCGTCAATAACCCAACGGGGACTACTACCTCGTTGGTTAAATAAAGGGGAAGAAAAAAACAAAAACAAACCAAGCACAAGAACAATGCGTCAAGAGCGTGTCTGAAAGAAAAAAAAAACAAGACGAAAACCTTAACAGTAAAGTGCTCTACATGAAAGCAGGAAAGAACGAAAGTAGACCAAAAATACAGTATACTAAACCTAAAAATAAGCCAACACCTACCGGGGTTTCACACAACGGCTCCTCACTGACGATTCGTTGTGTGAAACCGCGATCGGTGTTGGCTCATTTTTAGACATAGTATACTATATATATATATATATATATATATATATATATATATATATATATAGTTAATAACTCTGTCATATTTTTTAGCATTTTATTAAAATGGCCGCTACCATTTCATATATATATATATATGAAATGGTAGTGGCCATTTTAATAATTTTGATGTCAATATTTTTGCTAGGAGCTGTCATCAGACCACCTGATGTTAGCGCCTCGCAAGAAACAGTTTGTCACTTGTAAGTGTTGACTTCAATCACATTTATATTTACGTACACTCTATCTCTAATATTGACCACTTTATCTGCTAAATATAAAATTATATATATATATATATATCGTAAATTTGAATGCTTCCAAAACGAAGCTGCTATCTAATAACCACCACAGACAATCGTTCCTCCCACCCATTAACATCGATCAGTCTTCTCTCCCTGAAAGCGAAATATTGCGCCTCCTCGGGTTAACTCTCACACCAGCCCTCAAATGGAATAACTATATAGAATCCATAGCTAAATCCGCTGCTAAGAAAATCGATTCTTTCCCGTCCCAATGTTTTTCCCGTCCCAAACAATCCTGCACATATACAAGTCTACCATCCGCCCGTGTATTGATTATTGCTGCCATATCTAGTCCGGTGCTTCTGCTATCCACTTAGGTGTCCTCGACCGCATCCAACGGAGAATCTGTAATGTGATAGCTCTCGACTTGTCAGCTAGGATATAGTCGCTTTCTCACCGACGCAGTGGCTTCCCTGTGTCTCTTTTACAAATACTTTCACGGCTTCTGCTCCGATGAACTTAGCTCACTGGTACCCCCTATATACGAATTTCCTCGCGCCAAAAGATTAGCAACTAGGTACCGCCCTTTTACTGTGAAGCCAATAAATTGTAAACGCAAATTCTACTCCAACAGCTTCGTTTCTTGCACTTCCCACCTGTGGAATTCTCTTCCGTTTACTTGCTTTCCTAACAGTTACAATCTCCAAGAATTTAAATGTAAAGTCAATAGTCGTCTCCTGTCATACTAACTTACATAATCTCTCTCATGCTTTTCTGCATCCACCACACTCTCATCAGTACTCTCTTCCCTCTCCTACTCTTTTGCTGACGTCCCCTGCAAACTCACACTCCTCATAACATTCCTTCTCGTCCACACCACTCTCATCAGCATTCTCTTCCCTCGCCTTCTCTTTTCCTGATACCCCCTGCAACCTCTCACTCTTCATAGCGTTCCTCCTATGTAACCCCCTGCACAACAGTAGCAGTAAAATGCCTTGCTTTGGGCGACACGATTAACATATATATATATATATTCATTTGTGATAACGCTAAATGCCAAGGTTATTGTTTATCTGTGATTTAATGATAAAAATATATTTTGGCAAGCATGTTTTTTTTTATCGTACTCTGCTTGATATGAAGATTGAGCCTTAATAATATTAATAGCAAAGGTAATTAAGTCCTGACGCTTAAAGGATATCTTAACGGGATCTTCACGACGAAACTTCAAAGTAAGAATGACTCTTCTCAAAAAGGTGTCAAACTTCACATTATTAATAATAATAATAATTATTATAAAAATAATTTTATATATATATATATATATATATATATATATATAATTATTTTATAATTATTTATATTTACGCCCTCACACCCTGATTGAGCACTCTGGAAGAATGGTAGGCTTTGAAAAAGAGTAGCTACTCTGGCGTGTACGCATCGCTCATTCAATAAAATGAATGAGAGCACTCTAGCTACTGGGCCCGTATAATGATAATATATGCGCTAAAAAGTCTGACTTCTTCCACCGAACGCCTATAGCCCAGAGGTAGAATCGCCGACTGACGCCAGTTCGGTCGGGTTTCAATTCTGGGTAAAAAAGCAATCGGAGTCTAAACGCCCTGATGAGCTGTGATACAGCGAAGCAGATCTGTCTGCTGATGAATATATATATATATATATATATATATATATATATATATAAAGAATCACAAGATAGCCAAAACCTACCGCGGTTTCACACAACGGCTCATCAGGGCCGTTGTGTGAAACCGCGGTAGGTTTTGGCTATCTATATATATATATATATAATGATATATATATATATATAATGATATATATATATATATATATATATATATATATATATATAATGATATGTATATATAATGGTATATATATATAATGGTAGATATATAATGGTATATATATATAATGATATATATATATATATATATATATATATATATATATATCATTAAGAAAATTACGAAAAGCATCAGATACATTTTAGACATTTGACCACATAATTTTCAGCAAATTTGATCTTGATGAGATTGAAATATTTATATTATTATCACATTTACATTTTTGAATCAAGCCCGCTTCATATACATAATCCTCTAGAAGCCTTATTTTCATATTTTATCATACTTAATTCACTAGAGTCGAAATTGATTATCTTTATCTCACGACGCGGTTAGATTGAGATTGTCATTTTTATACCGTATTCGTATTTAGTTTTAAACTTTAGAGCGCACACTCTAATTGAATTAAATATATAGATTATAATCTATCTAATCTAAATCTGTATAAATCTAAATCTAAACTTATTTATGAACGGAACTTTGTGTATTTGTGTCTCTGTGTGTGTGTATGTTTCCATTACCTATAGACTCCTAAACGGCTGAACTGATTTTCTTGAAAATTTACACAGTTTTACTATAAGCGTCTGCGAGTGTTCTTAGCTAGGTTTTGCGTCGAGATACCCCCGATAAATATCGAAAATCGATAATCAAAAAAATCGGATTATAGAAGGAGTGGTCCGAATTTAATCAAATTTATACACTAATAGACAAAGACATAAGAAACGATATTTAGAAGTTTCAAGGTTGCAGTTCTTACAATAGTGCAGAAAATCGATAATATATATATATATATATATATATATATATATAAGGCAAGATGTTTGTGTGTGTGTGTGTGTGTCTATTTATCTGTCTGTATGCCCTTTATAAAAATCCACCATTTTTATCCGATTCTCACCAAACGTCACACAAATATTCTTTAGGCTGAATCTGAGCTCCAGGATCATAGATTAGTTTTAAAGCTTTCATTACACCGAGCAACGCCGGGCTATACTGCTAGTCTTAAATATAGATCACAGTCTGCAAAAGACGAATGGCAACAAACATGGCTATCTTCGAAAGTCCCTAATTTCGTTACTGCGCATCGTGCGATATCATCAATGATTTTTACATCTATTCAACAGAAGGAAGGTTGCAATGACATCAATAATGAGTTGTTTCTGTTTAGTTTCATTTAGTTTTCTCCAGACGTGCGATTATATTCACGAATATCTTAATATCTAAACAGCTACTAATTTTTCTTTCGCTCTTTTTCTTGTCTTCGTTATGATTAAATACCCGTAGGGCTCCTATTCGAAGTCTCTCAGCAATTCTAATCTGAACTGGTTTCGACCGAATACCATGAATTTGTTTCGCGTAATTGACCTACCCTGAATTAAATCAGCGGCTCCCATCACGGTTATCGATCTGATACCTTCCTTCAATTACAGAAATATTTGCAATTATTAAGCCGATATGTGAATTAACCATTACTGGTGCGCACTCAAATTTTTCTGTTTGAATGGGGGCGTAGCTGCTATTATGCCCATGTTAAAGAAATACACATACGCACACTCACACACACATATATATTTATATATGTGCGTGTTTTTGTACGAATTCTAAATTCATGAATATAATATACATTTACTTATCATCAAACCTTTTGCCATCACATTTCTAATCAGTTTTCTATGGCCAAATATTTATCTTTGTCTTTACCTCTTCGTCTGTCTGTTCGTCTTTCTCACTGTCTTTCTCGGCGAGGCGCTACGTTTTTTTTCCACCGATTTTCTTTTGTTTTTTTTACTTTCACTTTCACTGATCTGTTTAGATCTTACATTACCTGCCATACCGTATAGAGGCTTAATCAATAACTGTTTTTTCTATCTCTCTCTGCTTTTTTTAGGGGTGTTTCAATTGGATGCCCCTTACAGGGTCATCAGTGTCTTTAGCATATTTATTTGCGTTGTGTTACAAGATTGGTATCTAGGCCCCACCCGTTTACCGTCAACATAGTTAAATTTAACCATTTCTTTTACTCTAGTAGTTTCTTTGTTCGCACTTTCCTTTTGCGAAACAATTTTTCATTCGCTTGCTTCTCTCATAGCTACAATACCCAAAGGTTTAAATGCAATATCAAATGCAATCTTCTATCTTCTTGAATCTGATCAATCTTTCATCAACATCCCCTGCGCCATGTGTTTTTTCTTTCACTGTAAAACCTTACACACTAGTGGCAGACCAGCTATGCTTGGGATGAAATGGTTATATCAAACATTTATTGAGTTAAAATTTATCTGACAGTTTGCCTGTTTTTTCTCCTCATTTATATTCATTTGTGAAGCGTTTTTGTTTTATTTTTTTAAGACCCATTTTATGGTGATTTTGGTTGGGATTTACATTTCTATATCAATTCCGTTTATCTCATATAATCTGTGTCACTGTTTTCTTATCACACATCGGATTAACAATAACTTGAACGCATAACATCCGGTTATTCCTTCCTTGATTACATGTGACATAAACGCAAGATTTCTGGCTATTTCTCACCTGATTGCACAGGATTTGAACTCTTGATTTCACACTATTTCCCAGTAGATTTAAACACAAGACTTTTGTGTATCTTTTATTTGAACCAATAATTTCCAATTATTTATCAGTAGAAATGAACACAAGATCTCTGTATATTCCTTATTTAAACCCTTGATTTCTCACTACTTAATAAATTTGAATATGTATATTCCTCATTTGAATCCTTGATTTCCAACTAATTCTCAATAACTTTTGAACACAAGACCTCTGTATATTCTTTATTTGAACCCGTGATTTCCAACTACTTCTCAATAGACTTGAACAAAAAACTATGTATATTCCTTATTTGAATCCTTGATTTCAAACTAATTCTTAATAGATTTTGAAGACAAGACCTCTGTATATTCTTTATTTGAACCCTTGATTTCTAACTACTTCTCAATAGATTTTGAACACAAGACCTCTGTATATTCTTTATTTGAACCCATGATTTTAGCATTTCATATCCAATCTCACCTCTCTCTATACAATTCAGCCTCCTTTGTTATATAATACATTTGTTTGCCTAATTCTGTTTTACTTTCTAGAAGTAAACGTGTGCTTTTTCATTATATTTAATTATTTCCAAATTGGAGAGATGATAAATTCTCAGCATTGTTCGTTTTTTCTAGTTTATTGTTCTATATTGCTTATAAGTATTATTGCAGATGACATTTTACATAATCATTCAGGTTTTCTTAATTTTGGCTGATACTGGATATCGTAAACATGTTGATCTTTTTGCCATATTTTCAATGCAATGTCTTCTTTGTCGTATCTGAATCAGATAACGAACATACGGCCGCTACTTGATTGCAACACTTGATTAAACAATGCCTATAGCCGCCAAAGCACCATTTAGTTGCATGTAAGAGCAATTTTTAAAGTTTTAAAGCCAGTGATAGATAGCTTCGTCTCATTTGAGGGTTTTGATAATGTCATTTATTATTTTATACATCAAGAATTGTCTTTTACTTAATCGGTTTATTCAATTTATTCGAATTGTTATGTCCATCTTGACTAGTATCTAACACAACAATTCACGTAACGATACTCATATCAGCCAAAATAATTACCTAATAAAAACTAGAGGGTACTGGGCCGAAAAGTTGTATCTGTAATAACATCTATCATAATAAATATGAAAATTTCTCGAATAAAAAATGAATGTCTCATACAGTGTACAGTGGGTAAATTATCGCCATTTTATATTCGTAGTTTTTGACATGCGCGTTGTTCGTTTTGCCCAATGCACAGTATAGTTGATTCATTTCTGCACTGTCACTTTGCCAGATATTTGGAAACTGCATACTGTATCGATTCGGAAAGGGTTGGGTGATATATTTTGTCAACATCATGGTATTTGCAGTGATCACTAGTGATGGCGACGTTATGCCTCCCTTCCTCTTCCCGCAGGAGATCAGACTCAACCCAGACGCCTACATCAAGTGTGTTTAGAAGATAGTGCTGCCCTGGATCAACAGGGTGGCTGATGAAAGAATCTATGTCTGCCAACAGAACTTTACACAATCCTACATAAGCAGGAAAACACATGGCTGTCAGGTAATTTCTGCAACCATATCACTCCTTACATCTGACCACCTACCAATACACGTGATTTTTATGTGTGGGTTGCAGTTGAGCGAGAAGCCTTAAAAAACCCCCTGTAACACAAAAGATGACCTGAATGTAAGTATTATTGCAGCATTTCCCAACATAAAAAAGGTGACCGCCTAGAAGATTTGCAGGAGATTCCGAAGTCGTTTTAATGCCCTGGTTAGAACCAATAGAGATTTTATTGAATAAGTTTACTCTTTGATATTTCAAAATATTTTTCTCTATACTTGTTATGTATATATACTTTGATATTTTCAAAATATTTTTCTCTATATTTTTCTCTGTAATTTTCTCTATATCGCTCAAAAATGAAATGTCAGTGTTATTTTTATTTATACGTTTTTTAGACGACAATTCATTCATCGCACCTTGTACACACGCGCGTGAGCCCACACACACACATACACACACACACATATATGGGTCTTTTTAGAGGTATTAAATCCTGTTCAGGTTATAACGATGGCATGATTTTGAGCCCCACTCAGCTACAATAAACACGGATATACTATTTCCAACGACTTCACTTCAAGACTTTTATATATTTATTTCTTACTAATAGTATTCCTGGATTTACTAACCTGCGTTCAAGTTTGTATATTACGCTCAATATAACCTACTTTCTATTTCCATATCTGTTTTGTTGTTTATTGTTTTATGCGGTTCCTCACCCGGAATCCACAACAGTACCTTAAAGAAATAAATTGATGACTGGGGTGCAAAAGAAAGACAGATACCTTAAAGAAATTCTTAGATGAGAGGGGTGAATTATACATGAAGATGTAATAATATGCTTTTATATATTTGATATAGTAAATTTATTCGAAATGTTAATTATTGCGTGACAAAAGTCAACACATATGATGTACACTGTGGACCATGATAATCAACAACTGACAATGCCCAAATGGTAATTTACCGAAATTTTTCGAATAAAATAACGTCTATCTTTACAAAGATGAAAGCAATTACTCGAAATATCTAATACGTCAGAGATAGATATTTTTTTTTACTATTTTATAACTGCTGGTCTGGTGCACTCCTAATGTCAAGTTTCGGATTTAACAAATGAGTATGAAAAATGTATCATTACATAGCACGATTAAAATAATAAATCGTGAATTCTAACATCAGGTAAACTGTAGAATATAACCAACTCTGTATTTTAGCATTCATAGCATCTATAATTTGGCAATACATTGCTTGGACTGATATCACGGCACCAATTCAGTGTAAAATCGCGACACAAATAGAAATATCTAATCTTGGTTGGCAACTATTCGGAATAGAAATACAAATCTAAAATAACAGTCAGATATATAACTAATTAATCCTCGCCTACTTATAGCTAAAAAGAAAAAATATAAAATAAAATTGCTCATTAAATTTCAATTACTAATTGGCACAATATGTTTACAGTATATTGAATCCTGTGTTTAGGCGCCTTAAACATATATTTTGATAGTTTGGAAAACTAGTTTTTGACTGAGATTCAGATGTTACCATTTTGGTTTAAACGCATTAACGTCCACCAAAAATTCGAATAAAAATCCATTGTTATTTATAGTTTTTTGTTTTGTTTTGATTTTTTATTTAGAGTTTTTGAGGCTTTCTTTTTTTATTTTAATGTTTACTTTGCTTCTGTATAAACAGTTTAGAAAAAAATTAGTGCTGTATTCCATGGGTAACTGTAAACTCGAGAAGTATTTGACGAAATTTACATGCAATTAATATTTTTTATATTTTTTGTAGTAGCAGAAGAATAAGTTTTAATAATAAAATCTGATGTACTACATTTGTGGGAGATAATAATACAAGAAACAAGGATTGAGACAAATGGCAAAATAATGGCGCCTTACTCTTCACAAGCACCACAGTTAAGTAACCCAAGAAATGCATGTCAATTCAGTTTGATTTTTCGTGAGAGAATTAAATACAACATTTACCAAGTATAAACAATCTACTAACCAAAATCAATAACCTGTCTTTTAATTCTTTCTTCTTAATCTTAGGTGGTTTTCACCGGAACTTTTTCAAACCAAGCCAATTCTTACGGAATATAATACAAACGACCAATATTTACGTATTCCCTCTCACATACATTAATATTATATTAAAAACTGATTTCGATGTTAAATATTCCAAGATTTAACATCTTGTAAATCATCCAATCTAAACTAGCCTACACTTTCATTTTAATCATTTCACACCAAGCAAGCCACAAATGCCAAAAAAAAAAACAAAAAAAAAAAAAACGCAAGAGGTTAGTGAATGTGAGCAAATATGATGAAAGGAAACATTATTAAGAAGAGAGGGCAATAAAAGACAGTATATAAAAAGAGCGCATATAACAATTGACATTGCATTTAAACTTCAAAATCAATGTAGGTTAGAAAGCAAGAAACTGGAAAAGATTTCCACAAGCGAAAAATGCGAGAGAATAAACTGTTAGCATAGAACTTACGGTTACATTCAAGCAATTTCAACTGAAAAGTAATGAAAGCTAACTGTCACTCTCGTACTGCGGTTAAAGTTTACGCGCAAAAGACGAAGATGGAGGAAGCGGAGATACCAGATTAGGACTGATAACATTGACGATTCTTTGTGGGCGTTATTAAGGGTCTCTAAAAATATTCAAAATACTCAGTCTGTGCTGCGAATTTAAACAAAATTAATGAAATGAATGAATTAATAAATATGCTGTGTGATTAAAAAAATATTATCTAATCAAATACGAGTATCGATTAAAAACAATGTTCAAACAAATAAATTAAATATGCCAGTTGTTAAAACCATTTCGTTAATCTTCGGAACATTCATATATATATGTGGGTGTGTGTGGCAATACTTTTATTATAAATTCATAATAAAAACATAGTTTTCTGTAACACAAGAAAACTTGTGTTTCGATACAATTTAAAAGCACCTCGTCAGGCACTGAAATATTTTTCTCTTAGGAATCATTATATATAGATGCTTAAAAACAACACAATTTTTGACAAATATAGACAATTAAGGTGGGGGGATTTTCATAGGGTTTGTCTCTGTGAACCAATAGAAAGTGAGGTCAAGAGGTTTAGGAGAAATTTATTGTAAGAGTAAAGGCTAATAGAGGTTAGAAATGATTTGAGGCCCAGATATTTTTTTACTTCAGTGATTAAATAAATTGAATGAAACATATGTAGAACTTAGCAAGTCTGAAAAGTTATCGCGCGTCAACGGGAAACTGTTACAGGATTTTCTTTAAGTTATTTTTCAACTTAAAGTAGTGAGCAAAAAACGAAGAAGAGAATTTCTTTTAATACACTGCACCTCAAACATAGTGGGAGATCTAATAGAACTTACTTCGTTACTTTTTTTTAAGCAAGTTTAGTTTTGGGAATTTGATTATTTGAATTTTTTCCTGTAAACTCAGAAAACATGGCTCATGTAAAGATTTACAAGTTCTGTTTTTTTTTAAATATTTTCTATTTTACGTTACGGGTTTTATTAACATCTTTTAATGGCCAATAATAAGTAGAAATTAATGTGTTATTGCGGTAAGTTTTATTATTAAAAGATAATGTGTGAAAATTATGACGCGTTTTAAAAGTATTCTTGGAACAACCTATATACAATTTTATTAGTGTGGGATATTTAAGGTCGGTTATTTTTGTGGATTCTTGTTGAGAAACCACAAAAAATATTAAATAATAACAGCATATATGAAGATAGAAAATATAAATTATATTGAACAAAAATATACAAACTTGAACACTGGTTAGTCAATTCAGGAATGCTAGGAATACTGTTAGTAGGAATCAATATATACAATCTCGTACTGAAGATGTATGTCCGGGTAATGAGTCTATATTCTTATCGACCAACTAGCGGCGGTACAATTACTCAACTCTATATGAGAATCACTACAGTTCTCGGTATAGGCAGGTTTATATGCACACAGGCAGGATTATATGCAGGATTATATGCAAAAAGGAGCGCACCCCAACAATTATAGAGTCAGTTAGACATTTATTTTCTCATAAACACTCTTTAGGGTTTCGGCAATTTCAATTATTGTCATTTTCATCATTACCTTTTAGGATGTTGTTGAATGTTTAGCTTATTATATCTGCTTAAATTTTCTATTATTATGTTTTTGATGATCTTTTCAATGTTATCCATACAGCTATAGGTCAATTTTCGAGTATTTCGGTTAAAAATGTTTGCTAAGGGGTTACTTTGGGGAAGTATTTTTCAACTAATTTTAGTTATTTAGGCTCTAACTTAGTAATTATCATCTGGTTAAATAAGGGTGTATACCAAATGATTTTTCTCTTTCTATTTTTATTGTTGTTATTTTTATTTTTATTATATTTCATTTTAGAGCAATTATAGCCGCTGTATTTAAAGGCAGTATCATAGAATTTGCTATGTGTGTAAATGAAATCTTCATTAAAATTGTTACTATTTCAATCGAGAAATGGCTGATGATTTATCAAGGGTGGTTAGATTTTGGGTGGATGTATATAAAATTAGCGTTAGTTTTTAATAAGGAGAGTAAGTGTTATCTATTAGATCAAGTGTTACATCTACGAAGTCTACATTTTTTATACAATGCTTTAATAAATATTGAGCACACTTAATAAAGTAAATCACGACAAACACTGGAATGCCAACCCATACACTTTCTACTACTTTTAATATATATATATATATATATATATATATATATATATATAGCAGCATGCAGTGGGGGTATAGAAGAATCTAATAGAAGTATCCTGTACATACAGTGGTAGGACAACTCTCTAAGATAGCTCTAAACATATATGTATATAAATACATATAGAGCAAATATTTAAAAAAAATTAGGCAGACACGTTATCTCATGGTAAATCGGAATTATAGGCCTATATTAGACGAACCATCATCAGCTTCCGTCTTTATTTTACAAAGGATTTTACACGAATCTAAGCTGACGATGATTTGCCTGAAATAGGCCTATACTTGCGATTTACCATGAGATAACGTGTCTGCCTTTAAAAGATATATATATATATATATATATATATATATATATATATATATATATACAAACTGGTCTTCATTATGATAGAGAAGATTATTTATTTCTTTTCCATGAGTACATTCAAATATCGCTACATTTAATTCTCAGGCATTATTCCCTGGGTTGTTACGACATTGGTTTTTGATTTTGTCGTTAACAGGTTAAATGGAACTAATTTTCTGTGTCACCGATGGTGACATCATATAAACGATCACACTGAAGTCATTATGTTTGTGATTTAATTAAGCAAACTTCAATATACTTTACCCTATGAAGAAATACAACCTATTTAATGTTGGATGCCTCTGTTTTATTCAGACATTCTTCAGAATTTAATTATAAGTAAATATGAAAATCCATGAAAATTATACCTTAGTTATATCATTTATTATAGAAAAAAAAAGAAAACATCAAGTCTAATAATTAAATATAATTCATCACCTAGAAAATATAACCAAAATAATAATAATGTTGTTGATGATTTTTTGTCCTTTAGATTGCATCTCCAGATATAACAATAAACAAACTACATCAAATGTTTACATATGCACCATATTTTCTCGTAGGTGAATATATAATGTGTCTAGAATTAAGTGAATTCACGCAAATATAGATGAAAACATAACAAGCAAAGAAAATACTTTTAGTTTAAGATAAATACTAGTAGATATTACAAAAAATTTATACAGTACATTGTCCAAAGAAAAACTCTAATGTCTAGAGTGTTAATAAAAGAAGATCAGCCAAAATTAAATAGCTTTCTTTTACAACATATATATAAAAATGTATTTGATAGAAAATAAAATAAACATTCAATAAAATTTCAGTTTGACCGTTTATAGCATGTCATGTTTTGTAAAAAATTCGTTCAATTAAACTGGAAAATGCGGAAATAAATTAATTTGCATAATAACGCATAGAACAATCAATAAAAAATGCATGTGTCGACATTCGGATGTTACTCTGATTAATAAAATACAAATAAAAATTTATAATGAATTTTATCCATATTAGTTAAATATATATTTTTTCTCCAGTGAAATTATATGGATTAGCAAAAGATGCTCTCCACAATCTAAGTATAGTATTACTAATCTTGTTAAAAAAAGGGAACTGTTATATAACACCCAGTCTCTTGTATTACAGTGAAATGCTGAACGACCTACACACAAATTAAGAAAAAATTGGTCACAGCAGAAATATGATTTTACAAAAGATTTCTGAGAATAGTAGTGTGCTGGGCTTAAACATCGAAAAAAAACCTTAAGAAAATTGGATACAAACAAATCACATGCACTCGGAATCAGAAAAACGCTGCTAAAATTGAAACACTGCTACGAAGAAGAACTGTGAAAAAAGAGAACTGCTAAGAAGAGCTTCTAAGAAGAACTGCTAAGAAGAACTGTTTAGAAGACGAAATGCTAAGAAGATGAACTGCTAAGAAGAGATACTAAAAAGAAGACCCAAGAAAAAGAAGAATTCAAGAAGAGTTAAAACTGCTAAAAATACATCTAAAAAGAGGAAAAGAAAGAAGAAAAAGAAGAAACAATAATTTACATTGGTACATCGGGAGAACGAATAGATAGTGGAAGACGGCTGCCAATCTACTTGTCGAATTGGTTTGAAATAATGATGTAACAGGAAGCGGGAAATCCCGGCACAGAGACGAACCTTGTTAAGTGCTATAATAGATTGTATATGGTGGAAAGTAATTATCGTTCAACTTTCGAAGTGAAAGGACACTACTAAGAAGAAGGAAAACTGATGAAAAAAGAAAAAAACATCTACAAAGAAGATGATCAAAGAAAGAGAAGATATGCTTAGAATAATGAAAACTGCTAAGAAGAAGAAAATGAACTCCTAAAAATGAGATCTGCCAAGAAAATGATCTTCTAAGGATAATAATACGAAATACTAAGAAGAATGATAACCGTGAAAAAGATAAACTTCTAAAAAGAAAAGAAGAAAAAAAAGACATAATAATTTACAATGGTATATCGTAGGAAGAGAGGATCAGTGGAAGAATCCAGTTCATCTACTTGAATTTATGTGAAAGGATAATGGAAGAAGAGATTTGAAATTTTCGGCAAAGGGATGAACCTTGTTAAGTCCTGTGATGCTGTGGGGAGCCATTATTTTCAACTCTGGAAGTGACATGACACAAAAAAGAAGACAAACAAGATAAAGCCGACGACAGTGAATACGTTACAAAGGAGAACAAAATCTTACTTTCCTTCTGAAGTCGATAACTTTTCCTTTGGAACTATTTAAATATAAAATATTATTCTCCATGAGTATTTTCTGTTATATGATTTTTTTTTTTTAATCATTTCGCCCCAAGCAAGGCGAAAACCCAACTGATGTGCAGGGGGCTACGTAAGAGTGAAAAGATTGGAAAAGAGAAAAACCGGAAACCACATCCTAAGCAGGAAACAAGGGATGAGCCTCTTCACCTGTTCAATAGATGTGGGTGGAGTGTAAACCGGGCGATATTCGGGAATATATTTTTTGAGGTTGACGAAATCGAAAACAGAGAAAATCGAATCAAAAGAATAAAGAGGACGATTGTTTATGCAGTCTTAAATCATCGTCGCGTCTCTTTAAGAATATACTTTAAAAACGATGTTAAATAAAACTATGTTGTTGAAACCATAACTGATGCTTTAATGAACAGAGATTATTTCAAATTCCCCTTCCGGCCTTCTTTTCATAAAATACCTGCAGCAAGACATTCTACAATCGTTACTGGAAAGACATGTGAAAACACGTGAGAATTTGTGCAAGGACAAAGAAACAATGTCTAAACCTTCGTTAGATAAGACTTTAGAAAAGAGTAGCAATATGGCGACGTTTTCCGTCATTCAAACTCCATTTGATTTTTGAAGATGTTATTGGGATGGACAGTTGTCCTTTTGGAGTGCACCACTTATGTATTTAAAACTTCCTTTTGATGCTTGGGATCACTGCTTCTGACCTTTCTGGATGTTGATGGCAACGCACTGTCCGTCCCTTGACACATTTTCTATTGCGTTCTATTAAGATTTCCCATGCACGTTTAAGAAAACGTTACTTAAGACTTGCAGCAGAACAACATCGATCGATATTTCCATCTTACAGAAGTTTACTGAATCATATACATAGATGTTTAAATTATGTTAGTTTAAAAAGTATCTCGCTTAAAAAACGTGGATTTTATTTTTTTTAATTTTAAGCAGAAGAGGCGGAACATATTGCGCAGTTATACTGTTCAACACACACACACACACACTCTCTCTCGTTTTTTGTCTATATATATATGTTTACATACATATATAAGTATATATTTATATAAATACATATATATGTGTATATATATCCCTATATATATATATATATATATATATATATATATATATATAAGTGTGCAGCTTGATGTTACATTTTTTCTATTTTTAATATTAATTCACAATGTGTAACATCAAGCTACACACTTTTATTTCTATAATTAGATTAAATTAGATAATTAGGTCCCAAAAATATTTTCAAATATATATATATATGCTTATATATATATATATATATATATATATATATATATATGCTTATACATATATATTTTATATTTGGGTAGCAATCGTTCTTTTATGCAGCATTCATTAAAAATAACAGACAAGATTTGATGGTTAATTTGTTTATGTAATTTTTCACGCGATCGTATGGTTTATTTCTTTTAAGGGCATAAATTATTAAAAAAATTGGCCATATGTTTTGTTTTATCTTCGCGCTTTCGGCTTTAATTTTAGCCATTTTGAGGATGAATGTTTTTTACGTGTAACAGAATGTATGTGGTGTTATGTATAATGTAGAGTAGTGCATTATTAGAAAGTTAGTATATAATACATGCTACATATTTTGAACAGAAATGTATTTCGACGCTGTCATTCATTTTTACTAACGTTACTGACAAATACAGACACTTTATTCCTTTATAGTTTTAAAAAGCTTGACACGCATTATCTTCGCTTAAATATACTTATATTAATAATAAACATTTAATGTTTTCAATGCTCGTGACAAACACTTAAACAGACACAAGTTTTTCTTCCACATTTAATATTCATCCATTGCTATATCACACGTGACACGTATCTGACCAATAAAAACATACATCAATCAACATACTTGCTCTTTGAAAAAAAATTTCAACCCTTTGTCGTTTAAGAATCTTTGAAGAAACTACTTGAAATATGTTAGATTAAAGACATTTTTCTATTTGAGTTTTAGTTATTCTATTCACTTTGTGATCCATATATTCAAATCATATCTATCTATCTATCTATCTATCTATCTATCTATCTATCTATCTATCCGTGTGTGTATGTGTGTGGGTAGACTTTGGGAAACAGTAGTTACTCTAGCATAAACGCATCGTTCATTCAGCATTGAATTAGAACACTCTCAGCTATTTGGCGTGTATAATGATATTAAACACGCTAAAATGTCTGACTCTTTCTACCAAGACTCCATAGCTCAGAGGTAGAATCACCGACTGACGCCAATTGGGTCGAGTTTCAATCCTGGTTAAAAAGCAATGGGATGTCTAACCGTACTGATCAGCTGTGATAAAGCGAAACAGATCCTTCTGCGTATGATGTTATATATATATATATATATACATATATATATATATATATATATATATATATATACAAGTTTCAGTAAAGGTGACTGACAATAACACTGAAAATATGACTACATGCTCATCGAGAAGACGCGTATTACACCTTTCAATAATGACAATTTAGACACACACGAAATCCTAACAGTCTCCATATAAGATATACTTGTAGAACAAACAAATATAATAGCGTCATCCTCATGTAATATATATATATATATATATATATATATATATATATATATTGGAAGCACTAATGATAAATAAAAAAGCAACTGTTAATAATATCGACGATGAACACGACTAACATTGAAATGATTGTATTTGCAAATTTCAAAAATCATCCCTATAACACTAGACACATACATAGAAAATTCATACATTCAGTTAAAAATAAAAAAATATATATAGTCATCCGCAGACAGATCTGTTTTGCAGTATAACCGCTCATCAGTACGCATGGACATCCGATTGCTTTTTACCCAGGATTGAAACCCGACTTAATTGACGTCAGCTATAGGCGCTCGGTAAAATGAGGCAGGCTTTTACCGTGTGATATATCATGTATATATACGCGAATAGCTGAGTGTTGTAATTCATTACTGAATGAAGGATGCGTAGATGCCAGAGTAGCTACTGTTTTTTCAAAGTCTACAATTCTTCCAGAGTGCTCAATCATGATATGAAAGCGTAATATATATATTCTAGCGTATAGTGATTCCTGATGTTTTTCAGTTGATGCCTGATGATTTCGTATTTAATTAAGTCGATATTTAAAAAAAGATCTGCCATCGATTAATCGCATATAAAATAAATACTCAGCATATCAGTCAATTTCTTTTAATTTGATCATTACATCGCAGATATACATTGTTCTTATTATAAACTGTCTCAAGTCTTCAGTGTACATATCAATACTGTTTTGATTTATTTTATTTAGACTAGCAATTTGATTAAGCAGTGACTCAGATTAGCTGATTATGTCAGTCTCAGTTTTAAAATCCGATTGACAGTTCCTAATCGGATAACAAAAAGAATTCTGCATTCCCGGCCCCACCTCGACACATTTATATGTAAGATTCCATTCTTAACCAGACGTCAGCAGAAATCCAGGAAACCATTCCACGTGCAACCGGTGTAATTATCTTTTGTATTCCGAAGATGTCAACAGTAAATAAGTATGTCGAAAGAAATAATCAAATAGCTATTCTTCCATATTATAAGGGATCTCACGATAGTATTGTTCTTTTCTTAACGGATGTTTGTTGATGGTATACACTGACATTTCTATTATAAAGACTTTTTTTCTCTCTTACACTTGGCCTATGATGCTACTGCTAAGCTTGTGTTCTCTTATTGTCATTTAGATGTTAGACGCCATTTAAACAAAGCCCCGGCAAAAGTAAACTATTGGCTAGTGAGAACTATAATAATTTTACGCAACCGTAAAAAAATAAATAAATTCATTATTTCAGATGAATAGAAACTGAAGCATTCAAAATACTCATTATGTTTATTTTGAAAAGAAAATTCAAAAGGTCCTGCAATTATCTTGAGTATATTCAGTAAACAAACAGCTGACAAATATGAAGCCTTTGTAATATGCTGATTTTTAAGCGCACCTTACATGTGGCACAAGGCCGAATGTAAAAGGCAGGCAGTGAAGATTGAACTCACTACTCAATTGTAATAATTGAAGCTTGCTAATCGTTAGACTTGATGGGTGTTGTGGTGCAGTGGATATCGACTCGGAATAACAAATCAAGGTTTCGAATTTCCGTTAAATTCCTTGCATTCAATTATGCACAAATACCCTTGGAAAAGGTATTAATCCGTCTCTTCTCTCCGGTTATGGGTTAAATAATAAGACAAACTGGGTTTTTGGCTGGCAACCAGTCTACCGATCAGTCAGTCATGTCTCTAAAGAGACATAATTACCCAAGTGTATATCACGTATAGCACTTAACTGATTGAATCATTAGACTACGTCTAGATGCCCAAAGTTGATTTCCTAATAATCGCTTAGATGTGGCACAAGGCCAAAATTATGGGGTACCCGGTAAGGATCGAACTCAGTACTCAGTTGCAATAAGTTAATAATTACACTATATTGAACTGTCTAAGTCGTTGTAATATAAGCATCATTTTCAGGTTTTCTGGTTGGATGATAGATATTGTAATTTATAATTCATTAAATAGCATTGTTCTCATGTAATTGAACAAATTTAGAGCCTATTTGAACTTAAATATCAGAGAATCTCACATTTTTATGCTCTGTTTCTGTTATGAGAAAACACACTTATTCATCAGATAATGGACTCTCCCTCCTATATTAATAAGATTTAACAGGAAGTCAACGGGAGAAGTTCTTAGGAGTTCTTAGAAGTTCTGTAGAGTTCTGTAGAATTTCAGTAGAACTACTAGTTAGTTCGAGTTTGGACATAGTTGGATTAAGGCAGCTGATATTTGTTGTAGTTAGCCGAATATTAAGGAGTCAGCTTTCAGTGGAAGATTACCAAGTTCCTATCATTTTGGGTACGTTAACTCGATTAGCAACCGACATAGCACGATTATAACTTTCAGTGCGAAAACTACTCCACAACAGTTTCCCTTCAAAACGTAGGCGATGATGGCTCTCCAAAACGTCCTGTCTTTTGTAACGTTGATAAAATTTTAATCCGTTAATTTTTCCATTCGTTTTTAATATCTCATCCATCCACATAAAGCTAGTAGTTTATTCGCTGTTTTGCCCTGCTTCATTTGTATTTAAATTGTCTTGTGTTAGAATATTCAAGTACTTGTTGGGGATTCGCCCCTTTGTACATAATAATGGCCTCAACTGAGAGTACATAAGATCCTGCCTATACAGAAAACAGCAGTGGTAAAGCAGTTGGCATTTGCCTCTGATGTTACGACTATGACACTGTCAGCACTCTGCCTTCGGGTAGAGAGCGCTCTCTGCTTCTGAGCAGAGAGCATTAACCCAGCCGTGGTTCCACCGAAGGGTAGAAGCACGACTGGGGGAAAATAGACAGGTATTATTTTGGCCGGGCCATATAGCCCGGAAATCCCACTCATAACTGACCATGTGTCACATCACATGTTGCCCTTAGTGGGAGGGACAACTAAATATAGTGGTAAAGTAGTTGGCATTTGCCTCTGCTGTTACAACTATGACATTGTCAGCTCTCTTGCCCTCGGGTAGAGAGCGCTCTCTGTTTCCGAGCAAAGAGCACTAACCCAGTCGTGGTTCGGCTGAAGTGTAGAATCACGACTCTGTAAAAATAGACAGACATTTTTTGGCCCGGCGATATGGTCGGAATGACCCACTATAAAATGACCTTGCGTCACATCTAACCTTGCGTGGGAAGGTTGGTAAATACCGTAAAGCAGTTGCTTAGTTGGTCAGTAAGTTGGTGCAGAGTTAGTTGGAGATGTTTGGATATAGACTCATTACACGGACATACTATTTCACTGCAAAACTATATTTTGATTTCTACTAATAGTATTCCTGAATTGACTAGCCCGCATTCCTATTTGTATATTTTGTTCAATATAACATACATTTTCTCTCTCCATGTCTGTTTTTCTTATTTAATATTTTGCGTGGTTTCTCATCCGGAATCCACAACAGTTCTGTTTCCTCATTATATTTAACAAGAGGTTTTTCTAATACCTAACTGAATGTACGTGCAATGTTATCGTCTCGGACTGAAAAATGGTAACTCGAAATTAAAAGTTATATACGTAAAATTATTGTTGCTTCAGTCAGTTAAGTGCCATACGTGATACACTTTTGGGCGATCATGTCTCGAAAGAGACATGACTGACTGGGCAGAAGATTATCCCGCAGTAGGTTGCCATTGCTTTCTGCAGTAGACTGGTTGCCGACCAAGACTATAGACCTCAATCTGTCCTGTTATTTAACCCATAAATAGAAGGAAATAATCGGATTAATACCTTTCCCAAGGGTATTTGCCCGTAAGTGAATCCAATGAATTCAGCTGGAATTCGAACTCAGCTCCCCGATTTCTCGTTCCGAGCCGATATCCAATGCAACACAACGCACATCCAATTGTTGCTTACATTATCTAAATATGATATTCTTATGACTCGATCATAAAATTTTTTTCATCTTTTTTATAATTTTACAAGATATTGCAATCAGAAAATCACAGAACGGTGATTATGAGACTGATATATGTGAGGTGTCTATCTGATGATTTTTTTGATTTTTACTTTAACGACATATCAACCTCTATGCGTTATTTAAAGCCAAACTAAATAACTTGTAAACATTTTTTTTTAGATAACAATTGTTAACGATACAAGACTTACTAATTAACCCATAAGTAAAGGAAGGAGTGTTTATACCTTTTCCCAAGTGAATATAACGAATCTAATTTGGATGATGTGGGAGAGGCGAAAATGCATCTAACCCAACTGGAATTGAAACTAGGTGATTAACAATTCTAAAAAATATTTATTACAGCATCGCAACTGCTATTCTAAATTTGGTCACCCACCTAACTACTGATCAGGCTCGATATTGTTCAATTTTGCTGATCGTACCTCAACCTGTGTTTCAACTTGATGAGCTTTTGCATTGGTAAATTTTGGCCGACACCTCGATACCTACAAAAAAGGAAAATAAAATCGATACCTCAGAAAATGATATCTTGCAGAAATATAAATAAACAAATATTTTATCGCAGGAATATTTGTTAGAACCTATGAAGATTGGAAAACAGAATGAAAAGTTATTTACCTGTAAATTAACAAATAGCTTAATTACTTACCTGAGAAAATCTTTTCATCGAAGACCAATTGACAGTTTAAAATGTAGCAAATATAAACTATTTATTAGTTTAATAAAATTTTGGCTTAAATTTAATAATTACTTCAATTATTTTAATTCAAAAGACTGTGGAAAAATGAGTTTTAAACCAAAATAAGTAGTGAATGAAAGCATTATGAGCATCTACAAAGAGAAATTCTAAATATCCTGTGTATGAGCAGAAGTATAAAATAACGCTTCATTCGGTTGAATTCGGTATAGTGACTAGCGAGATTTCAATCTGTTTGTATTTGCCGTGTCTATTCAGGAAGTAGGCGATCATATATTCCCAAAGAAAACCTATTTTTTGGAGAATTTACCAATATATTTGTCTTTTCATTGTTTCATCAACTCCATGTTCTGCCTTTCATTTGCATAAGCTTATTGGGTCGGCTACTGAATGTTCATCCATGTCTTTTCGAAGTTTTGACAAAGGAAAGAAAGTGAAACAATGAGATCAGAAGACACATTGTCATGGCCACAGACGCATTTCAAAAGCTAAGTAAAATATTAAGAGACAGGAAGGTTTCATTTGAAAGAAAATAAAGAAAAGTGTACTGAAACTTTTATGTGATACGTGATGTCAGTTCTTCAATACGGCTGTGAATGCTGGACAATATCATCGAAAATGAGGACAAAACTGGAAGCGGCCGAAATGTGGTTCTACAGAAGGATGCTACGGATATCGTGGACTGAGCATACAAGCAACGACCAGGTGTTAGAAAGAATGGCAACAAAAAGGAAATTGATGCTGAGCACCAGGAAGAGATAACTGAAGTTCCTGGGACATGCAATGAGGAAGGAGAACCTGGAGAACCTGATACTGGGATAGGGAGACGTGGAGAGCCATGATCGCCTACGTCCTGAAGGGACAGGGCACATAGAAGAAGAAGAAGATCGTCCTATCAGGTAGCGAATGCTAAACGATTTCTTCTAAGATGAAGTAGAGACTAAAAACATGGCCCGAAAATGTGAGTAATGAAAAGGTTTTGGAGAGGATGGAAACGAAAAGGAAACACGAAAGAGACTCGAAGCAACAAATATGTAGTTCAACAGATAGATGCTGAGGATAGCAAAGAACGAATGATATAATTAGTCAAACAACATGAAAAAAAAAGAAAGAATATTCAATAATGAAACAAGATTTACATTTAGTAGAATCTGTAGAAAAGTAAAACAGAAGCCAAGAACCAACTATTGCGGCAAAAAATATGAAAAAGAAAGTCAAATATAAAGCTCTTGAACAGATTAAAAAACGCTGGCAAGACAAACCTCTGCATGGCCAATATCCAGAACGTGCTAATAAATCCAATGCTGATAAAGTTAATACTCACTGTTGGTTACGTGCATCTAGATTAAAGTCTGAGACTGAAGGTTTTATTTTTGCAGCGCAAGACCAAAGTCTTTTAACTACGAAATTTTAGGCAAATATTATACATAATAATGTGGATCCAAAACGCCAAAACACAATAGACCATCTAGTCTCAGGATGTTCTGTACTTGCCCCAAATGAATATTAAAACCGCCACGATAGAGTGGGGCAATATTTACATTGGACAATGTGCAAACACTATAGAAAATATGTAAACAAACACTAGTATGAACATCACCCAGCACCGGTTACAGATATATAAGATGTTACCATTCTATGGGATTACACCATCTACACAGACAGAAATATTGAATCAAATAGGCCGGAGATTATTGTTAAAAAACAGAAAGAAAAACCTTGCTTATTAATTGATATGGCTTGTCCCGCGGATTGTAACATAACAACTAAGGAATTCGAAAAACTGTCAAAATATAAAGACCTGGAAATTGAAAACAAAAATTGTGCCAGTTTTAGTAGCTGCACTTGGAACGACAAAAAATGGAACAAAACAACACATTGAAAGAATCCCTGGAAACCGTAGCTGAAGAGACATACAAAAATTGTCTTGTTATGTACAACCCACAAACTAAGGAGAACTTTGTCTATGTAACCCTATGTTAGGGGAAGTAGAAAAAACATAAAATGGAGCCATAACGACACATCAAGACCTGCCTTAGGTCTTCCCGCAGACTTTTATTAAGTGCCACAAGAGCAGAAATCGAAATATGATGGAAAATGGCAATATAACACTAATAATCCTAAAATTTAATGCGATAACGTTAATAATATTCGAAAGGAATACAAAATTAATAATTATAGTACAGCGTAAAAATATTAGGAATTCTCCAATAATTCCAATTATAGTTTCGAATTATATTTCAAAAAATTATTCAATAATGATTATTATTATTATAACTGTCGAAATATAATAAATTTTATAATAATTTTTTTCTAAAAGTCCCATGCATCTAAGAATAGAGTATCGAAAACAGTTAATCTGTATTTGCTGTTTTCCTGGTGTTGTGTCATCTGTAATTCTTCCAGTCGACATTACACGGAATCTTTATTTTCTTCTTTTATTGTAAAATCTTATTTTTAAAATTAAACATTTTTTCTGTATTATCAAGGATAAAGATAACCGTTGTTCATTGACGACGTTGTTTTCCTATTTATGGTCAAATAAATGTGAACAACTTCCGTATTAACAATGTATTAGTGCAAATTGAAGAAATTCTTTGTAAAACATTTCTGCATTCTCAATACATTTTTCAATCATATATGCATTCTCACCTCTTTTTTATTACTTTCTCAAATTCACTTCGTTTGAAATACTTGTAAATGTACGCGCGTATAACATAGACGTGACAAAGGTGCGAGGAATTTTGCAACAACTATTATTTTCAAAATTAACCACAATTACTTTGTGATTAGCAAGGTGATCTCACGAACAGCAATCAATTTTAGTGATTTTGAGTTTTACCGCGTTCTCTTTAACACCCGGTCCGTTTAAACATATTTCAGCGATGAGCAATATTTGCCGAAACTGCAAGAGAATGTGTGCTTTCATCTGCCTCGTGTAGGTAAAGATATTCTTTCATCACAAATAATTCAATAAATCTATTTAAAGTTCACATTCAGGCGAGATTTTGATTGTTATATATGGGCGTATAATCTCTAAGTATGATTTACCTTCCAACTTAAGCGACGGCAAAGTTTAGATGTGTTTGTTAGCTTTTCGGAAGGTGAGGCCTGCAAGCCAAGTTTATTTCGTTCACATCCGCACCCGTGGAAAGATAGACATTTATCTCTTTCCACCAGCAGCTATGGGTTAAATATTAGTGCTTACTGCACCTCATGACTTGAGGTCACTATCAGTCTATAAAGAAAATCTTTGAATTTAATATCAGTCTGAAGGCTCTTGACTCTTTGACAGAAATACATATGCTGTCCTTCGGTATGGAACTCGTGTTGTGATAGCAAGATTCTTCTTCTTTTTCTTCTTCTTCTTCTTCTTCTTCTTCTTTTATGTGCCATGTCACAACAGAACACCTTTTTAAAAAGTAGTACAAATTTAAGTTAATTGATTTTACATGTTATCTCTTGCCGAGTTATTTAATATAGAATTTATTATAGGTCATTCAGAGATGATTGAACCTAATAGTAACGTGCATGTAGTCCTGTTTCGTTAAACATTATACTTCACCAAAACGCCAGGAACTAAATCTTCTAGATTACTGATTCAAGACCTCCTTTGCTATTAATGTCTTGTAAAAGGTGAATGGATGCTCTTCAACTAACAACGACTCAGAAAATGAAGCAAAATTCGATAATAAAATGAATTTTCTATACTAAACTGGAAGTTTAAGATGTCAGAATATTTTTTATTAATGATTACTTAAATATCATTGGTCGATTCATTAACCAATAGCATTAACTAATTAAATTGAGAAAAACAGAGGTTTTAATTTGATGATCACTGAAGAAGGGTGACACAGGACTTTTTCGTCGCAAACATTTACAGAGAAAAATAAAACATTCACACAAAATGCTAGGAATACAAAAGGGTAAAAACTATCATGATATTCCATTGGATTTCCCGGAAGAGTTACGTATTTGCATACAAATGTTTGTATACACACATGTAAAGATTAATTGAAACAAAACGAATAATGATTCCAGGTACTTTTACACTTTACTTGATCACGTAAACGTCGTCTCTTGACGTTGTTTTCCTCTTCTGACCACATTTTCATTTACGTTTTGGCGTGATGGATCCAGCGTATTCCTTCGCTTGGATGACAGGACTAACAGTTGAAAGGCTGACATTAATAATATCCGTGATCTTTTTCGAAGTGTAACCAGTGTGTCCGTACAGCGTTAAATTTTCGTCCACTTCCTTGGATTAACAGCCATCGCAGACAATGGCCGTAAGTTAACTAATTGACAATCAAGATAATAGTGTCTGGCTGTAATAAAAATCTGATGCAATCACGAATGACGCTATATGTTTCAAAGGCAAAAAAATGTTATCCTCGGCCTTGAAAATAAGTTCATATTACTGCACACCACTGAAAAATGACCTAATCTGAAGACAAAATTAAAATAAACCCTTTCACTCCAGTGGGTCTAAAACTGACCGTTTGATAAATGAAAGCAAACTGAAGCAATTCTTTCAATTGATTTGTAAAAGAGTGTATAGTATTCTAGTCAAGTTTTTATTTAGATATTCTAATATTCACCCAATGCCAAGCTCGAGAAACACTTAAATTAAAGCCTTACTTTATTGTTTTATATAAAAAAGTGCAGAAAATGAAATTCATGGAGACATGCAGGAAAAATAACGGTTAACCCTAGACTTGTAACGGTCAGTATTTTAGTGATTGGGAAGCATCCCTCCGGGAGTTTCTTTCAAAAAGCATGAGTTCATGGGAAAAAACTTTTCGAATGGAACTTACTTTTTGTTATATCAATTTAAAAAGAATTTGGGATCATCCAGCTTTGTGTCCGTGTTATATTGGGTTCTAGTCGTATAGGCAAGAGCTAAGGAGACTAAAGAATATGCCTCGTCATATTAGGTGCCATGGAAGAAACGATAAAGAAGAGTCTCGTAACGTTTTATCTGTGGGAATGATGGTGTGGAGTGAAAAGTATTTAATCAGCTAGAAGGCCGCATCGATGCATTGGAACTCTTTGTAAAGACAAGCTAGTGAGGACCAGACAGTTCCAGCCAAGATAGGGTAGCAATACCCTAATTTTGGCTTGATATAGCTCTTGTAAAGATACACTGTTGCACATAAAGTTACATATTTAGTGGAAAGATACAATCCAAACAATTTATATATATCTTTTTCAGTATCTTTAGCAAATATATATATATATATATAGTACTGTGCAAAAGTATTAGGACACGAATTATTTTAACTTTTATGAGGCATCGAAATAAATTTTAAAATCACTCCTATCCTAACACTTTTGCACACTACCGGTAGAGTGCAAAATTTTTAGGACAGGGGTGATTTTCCTAAAAGCTTCAGTGAACTTCAAATACAGGGTGAAAAGCCAAGTAAATTGCTAATAAATATTGATTATTTAAAACTAGGTGTAAAAGTAATGTATTAAAAAGAAGTTATATTTAATTTTTTTATTCTCTATTAAACAAGTTATTTTGAAAGTACTCTACTGAACATCTATGGAATATTTTGGATAAAAAAAATTGATAAATCTAATGTTACTTTGCAAGATACACTTTGGGAACAAATACAAACTGCTATGGCAGGAGATACATTGAAGAAGCTTGTGATGACAATAACTGAAAGAATGAAGGCTGTGATCAAAGCAAAGGCTATTATACTAAATATTAAATTTATTTTGTAACAAGTATTTTTCTTGTTAAAGCAATTTGTTGAGTAAATCAAATAAACTTACTTTAATTAAATACTCTATTTTCTGTCAGTATGCCTCATAAATGATAAAATAGTTCTTGTCCTAATACTTTTGCCCAGCACTATATATATATATATATATATATGTGTGTGTGTGTGTGTGTGTGTGTGTGTGTGTGTGTGTTTGAACATTATTTTGATCGATACTCATATTTAAGTAGATATTCTGTTCTTAATTAAACAGTATTATATATTATAACTGTGATATTACCGCAGGCCGGACTACTGCCCTCAAGCCAGATCCTGGTCGAAACGGCACCAGATGTGACGTCTCAGCCTGGCTGGCCGTCTGTTTAATGTGACGCTCGTCCTCGCTGACGGTCGTGACGATCCCAGTTGTGACACTGCTACCCGGTTGTACTGTTGGTTTGGTCGGTGTTGCTGGTCGTGACGATCCTGCCCGATGACGTCGCCACAAAAGCAGGGTTACAGGACGTCTTTTGCAACAACGGACCACTGTCCCACGTTGTGATTAGATCCCAGAAGTCTCGTCGTGCAATTTCAATAGTCGTCCCTTTTAGCCAGTCCGAACACTGGTGTACACTTGTGGGTTGAAAAAAAAATAAACACGGCACAAAAAAAAAAAAAAAAAAATTAATAAAGTAAATGAACGAAGACGAACAGGCCTGGAGAGCTACGTAGAATGTCTTTATTTAAAGAAAAAACAATGTCTGTCTTTTCCCAAGAAAAAGTTGTCGAAAATGATATACAATCGTCGAAAATGTTTTTTTTGCAACGGAGAGAGAATGTTCGCCAAAAGCATCAAAGCTTCTAATCGTTAACCGAAATGTTTTTGTCTAAGTTTCGTTAGCGTTGAAATAAACAGATCTCTTCAAATATTTGCCAACTGAACTTTTCGTGTCGAGCATCTATTTTTATAACCAATTTCGATCCTCTCTGGGGATCCGGCCGGCTCACAGTCTTCGGCCAATGAAAATCGGTCTCTGCCCACTCGATTGCGGATGTCTTAGCTCGACCAATAAGATTATGCCAACTCAAATCGAACTGAATCCAGGTCGGGTTATTTCTGACTGCTGTATTCAACAATGGCCTTGGCCTCCGGGTGACCTTATCACATCATTCTGACACTTGTTTTGTCTACGCGTTTTCAGATTAGCGGAATCAACAATTGAACGCCAACAGAAAAGAAATTTACATTGAACATGAAAAGAAAAAAAAATTCGAAATTTATACAATCATGAAAGACGAGAAATAATTATTTTCCCAAAATAATCAAATTTTATGCTCCCGTGTTTTTAGAAGCACTTGATGGTATTAAAATTATTATTTTTTTCCTAAGTTCACATCGCGTGACTCAATAAAACACTAATAATATCACCAATATCAATTTCTCTCTCCGTTGTTTTAAACCAACCAAAGAAAAGTATCCCCGCGGGAGAAGGGAAAGCATCACTGTCAGAGATAGTGTCACATATCTACTGGCCTGATTATTTACGATACATTTTTATTACGAAAATGTGTGACATTCGGCAGGATTCGAAACTGCGACCCCTATAGGGGAAGCTATCATTTGATCTGGCAACATCTTAGATCTCTCGACCACGAATGACCTCCAGTCTAAACGAGGTTCCAATCAAGCCTAGAAAACACAATTTTCGATTCATCGCAACAACCATATCTGCTCTGAAATGTAATGTAATGTCAACAAATGTAAACATGTTACGGAAATTAACGAAACTTGGTTATAAACAACCGACAATTTGAAATGATTTCTTTGAATATTATTTTAAAATAATGTTCCAACAAATCATTTTAAATTGTCGGTTGTTTATAACCAGGTTTCGTTAATCTTCGTTAATTTCCGTAACATATATATATATATATATATATATATATATATATATTGCAAATGTTTACTAATAGACTCCGATGTTAGTTCTACACACACGCGCAGAAAGAAAGAAAAATACTGGATTTTAAAATTAAATACACACAAGCTAGTTTTAAATAGGGACTTTGGTGTTTTGAATCTTTACAAATATTTCAATAGCTAAACATTTTTTAGATACAATCAAAAAATTTTCTCTAAAACAAAATTTATAAATATTATTAAAGGTAGGTTTACGTTTACAAATATTTTTTAAAAATCTGTCGCTTTCTGCGTCACCTGATGTAAACAAACTCTCTCCACGGACGCTCTAGCGAAATACGTTTCTAATTTAAACTTTAAAATCATTTGTTTCTGATGAAAGGACCGAGGACGGTCTGAAATATAAAATATAATAATAGAAATAAATAAATACTGTAAAAAAAATACATTTTTAAACTTACAACATTTTAGTAGTTTTTCCTATATATATATATATATATATATATATATATATATATATATCACTTGAGGTCTGAGGAGAGAAAGAGTCAAAGGCAAAGGGATACCTTGAAAAAATACATATCTGTCATGTCACGTGAAAATATGGGGTATTCTCGTTTAGGTAAATGAATGTTGTATTTTAAATGAAACTGATCCTTTCTATTTTCTGGAATTCATTCTTCTAGATCAGCTTTTGACCAAATGAGATCTAAATCTAGTTATTCTGTAGTATTATGTCAACAGATATTGCATTCAATTCTATGACAGGTTATCAACTAAGCCAGGTACAGAGTTGACCTAGAAAGACAGTAGCGGGTCGTGGAAATCCATGATTTACCCGTTGATAGTCGTGGTTCAAATCGACAAACTATCTACTTCTTGTCGTAGCGTGTTGGCTTGACTATCTCTGTGACCCAAAAGGCTATGCCATCCCTAGTATAAACTCATGGTAGGGAAATCCAAGCTGAACAAGTTGAAGAGTAGAGATCCTGTAAATGTGGAACAAGTCGCCCGTTGAATAAAGAGTTTTGCATATGATCAACACCCCTACTTGTAAAAATGGCAAGTTACAGATGCATCGACGACTATGAACCAAAACATTCACCTGAGAGAAAAGCGAATGGTCTTTGATGGCCTATGCGCTACTTAAGGCGATGAGCTTAGGAACAAAATAAAAGTAGTAATCCAAAAGGTGAACAACCGTGGGCATAACAGCGCCTAACATATGCTCGTCGGAGTGATGGATGACCAACTGCTCCAGATAAGAATGGTGACTTCAAGGACGATGTCCGGTTAGGAACTCGCATTTACACTGACCGAGATTAATTAGCTAAATATATAGTTGAATAAAAATGTAATCTTAAACACGAAATATTCAAGTTTCAAGTTCTTAATTAGTCTGCACTTGTTATCATTAATGTGCACCCTCCACGTTTTAACTAAAGGAAATGATTTTATTTCGACAATGCCTTCATCTTGTTTTTTGTAATAGTCTTCGTGTACGCTTTCAGCTGATTGCTATGTAGTTTATGTTTCTGTAAAACAAACAAAAAAATGGTAGGAAAAACACTAGATTTCTTTTTTTCTTTTAATTATGTCTTCGTAAATACGGCACATCGTTGTAATAAGATAACGAGATTCTAATTCAATATCGCATAAAAATGTGAGAAATTTAATTAGATTGATAAATTATAATGGAAAGGCTATTTTAAAAAGAACATTAATAAAACAGGATTCATTGATCATCCGCTTTACTAATGATACGTTTAATGTTCAGGCGAAACGCTGGAAGTGTTAGTTTTCATCTTTGCACGAAAATGGAACACACGGATACACGTCGAACGCACAGATACACATTCATCCATATTTAAAAGTGAGATTGGAACTGTAAGCAGCTTTTAAATGAAATAATGATTTGTCAATTATCAATGATGGGTATAAAGACCAATCTTTCAAGAATCTTAAAATTAAAAAGGTCCTGGTTATGACCGTAAAATGCATCAGGCGGAAAGGCCTTTGATTCAGAGGTTGTACAGAGCATGGAACCACCTCTTAGTTGCTGTTGTTCTCAGGTCCACCCTGACCCGGGGTGGTAGAACCTGCTGGGTCTCAGCTATGGGCCAATAGTTATCCCCCAAACTGGGATCAAAACACTATGAAACTATATAATAGACTTTTATAGAAAAATAAAACATTTGATAGAAAAATATTACTTAGAAGACAGTTTTTGAAGAAAAAATATTACCATAACACATTTTTGATGCAAAAAAAATATTACCAGCAATACATTTTTGAATACAAATCAATAAGATATTTTCAGTTTGTAAAATAAAAAAAATCATCAAAATCTGAGTAAGTCAATCTTCTTACTATGAATGAACATTTAAAAAAATATCTTAAAATCCTACCTTTTTGGTATCAAATGACCTGCGGGGGTTGATGGGCCGTTAAACAGAACTTAAACTCAAAATTAAAAGGTCATTCTAATTTTATTTCGCATTATAATGATGTATTTGTATGTCTGTATAAAAACGGTTTATTTTTTATATAAAGCTTATAAACACTTTGTTGGTTATTTAAAGTCGAAGTATATTTCAGACTATAAGAGGTTGCTCACAGTACAAGCTGATTCAAAGCGTGATCCTATCTAACAAGTGACCGGGTTGATCGAACAAAAACAGGATTTTTTAGTGGTAGTTGTCCACAGGCGGACGTATATGCAGATAATACTCTCTGAAATTATATTTACTAATACAATTATTACATTGACAATGAAATTGTATTATGTGAAATTATACAAAAGTGTTTAAATTTTATCAACGCAGGTGATCAAACTGCTGTTCATCACAATTTACGCAAGAAGGAAATTTACGCCTTTCCCATCGACAAACATGTTTTGACAAGTCTTTTTGTCTATTAATTTCATATAATTTTTCATCGACACTTCTGGGTTTTCGACTATAAACATTGTCATTGATTATTCCCAAAAGAAGAAATCCTTTGGAGTCGAGTCAGGTAAACCTGTTTATTTGAAATACATTCATTTCGCTTTTTGCCTCATAAAGTCTGTCAGTGCAAGAAACACGCTAGTTAAAACAATATATTTTTTCCTCTTGTGTTTTTTAGTTATATATATATTAGTCATCTACATACAAGCTTGTTTTGCTGTATTACAGCTCATCAGTGTGTCTAGACACATCCACTTGCTTCTGGCCGGGATCAAAACTCGACCGATTTGGTGACAGTTGGAGTCGCTACTCCCTAAGCCATCGACGCATGAAGTCAGAGAAGGGAATTTTAAAGTGTTGTATACAAGCAGTCACCAAAAGAACTCAATTCATTTCTGAAGTGTAATGCATAAATTGCAGAAATGGAAACGTTTTTAAAAATTTTCTTCTCTAGAGAGCTATGCAGCATTCCTTTCGTTTAAAAATATTAATATTAAATATAACAAACAATGAATGCCTGTTGATATTATTGGTCAGTTTTTCTAAGAGTCAAATAATTTGGCTCGTGTGGGCCGAAAAACTGGAATGGTAAATTGAGAGAATTAGTATAAGCACTTCCGACCATTTTTTGCCATCTGACCAAAGCTGGGATATCTCAGTTACGTCTGGGCTGGAGCACGAAGTCCTTATTTTCCAGACTTGTCAGAATTTAAATGCTTTTGCCCAGCCTTGTGGGTAATAGATGAGTTTCAATCCTGAATTCCAGAGATAGGAGGTGGAGCGATTATAGTGTTGACAGTCTAAGGTTTGGAAAGAATATATGTCAACATAATATATATATAACAACTTCACGCGACAGATATTATAAATACCTTCAAATTTAGGTCAGCAGTACAAAAGCAAAAAAACAAAAACAAACAAAAAGCTAAACAAGATAAAATAAGTTTGTAGTCACTCAAGATCAAAAGCCAGTAAACCACCATCAATAAAACATGTTAACAAGTGTTGCGATGTAAGGTCGTATTAGTTACGTGACGTTCAGGTTGATTCCAGCACATAAACCGTGAATCATGATTCATTTCACACTCCAAGCCATTACACGAATTAACGCGATACTGGCTATGTCTCGGTTTTATAATCTTTGAAAAAATGAAACCAAAAATCCAGCCATAGATTTCAGCACGTTTCTTTACAAATTGCTACCCCGCTATATAAACACTCATTCAAAACCAAGAGAAACGTACAATAAAGTTTAACAGATAAACTTTGTCCGTTATATTTAGCGAAGCTTATTGCTGCCCATTTCTTACAAAGCCCCTCTCTTTCTATATATATATATATATATATATATATATATATACGAAAATATCTATACAGTAAGTTATACCAGTATTGATATGTCTCTCTAGGACATACAATACTTTTTACGCGCACGATGTCTTTCATTGATCTATTCCTAATTCTCATTGCCCTGTGAAGAAAAAATACATATCGAATGTTCTTTGAAGCCGACACGTTTGGTTCAATGTGGAACAATCAAGGCAAATGAACATTAGCATAAGTAGATTTTTTTCTCTTTTCATTTCTTTGATTGCCTATTGGTTTTGAGGATAAATTTAGTTATATCTAAATTTTCAACACACACACACACATATATATATATATATATATATATATATATATATATATATATATATAGGGAGATTGAAAAGTAACTCCCTGTTATAAAATACTTTTATTAACCACAATTTTCACAAGAAATGGATACGAGAAGAGAGTACTTACCATGAGGTTTTATTTACAATTCAGTAAAGGCACCAGATTTTATTAACGGTTTCTAGAGATGCATAGGAATCACGTCATCTAATTTTACTAAGTATTCTTTTAGTAGACAAGACACAGCTTTTTGTATTCAACCTTATGGTTCTTTTAGTGTCTTGGTGTGGTCTACTAGATTTGCTCTTTTAACCAATCACAAAAGAAAAATGTTATAAGTTTATTAAGTCAGGAAATACATATAATAGGGGCTTACGGCCATATCACGTTGAATACACCGGTTCTCGGTCGATCATCGAAGTTTAGCAACGTTGAGCCTGGTCAGTACTTAGCTGGGAATACCAGGAGCTGTAAGCGTTTAGTGACGGATGTGCGTTGTGGTGCAGTGGATATCGGCTCGGAAAAGAAATTGGTCAGCCGAGTTCGAATTCCACTTGAATACCCTGCATTCATTTAAGCACTGGTACCCTTGGGAAAGGTATTAATCCGTCCCTTCCCACCAGCTATGAGTTAAATAACAAGGGTAGGATTTGGGGACACTGCCCTTAAAAACAAATCACAATGAATCTTGATGTTCGAAAAGAAAAATGTATTACTAGATACAAAACTTATATAAAAACAACAATAAATTATATTACCAGTAATAAAAAAAATGTAGTTGGCAATAAATGACCCGCCGAGGTTGATATGCTACAAAAACAACAAAAAAGAAAACATATAATAAGAAATTACATTTTACCCTGATTGACTATTCTGACTGATTGACTGTTCGAAAAGAAAAATGTATTACTAGATACAAAACTTATATAAAAACAACAATAAATTATATTACCAGTAATAAATAAAATGTAGTTGGCAATAAATGATCGCCGAGGTTGATATGCTACAAAAACAACAAAAAAGAAAACATATAATAAGAAATTACATTTTACCCTGATTGAGTATTCTGGAAGAATGGTAGACTATGAAATCAGATGTCTAACATAACTGATGAGCTGTGATACAGCGAAACAGATTTGTCTGCCGATGACTTTTTACGCTCTAACACCCTGACTGAGCACTCAGAAAGAATGGTAAATTTTGAAAAAACAGTAGCTACTCTAGCATCTACGCATCGTTCATTCAGTAATGAATTAGAACACTCTTATCACATGCCTGCCTTCTTCTACCGAGCACCCATAGCTAAGAATCGCCGAATGATGACAATTCGGTCGGGTTTCAATCCTGGATAAAAGCAATCCGATGTCTAACCGTACAGCAAAACAGATCTGTCTGCGGATGATAATATTAATAAATATACACATTGTCCTACATCGATGGCCTGAATCGGATCATCATGTGTTATGCAATCATCAGTTTGTATACATACACCTTATGATTACATACCACAGAAAATTCCGAATCGACTTCGGGCAATATATATATTTCTTTATATGCATAAAATAGTTCTTTTCATACAACATAGAGCACTGTTTTATTATCACCTAAATAATAAAATTATGCATGTGTGTACACTCATTTGTATATTTATTAATTCACGCAATCATATATATATACATATATATATACATATATATATATATATATATATATAGAGAGAGAGAGAGAGAGAGAGAGAAAGAGAGAGAGAAAGTATGTGGGTGCATGTGCGAGAGAGAGCGATTGAGAGAGAGAGAAAGTATGTGGGTGCATGCGCGAGTGACAGAGAGCGATAGAAAGAGAGAGAGAAAGTATGTGGGTGCATGTGCGAGAGAGAGAGCGATAGAGAGAGAGAGAAAGTATGTGGGTGCATGTGCGAGAGAGAGAGCGATAGAAAGATATAGAGAAAGTATGTGGGTGCATGTGCGAGAGAGAGAAAGAGCGATAGAAAGAGAGAGAGAAAGTATGTGGGTGCATGTGCGAGAGAGAAAGAGCGATAGAAAGAGAGAGAGAAAGTATGTGGGTGCATGTGTGAGAGAGAGAGAGAGAGAAAGAAAAAATGATAGGGTGTGGGCTTACGTATGCATGTGAAACATTCTTACTTTAGATTGTATTGTAAGCGTCAAAAGTTATACAATTTGGTGCCTAAAAATCGCAGCCGGTGTTAAGAATGCGAATTTTTAAAGCTTGAACATACAGTCCTTTTAAGAAAACTACGCGAAAATCAATCTTTCGATCACAACTTTGTCTGCATATCTACATTGATGAACCGATGTACCAAAATCGATGTGATGCCACTTAGTAAAGTTAATGGTAAATGGTGCTCGAATACCTTAGCATCATAGAAATTCCAACCTATATGTCTGTTTTCTTTTTTCCGACATCTCATATGCTTGTGAGAACACCATCAAAATTGCTCGTAACAGATCTACAGGAGTTATCGAAGCTCGGGAATAAATGGGTCTCGACATGTGTAATTTTCCGATTCTGAACTTGTGGGGACATATTACATCGATCGACCTAAGGTAATAATAGCATTAACGATCACTGCATCTGTATGGAATTGTCTTTGATAACAGACGAGCAAATCTGGCTCAGACTACATCGACATTCAAAGACGGAATTACTTACCAGACTCTTTTCACGCATGTTTATTGTACTTAAACTTACATCTGAATTAGAAGCAGAAGACTAAAAAACGCGCCAGGGTTAACACCTGGGATACTGACATCTCTAGTTATACCTCGCATGGCGTTATAGTGATGTCCCGTAGAACAAATCGGCTTGTTTCAGATTGATGGATGAGCTTGGGTGTGATGTATATCCATGTGGCCATTGAAATTAGTTGTCAGCAAGACACCACGTAAGCAATGTAATTAGGTGTTACCACGAATCATGGATTTGGTCCAACGACTAGTCTAAACACATCGTTAGCCATTGCCTGCTACGTTGCATTGCCTCTTGCCCATTTGAACGCTTTCGTAGACACTGTTTACTCCACCATTAATGTGCTATTCCGGAAGAATAATCCACCGTAGCAGGGGTACAGAGTTGTCTGGTTCGGCCTACTGGAGTCGCCTGTCGAATTACTTGTAGCCACTATGTTCGCCTGATACAAAACCACTTAAGCATACATAGTATGTTGCTAAGGATTCTGTTTGCATAAACACCATGAAACTAGTCATCTATAGAAGAAATGAATCAACACTTATTCAGATTTGTACATGTAAAATCGATGAGATGTCGAGTAGCAACATTTCGCTGAGCATACGAGTTACTTGACACTCATCACATAATTTTGACATGTGTTTATGTGTGTATTTCTTTAAAATCATTTCACCACAAGCAAGGTGGTACAGCCACTGGTGCGCAAGGGGCAACATAAAAGAAACAAGAAAGTTTAAGCAGGAGGAGAGCAAAGGGAAAGACGAACTAGTTAGAGAGGGTGTCGTAGAAAGATGGAAATACCAGTGTAAAGACAGTTGCGAGAGTAAAGTGAAAAAAGAAAAGAACAAGATATACGAAGTGATGAGGAAAGGACGAGAGAAGAACTGGAGTCAAGTAGACAAGATATGGGAATTGACATTGCATTTAAATTCTTGGAGAGTGTTGCCGTCAAGAAAGCAAGTATACGGAAGGGAGTTCTACAGGCAGGAAGTGCGACAAATGAAGCAGCTGGAGTAGAAGTAGAAGGCTACGTTTAACTGATTTAACTGTAAAATGGTGAGACATTGTTGCCAGTCTGGTTTCTCGTGTAAATTCTTGCAGAAGGGCATCAGTGAGCTAAGCTCGTCGAAGCAGAAGCCATGAAAATATTTGTAGAATAGACAGAGGGAAGCCATATCCCACCGGTGAGAAAGTAACTGGAGTCGAGCTGCCAGGTCAGGGCTGATCACGTTAAAAATCTCATTTGAAACCTATTGAGAACCCTGAGACAGTTGGTATGGGCGACCGATATGACAACAGTATCCCATGCACGGTCAGATGGTTGATTTGTATACGTGAAAGATGGACTCAGGTTGAAAAGATTTCTGCCCGGAAGCAGGCGGCCCAAACTTCCTCGCAGTCGTTTTAGCAATTGATTCGATGTAATAGTTCCACTATAGGTCGGAAGAGAGGGTGAGACCGAGGAGGACAATGTTTTGCTTTCAAGGAGATTTGCTTGGTCCATGCTGATGGGGGAGTAGGAGGGACTGTCTGTGGTGGTTGACAGGTAGCAGCTTCGTTTTAAAAGCATTAAAATTTGCAAGCTATTTCTTACTCCAGTCTACCACAGAGTAGAGGTCCTTCTCAAAGAACAGCAGCCAAGTTATCTTTGGCCGCCTCGCCAGATTACTGACTAAGGCGGCAGTATATAGTATTGTCTTCAGCGTACATATATACTTGGGATTTGATCAGGCCAGAGAGGTCGGTTATGAAGATGAGAAAGAGCGTCAGGCCTAGGACATCAGCTTTCGTGTGGTAGGATGTGAAGGTATACCCGTTTAAGACTACCTTCATATGCAGTTTGATAGGAAAGACCGGATCAAATCAAGAAAGCGTCCAGTAATACCATAAACTTGTAGCTTGCGCAGAAGGGCAGCGTTCTAAATCCTCTCAAATAATTTGCAGATATCCAGGGCAATACCTCCAGCTTTGCCGGACTTATCGAGGGCCTGGTATGTGAGCACGGTGATGGTTGCTAGAATATCGGCACTAGATCTGGCAAAGCGGAAGCCATACTGAATTTCTAAGAATACTTTATGGGGGGCAAGGTGTCGAACTATTCAGCCTAGATAATAGACTCGCACACTTTTCCGAAAATTGGTAGGAGGCTGATAGGGCGATAATTGGATGGATCCGAGGGTTGCCTTGAGTTCTTAGATACAGGAACCACAGTAGAGGACTTCCAGCCTGCAGGAAAACATGAAGCAGAGACAGTAATTATAGAGTTTAGAGAGGACAGAGCAGTATTCAGGGGTTTATTTTTTCAGGACAATAACCTGGATTCCGTCACTTCCGCTCGCCTTATGGGGGTCAAGTCTTGAAATTATTTTACTTAGCAGAGAGGTGGTTGTCTGAACATCTCTCAGTTTAACCTTAATTCTAAGAGGGAAGTCGGGTGCGGATACTCCAGACGAGTCAAATGTGGAGTTGGATAGGAATCTGCAAGCAAAGCACTTGGCCTTATCCACAGATGACCTGAGGACCTCAAATTTATTGATTGAGGAAGGGATGGGGGATTTGCTGTTGTTCAGCACACATTTGCAGAGCCGTCAATAATCTTTTGAGTCGGACTTGCGGGCAGCTATGCGCTGCCTCGATCTCTCAGCAAACACATTACGAGCAAAGGCAAATAGGCGCCTATTATAAACAGACGCATGTCTCCGAAATAGCCGGAAGACGTGATTTATATATATATATATATATATATATATATATATATATAATATATATATATATATATATATATATATATATATATATATATATATATATAATATATATATATATATATATATATATATATATATATATATATATTGGTTGCTGAGTATGCTACCGATGTAAAACCAACTGCACTTATTTTTCGCCAAGGTGGGAATAAAATACCCAGTTCTTTGAATGTCAGCCACCCAAGAAAGTGACACCTGTTTTGGTATATATATATATATATATATATATATATATATATATATATATAGTGATAGTTTAATAATTAGTTTTTGGTCATAATAAGGTTAGACCAGATAGAAATAACTCGTTTAAAAATTATATATATATATATATTATTATTATTATTATTATTATTATTATTTCATACTGCAGCTCAATAACTATGAAGTTTTTTTGTTAAAATACCATTATCATGCAGTTAAATGTGGGTAATGTATTTAGCAATATATATTTCTTCAGATTCCTCTTTGTATATTTTCCTTTATATGTTTCACTTTTTTTCTGTTTAAAATTTTTGACATGTCTGGCTTTCTGTGGCAAAACAATTAAACACTACTGTCTCTCAGTCTTACATACACTATTAAAATATCATAACCTCCTAACACCATTTAAGTTATCTCCTTAGATGACCTCTTTATTTTTATTAATTTATTTCTTTCTTTCCCTTTTAGATTTAATTTATTTCATAAATATCCTTTTATATATATATAAAGTAAACATCTGAATGTGGAATTTACATCTATATGTAACCAGTACTTATATATATATCTTTTTTCTTCTAATTAGAAAAACAATTATTTAGTCACGCCAGTAATGTGCTATTAAAATCAATGAAGATGGACATAAATAATTTCGACTAATCCGACAAAATTATTATTAAATCAGACGAGATAAGCCAGCATTTATTTTATTAATGCAGAATTATACCGCAGAGCCTTTCTCCGTGAAATCAACAACAATTATAACAAGCGCCTAATAATTGGGAAACCGACATAAATAGGGAACACGAGAAAATAACTAAGGAACAGAAAGTAGAAAACATAGTACCAATTTTATAAATGTAACAGGCATTCATGTCAATGAAAGACCACAAACACAATTTCAGAAACAGCCCACAATACAGATTATTAAACTCTTTTAAAAACTGCATGAATAGAATTAGCAAAATTGTTCTCGAAAGAGCTTCCACATTCAACAAGAATGCCCTAGGCATGAACAAATGGAAAAACACAGCCGAGGCAGTTGTTTACTTTACAAAAAGAAAAAAAAAATAGATTGCATTTTTATCCATTTGAGATGTTGACTTCAACCAATTTATATCTAAAAAACGTTTAACCGCAACCTTAAATTTGGTTAAAAATTACTGCCCATCAGTGAACAAGACCTCAACATTATTAAACAGACCCCAAAATCTATTTTATTTTACGATGAATGCATTTGTACTAAAAAAAAACCCTGATTTTTTCATCTCCATGGGGCCGTATGGTTCTGTAAAGGCCTGCAACTTAGGTACATATTCGATTTATGTAACACCAGACATTACCGAGTTTAGAATAATCTGTTAAAAGGAAGATAGACAGAAATAAGCAGAAATCAGGTAAATGTAACATTATTTGGTTGAGCCCGCCCTTCAGTCGTAACGTCCAAACAAACATTAGTAAATTATTTGTTAACTTAATTTACAAATATTTCTATAATTTTGATCATGTGTAAATTGCCTCATTTTATAAAAATGTAAATTTCTAAATAAAATGTTTGGAATGTAGCTTTTTGTTTCCATAATCTTTTAGATTGTAATATTGGTAACCTTAAATGGGAGGAGTTTAAAATCTATCTGTAAAAAAAAAAATCTTTTTAAAGATTTTTAAGTGGTCTTAAATTTTTGATCGGGAGTGTATGTCTGTTATTCTAATACACTCTTTGAATATACTTTCTTGTTTCCATGCCTTTCCTAATGGCCCCAACAACTTGGCGACGAATATTCGCCACAACTCTTTCTTTCTTTCTTTCTTTCTTTCTTTCTTTCTTTCTTTCTTTCTTTCTTTCTCCTGCAATATTACTTTTAACAGTAGTGAATTCTACCCATTTAATTTTTGCTCTCTTCACTGTTTAATTTTTAATTTTAATCCGACATTTTTCTATTATTTCCTAATTTTTTTCATTTTTATTTTAGCTTGTTTTATTCCTATTTCAATTTAAAATTTTATTTTTTTTATCTACATGCAATATTTGAATATTTAATTGTTTTTGTTTCATGATTTACACCCATTTGATTTCTTTTCCCTGCATGTTATTATTTTTAATATTTTTAGTTTATTTTAATTTTAAATATAAATTTTAAATGTTATCTACATGTAACTTTAGAATTGATTACAATCTTTTCGGAATAAAATAAAAAAAAACATAAAAATAACAAAACACTCTCGCATACGTTTCCACACACAAGAAATAGAACTTTAATTTTTTTTACAACGATCAAAAGACACATATAACATATAATCACTCAACAAAACTAATAAACTAAAGAAAATCTTAAAGACAAATAAAATAATCAAAAACGAAAGCCAACACCAAAATTTAGAAAACGTACTAACCTCATCAAAATTCAAACAACACACAACACAGGGGTCAGAAAATTCAATTAAAAAGATGTTGGGTATGCAACATAATAATAGGAAGAAATTACTTCAAGTTCGAAAATACATCTGCATTCGAAATAAAAACAAATCAGAGTTGCAATTCTAAAAACGTAATCTATGCTGTAAAATGCGATGAATGCGCAAAAATATACGTGGGGGCGACACAATGCCTGAATAAAAGAGTAGCCCTGCACAGAAGTAATATTAAACAACCAATAACAAGAAATTGTATGTTTCCGAACATTTACACGAAAGCAGTAGATGTAAATTTAGAGTAATGCCTATCTACCCAAATGCAGATTATGATACGCTCATGGTGCAAGAAGAAATATTTATTAAAAAAAGCTTTCTCTCAATTAAACAACAGGAAAAACCTTAAACACACATGCAGCCATTCTAAATTCAAACACATTTAAAAAAAAGCACTAAATTCAAATAGTATCCTCAAAACAATAAAAAGAACTACATGACGCGTAGAGTAGAAATGAATCAAAATCGCTGAAAACAATTTTGAATTATGAAGATGAAATCAAATTTCGCATGTCAGTGTAAAATCTTTTCCTAGCCAACGAAAGGTGACGGGAGATATTTAATGTAAAATAAAACCAACAAAAACGCACACATATGAATTTTCGGATTCTCGCACTTTTTTCTCATATATATATATATATATATATATATATATATATATTCATCCGATCTGTTTCGCTGTATCACAGCTCATCAGTACGGTTAGACAGGCGATTGCATTTTACCAAGGATTGAAACCCGACTGAATTGGCGTCAGTCGGCGATTCTACCTCTGAGCTACTGGCGCTCGACAGAAAGAGGCAGACTTTTTAGCGTGTATATTATCATTATGCACGTCCAAATAGCTGAGAGTGTTCTAATTTATTGCCGAATGAACAATGCGTAGATACCAGAGTAGCTACTGTTTTTCAAAGTCTACCATTCTTCCAGAGTGCTCAATAAGGAAGTGAGAGCGTATATATATATATATATATATATATATATATATATATTTAAAACCTTGAAGAAGTTCTCGCTATTTTTCAGTAGATTTCCTTCCTAGAAATACTATAAGCAAGTGTTTCATTTCGCCGAAGTGTAAACAACTTTGTTTTTAATTGATTGAAACTTGTCCGGGTGCTTGCCAAAAAAACAAAAATATGTTTGCAGGGATTTTTACTGTAGAACTTCATTTAAATAACATCTGCAGGTGAGTCGCAGAGTGTTCTTGTTGAGACTTACGGCGAACATGTTCTGTCGGAAACAACACGCAGATATTAGTTTAGACTTTTCAAACATAATGATTTTGATGAAGATAAAGTACGCTCTGTTTAAAAAGTTTACAGGCGAAGAATTAGAGAAAAAGTTTGAAGGCGAAGAATTAGAGGCGTAACTTCCTGAAGACTAATGTCAAGCGCAAGCTAAACTTGAAGAATGATTAAGAGTTTCGAACAATTTGAAATCATTAGTAATGATTAAAAATCAATGACAGTGGATTCCGTACTTGTTGAAGCCGAGAGACGCCGAACGGCTTCACAAATGAATAGCCGACTTCAGCGGCATAAAGGTAAGGCTTTTCCTATAATCGTGACTGGCAATGAAAATTAGATAAACTACGATAACCCTAAATTTATAAGATCGTGGGTAAACCCGGTCATACATCGATATCGGCGGCAAAGACGACAATCCATGATTCAAAGCTTCTGCTCTGAATTTGGTTTGAACAGTTGTGTGTAGCTAATTATGAGTTGTTCAAACTATCTCGGAAGATCGCTATCGACTTAAGTTGTTTGGCCGAGCATTCAAGCAAAAAATGGCCCCTATATGAACACAGACACGACAAAATGAGTTTGCAACATAACAACGCCCGGTCACATGTTGCGAAACGGGAGAAAACCTACTTGGAAACGCTTAAATAGGAAATCCTACACCACCCACCGTATTGACTAGATGTACTGATTATCACTTCTTCCGATCAAAGGTGCACGGTTTGCCTTTCTAGCATTCTTATGAAGATGCAAAAAAACGTGGGTAAACTCGTACTTAGCCTAAAAAATGGGTCGTTTTTGCGTCTTGGAATTCAAGTTGGGGAAAGGTAGTGCCTAGCTAAAAACAATAGTTTATGTGTAATATTTCGTATTAATTTTTGTAAAAGAAAAACATTACTTTTCAAAAAATGTCAAAGAGGATGTTGGAGGCTTATATATATATATATATATATGCTTCATATATATATATATATATGCTTCATATATATATATATATATATATATATATGCTTCATATATATATATGCTTCATATATATATATATATGCTTCATATGTATATATATATGCTTCATATGTATATATATGCTTCATATATATATATATATATATTCATATATATATATATATATATATATATATATATGCTTCATATGTATATATATATATGCTTCATATATATATATGCTTCATATATATATATATGCTTCATATATATATATATATATATGCTGCATATATATATATATGCTTCATATATATATATATATATATATCCTTCTATAAATATATATATATATATGCTTCATATATATATATATATATATATATGCTTCATATATATATATATATGCTTCATATATATATATATATATGCTTCATATATATATATATATATATGCTTCATATATATATATATGCTTCATATATATATATATATATATATATATATGCTTCATATATATATATATATATGCTTCATATATATATATGCTTCATATATATATATATGCTTCATATATATATATATGCTTCATATATATATATATATATATGTATATATGCTTCATATGTATATATATATATGCTTCATATATATATATATATGCTTCATATATATATATATGCTTCATATATATATATATGCTTCATATATATATATATATGCTTCATATATATATATGCTTCATATATATATATATATATGCTTCATATGTATATATATATATATGCTTCATATATCTATATGCTTCATATATATATATATGCTTCATATATATATATATATATGCTTCATATATATATATATATATGCTACATATATATATATGTGCATCATACATATATATATGCATCATATATATATATATGTCTATCATATATATATATATATATATATATATATATATATATATACTATTTTTGGTATTTATTGCCAAGTGGATAATTCTAAATGAATATAGAATGTTTTTTTGCAAAATGTTACAAAACAAGGAAGCAAAGATGAATTATTCCGAAACACCGTAAATTTTCTTCATTCTTACATTTATAAATTTATTTGATGCACATGTTATTGTGCCATATTAAGAAAAGAATGATTCCATTTTCATTTACAATTATTCACTTTGCAATAATAACTAAAACATATGAAATACATCATTTATTTTTACAAATCGTGTGGACTAATAATTATGACCGGCAGTGTATGTATGTAAGCTTTGGAAGACATAAACAACCAAGAAGTGTACAATAAAAATGTCAACATCAAATATGTAGAGCGAAGATATTTAACTTACCTAAGGAAAAAATCTCACGGATGAATTCCAAGTAACTCCGGTTGTTGACTGTTTAGCCTTTTGTTAAATATATATATATATATATATATTGTGGGGGCCTCGGTGATGCTTGGTAAATTGGCCTTCCTACAATTTAAATATCAGAAGTTTGAAGGTTAGATGTTGAAATGTGGAAGGATAAAATATTTCATCTGCACATTAAAATGAAATTTTTATTAACAGAATAACAAAATTGTAAAAAGAGAAATATAAGTGAAATTTCGTCAACTGAAGACTATAAGATATTTGTGAGAAGAAAATGTTCATAGAGAAAATGCATGTAGTTTTATAGTTCAGATTGTTAAAAGAGAAATGTAAATATTTAAAATGTCCACGGAAGTTTGGAGAGCATTGTTTCATGGTAGTAAATAGCTAAGTGTCCCGGGGTGTATACTGATAGTAGTAGAATTTAAAGGTTATGTTCCTTTCCCTTTTTTGGCAGGTTGGCGACAGAGTAAGAAAGAGGAAACAAATAAATAGTACTTATCGCAGACAAAGTGTCCAGTTATTGTTGTTGTCTTTATTTTCTTTGGAGGCATGAAGTAAAAATGAAAGAAAGAAGTGGAAGAAAAGGTCGAATGAATCTGTGACGCGCATTTACGTGCGGGTTGGCTTCTTGAAAGGTTTTTTGTTACATTGCCACAAGGTCCGTCACCTAACGGCTCCCTTGCTGGAATGACTTTAACCGGTCAGCAAACGTGGTTTAACTAGTGATGTTTCTCATGTTGCCGGCTTCAGCTAGCATTTTCTTTCTTAGGTGTGAAAAAACGTTTTACTGGCGTCATATATGAATTTTTTTTCTTATTCGATTAGGATCTTGAATTTTGCTTTACACACTGGCTTGTGAAATTTGCTTTGGTCTGGGTTTTTCCAAAATGTTTTTTGTCGTTTTGATCCACTTTGGCGTGTGTGCAATTTTACTTTGTTTTATTTGTTTGATAGATGATATAGGATTTGTATCCTATGACATATATATATAGTATTTGTTACAAATACATTTTGACATATTTTATCTATTTTTATTTTAAATCTCTCGCAGTTACTAATAAGTGTTTCCTGGTATGGTGCTGTTTTATGCATTTTAGAATTTTTTTATTATAATCATAATTACTTTTGTTTGGAGTATGTTCTATTTTGAAAGAAAGATAGATTTGTGCATTTTAAATTTTTGTTTATTATTTTTGTGGTGGAGTATGTCTGTATTGTCAAATAATATTTCACTACATCGTGAATGTGGACAGGAATATTCGTTTAAATGTTTTGCAATCGATGATATATCGGAAATGTAAGCCTAATTTATATGTTTGTTGTCGTGTGACTAATATATATATATATATTTTAAAGGACATTCAATTTGATATACAATGTTTTAGTGTAAACGCTAGTTGGTTGAGAGGATTTATTGATTGTATTAAATCATGTACTACAAAAAATTCAATACAACTCTCTGAATCATCTGCATTAACTCCTATCCATTACGAGTTTAGTAATAATGTTCTAAAATATCTGTAGTGTTTAAAATATCTAAATGGTAATTTTGGAAGAAAAACAATAATCTAAAACCTTTAAAATTTTAGGTGTTATACAAATTCAAAAAATATAAATTAAGGAAACTCCCTTGCACCATAAAATTTAGAAATCGGCGTATCCTTCTAAAATGTAATGCTCAAAACTCGTAACGGTTTAACTACAAGGGATTCATAACTAAAAGATGTTCAATACGGACAACTACATTACCTATATCTTAAAAATAAAGCTTTCATGGGGATCTTACATAAGATTGAAAGCACTTGAGAAAATGAAACTAATGAAAATAACTGCAGCATCTTTCTTGCTGTTTTTAATAACCATGCCAGATAACTTATTTACGACTGCAATAGGATTAAAATAAAATAAATAGACACATGTTTTAATTATTTAACCAAATATGATTGATTGTAGACATCTTGCATATATATATATATATATGCGTGAGTGTTTCTGTGTGCAACAATTCAGATACAAAAAAATATACATATAAAAAGATAATAAAAATAATCACACAAAGTTTTTTTCTTTATTAATGCGTTCGTTCTTTGATGGACTTTTTCAAATATTGTTTAAACATTTTATTTCAATTGTATTTACAAACAGAAGTAAAACTAGCCTTTATATTGTTTGGATTTTTCGACCACAATATTCTTCAAGATTACTTCTAAAGTCTAGATTAACTACGGAAGATAGTAAGTGATACAGTCTAAAGCTTAATAAATTTTGAAACGCTAATGAAATTTATGTTTCTATTCATAGTACTTGCTAAATAAAATCCTTAAATTTGCTTTCAGAATGTCCAATCGAGGACGAAACGACTCAGTAAAGAAAACTGTTCGCTTTGTATTCTTTTTTGTGTGTGTTGTGTGTGTGTCTGTCTGCCTTTCTGTGTGTCGGTTAGGGTTGGTGTGTCGGTTATTGTTGGTGTGTCGGTTGGTGTTGGTGTGTCTACTTGTGTGTATATCGATGTATGTACTTGTGTGTATGTCGGTGTGTGTATTTTCTCTGGGAGTGTGTTTGTCTGTGGGTCGTTGAGTAGACTTGCGAACTCCTGTGTTGCAGAATGTGCTTCTGCAGCTTTTAGTTCCTGGCATTTCCGCTCTAATTCAATGCATTATGAGTGTTAGCCTAGAAAGGCGCCAGAATTTTTTTTCTCAAAGTGCCTCCATACTTTGATGCCTCGGAAGAGAAAAAATTATAACATCATGACGGAAAGTAAACAGGCGTATATTAATGATGTAGATGTCGTTGAAAAGACTGACAAGAAAAAAATGGCTGCAAAGAAAGCTGCCGATTTTGCTGAACTTAAAGAGATGATGGGCAAGTGTATATGGAAAGAAAAAACATTAGCAATGATAATCGATAAAAAATATTTTTTGAAAGGTAGAAAGAAAATAAAAACATAGAAGATGAGAAAAATATCGAAATAAACAAAAAAATTAAAACGTTCATCGAATATGACGACGGCGAATCCAAATAAACAGCAACTAGAAATTAAGAAAACCAGGAAAATGCAGAAGAATTTCATAAGTAAGCAAGAAAGAAAACAGCAATAAGAAAAGTAAGTTGCATAATATCAAATTTATTTGCTTTTTACGGCTTACCAACATTTTGAGTGTATTTAAAGCCGAAAATTATTTTTGGATCGCAAAATATTTTATTCTAGTAATATTCTTCTACAAGTATTACTATTAAGCCCATAGGTGGGGAAAAAGATGTGAATTCATACTCTTTCCCAAGAATGTTTGCCACGTAAGTGAATATAATGAACCCGACTGGATTTCCAACTGATTTTTCATTCTGAGGAATTATCCATTCGTACATCTAAACACATAGAATTCACCATTCTAATTACACACCCAGTTCAACGTTGCTTAACTTCGATGGGCGCAAACCGGTGCTTTAACCCGATATGACTATAAGCTGCATGTTGTCAAAACAAATATTTATAAATCCAAAAGAATATATATATATATATATACTCATCCTCCAACAGTCCTGCTAGACATCCGATTGCTTCTAGACGGGATTAAAACTTGACCGATTTGACATCTTCTTCTTCTCTTACTATGTACCATGTCCCTTCAGGATGGAGGCGATCATGGCTTTCCACCTCTCCCTCTTCTTGGTAGCTCTTAGCACACTTTCTCCTGTTACCCCCCCCCCACAAAATCTCTGCTCTGCTATTCACCTTCTCAGACCCTTCAAATATGTTATTTGCTGCTTTCTCCTGTCTCTTTTCACCTTTATCTAACCTGTGAGTATCAGATTCTCCAAGACTATTTTCCTCATTACATGTCCCAAGAACTTCAGTTCTTTTTCCTGATGGTCTGTATTAATTTCCTTTTCGTTTCTATCGTTTCCAAAACCTCATCATTGCTTACATGCTCGAGCCATGTTCTTCGCAGCATCCTTCTGTAGAACACATTTCAGTTGCTTCAAGTTTTTCCTTCATATTCGATTATATTGTCCAGCATTCTCTACTATATTGAATGACAGACATCACAGTATTCTCTTCTTTGTTTCTAGCAAAATTTTCCATTCACTTAATACTTTGCTCAGCTTCTAGAATGCGTCCTTGTCTATTCCAATTTGCCTTCGGATCTCTGTGTGTCACTTTACATCTTCCGTTAGACACTTCCCAAGTACTTAAAATTTTTACTTGCTTGATTTTATTATCCCTAACCTGTAATTAGCATTTGGGCTCTTTCGTTTGTTGATGACTATACAATCGGTTTTCTTGTAATTTATTTGTAATCATTTCTTTTGACTTTCTTCATCTACCTTTTTAATTTTTTTTTTTTTTTGTAGTTTTCTTTCCGTGTCAGCACTGTATCATCTGCGTATCTTATGTTGTTCACATTGTGACCACTAATGACGAATTCTGGCATAACGTCTCGCTGTACAAGTTGAATCAATCTGGTGAAAAGACATATCCTTATCTATCATTGTATATCTACTGAATTCGTTTCCTGTCCGTATGCCGGTAGTTTGCTGCCAATAGAGGTTCTTTATTAATATGATGTCTTTACCAAATATGTCGAGGTTGATGAGACTGTCTATCAATTCCTTGTGGCGTAATTTGTTGAAATCCTTGGCATAGTCTACAAAACACATGTACTTTTTTTCAATTGTATCACCCTTTCTGATTACATCGTAAGCATAAATATAGTATTCCTTGTTCTAGTTTCTTTGACAAAACCGCACTGTTCTTGTCCTGCTTCCGGGCTGAGGCTGCTTCGCTCTCTATTCATCAGAATTTGCACAATTAGATTCGTTATGTGGCTCACTAAACTGATTGTTCGGTGGAGTTCGCATTCGATTGCGGGTGGCTTTTTAAGCAGAGCTACGAAAATTGATTTCTTATGTCATCTGGTATTACACCACAGTTGTCGACTTTATTTGTTTTTTCCGTAATTTTATCTATGCCAAAATCTTATACGGCTGTCAATATCTCTTACAATGGCTTCTGGTCCAGTTGCTTTGTTGCTATTCAGTTTGGCCATTGCAGCTTTCATTTCCGATTTTAATGTTTCCAGTTCGTAAGCATCATATTGTGCAATCAGTTGCTCTCTGTTGTCGTGGAAGTGATCTTTTATATATTCTGACCATCGCTGGAGTATTCCCTATTTCTTTAACCCTCTAGGGCCATTCGTATCATATTTGATACAGTATTTCCCTATAAGGAAACATTTGGTATTTCCCTATAAGGAAACATTTGGTATTCATTGACTGAGCAGTCAGTACTGCTTTCATTTGAAATTTATAAAATATTTCTCTTAAAAAAATTTTCAGGAAAATATTTCTTTCAAGGCTTGTTTTCATACTGTATCAAATATGATACGAATGGCCCTAGAGGGTTAATGTGATCTTTCCATCCTTGGATTTTATACATCTGGTTGATTAGTATGTTCTTTGTCCTGTCAGTTCTCTTATTTCTTTATGCAGTTCTCTTTTATTATTCCTGCTCAATTTCTCTACGTCGGTACATTTGTTGTTGAGCCATTCCTCTTTAGCCTGTCTGCATTTGCTCCTTATTTCCTTGTGAAATCACCTGTTTTCCGTTTCATGTCTTGAAATTGTTTTCTGCCTCTTTTGTATTATGTCAATAATCTCTTCAGCCATGCACTCGTTTTTTATTCTTCTGCGTACGGCTTCCTCTGAGATCATATTGTTTGCTGATGTCACTAGCGCTTTTTTAAGTGCGTCCCATTTCGAATGTTTATTTTCAATTTGTTCTTGGTATTTGTTTCTCACAGTGTCATTATATTTTTCTGTAGGTCGAGGTCATTCAGGAGCGTGTTTTATTGTAGTCTGGGTGCTGCCTTAGGCTTCTTTAGTCTCTGAAGTTTCACCCTAAGTTTGCAGATAACTTGAAGATAGTTGCTTCCACAGACGGCACTAACAGAAGACGGAAAGTGTGACACAGAGATCCGAAGCCGAATTGGCATGGAGAAGGAAGCATTTCAGAAGTTGAGTAAGGTATTAAGAAACAGGAAAATTTCGATAGAAACTCGGATTAGAGTACAGGATTGCTACGTGATGTCCGTCCTTCAATATGGAAGTGAATGCTGGATAATACCAACAAAGATGAAAGAAACTTGAAGCAACCGAAATGTGGTTCTACAGAAGGATGATGCGAATATCATTGATCGAGCATGTGAGCAATGATGAGGTTTTGAAAATGATGAAACCAAAAAGGAAATTAATACTGAGCATCAGGAAGAGATAGCTGAAGTTCCTGAGATACGCAATGAAGGAGGACTTGCAGAATCTGATATTAACAGGTCAAATAGAGAAAAAAAGAAACAGGGGAAAGCAACGGATGACATATTTGAAGGACCTAATCAGATAGATGACGGAACGAGGATTGCATGATGTAACAGGAGAAGGCGTGCTCAGAGACACCAGGGATAGGGAAACGTGGAAGGCTATGATCGCCTACGTCCTGAAGGGACAAGGCACACAGAAGATGAAGAATCGATTTAGTTTTCGTGTATCCTCCTAGGCTTCGCCATGTTCATAAACATGTGGGGTATTCTTGAAACCAGGTGTTGGCCATCACCTAGTCATTCGACTTACACTCCTGGACCCATCTTTCTCCCTGCTTGTTGTGGATTCCTAATCCAAAGTTTTTAATTGTCTCTACTTCCCTCTTCTTGCCTACTTTGGCATTCAAGCCTCCCATGATTATTTTACTTTCTTGGCTTTTACATTGATCCTTGGCATTGTCAACAATGAATTAAAAAGATTGCATTTCTTTCTCAGTGATTTGAGATGTTGTTGCATGGACGACTACGATGGCTATGTTGAACGGTCTCCCTTTCAGTTTGACCAGAATAACTCTTTCAGAAATCTGGCATTATCTCAGAACGGTTTTCTTCATTTCTTTGTTCAGTATTAAGCCGACAGATTTTTGGTTTTTTACCTCCGGTGTATATGATCCTGTTGTTGTTGCTGCTGAAGATTCCCTTGTTTGGCCATCTAGTTTAGCATATACCCGGAATTTGGATGTTCAATCTGCAAATTTCGTGCTTGACATTCTCTAGTTTACCACAGTTGTTCAGCATCCTGATATTCCATGTTCCTAGGGTAAATCTTTCTTTGTTGTGCATTGTCGCAGGATAACGGTCCAGAGACACCTGTTGCTCATGTCGTTCGTTTCCGGGCGAGGGACGCATTTTTCTAAAATGTATCCACTTTACGCCGTTGGTGCTAACACTCTCTGGATGACAGTCATCTGATACCTGTTGCCCATGTCAATCCTTACCGGCGGAGAGTTACTTCCTTTGTAATTAACCCCCTTCACACCTTTGGGTTTCATATATCAATGTTAAAAATCTATGATTGTCCGTGGGATAGAGAATGGAGTGGTAACCCGTTGTCTTCTCCTCGGTGACTTATCGAGGCACTGCCTCACGTTAGCTGGCCGTAAAGACCTTAAGAGTTCCTTCGTCTATGTAGGCTTAATTTTTTTCTTACCGGCTTGCGAACATCCCGTGAAAAAACAAAATTAACGGCTAAGAGTGGGAGATGGAAGAATATAAATATTAGGTACGTACTTAGTATAAGTTAAAATGACTAGTCATATAAAGAAGATAATGCAGATTCCCCAGATTATTATTTCTTTACCAGTAGATAGACAAGGCTTAAAATGTTCTTTGAATTTTCGAAAACACTTCAAAATTCATTTGATAACTTGACCGACCAATCTTCATTTTAAAGGGATATATATATATATATATATATATATATATATATATATACTTCAAAATTCATTTGATAACTTCACCTACCAATCGTCATTTTAAAGGGATATATATATATATATATATATATATATATAAGAACCCAGAGAAAGAGAGAATCAAAGAGCAACAGGGTGGAGGGTGAAAATACAACAATATGCAATATTTTACATTAAAAACTCAATATTAGATTTTAAATTAAACTTTAATCTCTTTTTGTTAGAAACTATTGAAAAAAAATCTATAAAGGAAATATAAAACAAGACAAAACATTGAAGATGAGTGAAACGGAAATATTTTTAAACTCGTCTCAACTTTCAAAAGACAACAATGTCTGCAAAACAAAAGATTAGCATTTCGTTAACAGTCAACAGAAAAAGCTTAAAATTTCTTTGAATTTTCGTAAATATTTCAAAGACATTACCTTTACAATCTTTTAATAACTTCAGCAACCAACCTTCAGTTTAAAGAAGTATATATATATATATATATATATATATATATATATTTATTTATTTATTTATATATATATATATATATATATATATATATATATATATATATATAAGGACCCTGAGAAAAAGGGAAACAGACAGCAACAGGAAGGAGGTTGTAAATACAACGCCATGCAATATTTTACATTAAAAACATAATTTGAAATTAATTTATTTCTGTTAGAAACGGTTGAAAAAATCTGAAAAGAAAAAATTGGCGCAGTGAGGAGGGAGGCAGATTTTAGTGTGTTATATACATAATGTAAACAAACAGCAGTAGCCAAGAGTGTTCAATTCATTGCTGAAGAAAAACACGTAAACATATATATCTAAAATTAATGCTGAATCTGTGTCACATTGTTCGCAAATGCATATGTAAATGTATACGTATGTCTTTGTCTTGTTCATAAACAAATTATGTATATTTATACAGTGTAATATACACACAAGCACATGCGCACAAAAAAAAACACCAGGCTTGAATGAGTTTGACATAAAACATCGAAATAATACATCTCTCATTTTCATTTACACTATTTACATTGTTCGGACTGATATCTTCATCTTTGTTGACATATTCACGACGTTTCGACCGTTAAGAACTCTGATGGGAATTTTGAACCGAACTCATTATTGCGTCCACTGGAGTAGACTGTTCTAGTTCCACATGACCAATGATACATGACAACGTTTATAAAAGCGTTGGTGGAAGTAATCCAGTGACTTGATCTAAATAGCTGTGAGTTCAATACCTGGCTACAGCAGAGGCTAACAAAAACTTAGAGTTGAATTACTAAAGGAAAATAACTGAAACTGATATATGTAGAACGGTTATGTCACGCGGATATAGAACAATCAATATAATTTAAATAAAGATTTCGGTTCCTAATTCTAATCACTTAAATAATTCAGAGTGTAAAATGGTGGAAACGCCGTAACAGCAAAGACGATGACAACAGTCCGAACGTTGTAAATAGTTACAATATTACATCTCAGAAATATATACAGAAGATAATTCGAATTGACACATTTTTCTTAATTTTTATAATATAGCAAAGATAATGACAACAGCCCGAACCGTTTAAATAGTTCCAATACGTCGTCTCAGAAATATACACAAATAATATATTTCAGCACTGAGTCAATCATAATAATCTCTACATTGTATATGTAATAAAATCTTAATTTTGGAGACAATAAAAAACTCCATTTTAAAATATAATCATAAGACGTTATTAAACATTTCGAAAATTATTGGATGAGAAACGGAATTATATTTAACCGTTTCTTTTTTTTAATTAAGAAATGTTTTATATTTGTCATTGAATTGATTTATATACATACACTTGTGTAAAGATGCAGACACATAATTTTAACTAAATTGAAATAGACATTCTTGTCATGATGGTTAATTTATCTTGCAAATTTACCTTGGGTAACATGAACGATTACAGAAGGGCTCTTTAAAGTTTAATTTAAGACTCTTGTACTTATGTAATCTACTAGCAGTATACCCCGGCGTTGCTCGGGGGTAATGAAAGCTTTAAAACTAATCCATGATCCGGGAGCTCAGACACAGTCTAAAGTACATTTGTGTGAAGTTTGATGAGAATCGGATAAAAATTGTGGGTTTGTATAAAGGACCTAGATAAACAGGCACACACACAAACGTCTTGCCTTATATATATATATATATATATATATATATATATATATATGATGTGGTTTCCGGCTTTCTCTTTTCCAATCTTCTCACTTTGTTCTTTTTTCAATTGGAGTAGATAGATCTATTTATCTCCCGGTTCACACTCCACCCAACTCTATTGAACAGGTTAAGAGGCTCATCCCTTGTTCCCTGTTTAGGATGTGGTTTTCGGCTTTCTCTTTTTCAATCTTTTCTCTATTACGTAACCCCTGCACATCAGTGGCGTTACCGCTTTGTTCGGGGTGTTACGATTAAAATATATATATATATTATCGATTTTCTGCAATATTGTAAGAACTGCAACCTTGAAACCTCTGAATATCGTTTCTTATGTCTTTCTCTATGAGTGTATCAAATTTGATTAAAATCTAACTACTCCTTCTATAACCCGATTTTTTCGATTATCGATTTTCGATATTTATCGGGGGTACAAAACCCAACTAAGAACACTCGCAGACGCTTATAGCACAACTGTGCAAATTATCAAGAAAATCGGTTCAGCCGTTTCAATAGGTAACGGACACACACACAGACACACTCACACACAGAGACTAAGTTCCATTTATAAATAAGTTTAGATTCTTCAAATAAGTGCAAAATTTTAAGAGACAAAATATTTTAAAAATTAAATCTAATCATTTTGCTACCAGTAAAACAATACGTACTGAACGATTGCTAGAAAAATTTAAGCAATAAATAACGATAAATATAATGACATTAAAAGCGATAGAAAGGCGTGTGATGAAAGAGAAAAAATAATTTGTTTCATAAGTGAATGTCTTAAATTGGTATGGAAAGCGTAAGAATGTAAAAATGATTAAGTACAAAAAGACACTCAGCAGGAATTAACCAAACGACTTGGATTTGAAAAATGCAAAAAACAGGTACAATGATATACCAGAAGGTTTACTAGAAAATAACTAATTTTGGGTTTAACAATCTACCCAAACACTTTCTCTACATACAATAAATAAAACTACTCATAAACTTATCGTAAACAAAAGTTTCATGTAATATTCAACGGAAAGTAGATCTGAACAGAAGTACAATGAAATTGTATAAATGTCTACCTTTCGTAAAAAGAAATAAAAACGTGAAAAATAGTTTTTTGGGGGAAATAATTCGACATATTATTGCTTAAGACAGGAATTATATTCAAGTGACATGTAAAACATGTTTTGTAAAAAATGTAAACCTATTCAAATAAACGTAAAAATGAAATTGCATGCGTTTTCAGTTTAGATGATGTTTTAAAAAAGAGAAACATATACGGCGCATGTTAGTATTTTAATAAATAACGGCAACGAAAAAATGCAAAAAATAAAATACAAGTTTACGATCAAAAAGAGAAAAACATGAAAAAATTTAGAAAATAACAACTACTATTTCAAAGGAAGATTCAACAAATAGCACAATGCAACTGTTAAATATATCATATTTTCACGCCAAAAGATATTTTATACAATTTACCTACAAACAACAAATCATATTTTTAGGTCCAGAATATTTAATGAGGTGGAAATAAGTCCTCTCAAAATGTATTTTATGATATTCACGTACGTCTATTTACGTTCACTCTTTTCTTTGAAACGTTCTGCAAAGTTTTGATTCAAGTCATATTTTGTTCATTGGTGGAATTCATTGAAATCTATCCTTCGTATACAGTTAGAAAAGATGCCATTTTAACACACTGATCTCCGTAACAATGCAAATCATATCGATTATTGCCAATAATGTAGCATTTCGACTACTAACATGTTCCTCTTGAAAGGAATCCCTCTTAGGAGTTCTCTATTAGGTATTCCTTGTCTTTTTGAAAAAGAACACAAACATGTTCTAATATTCCGACTTTAAAATTTTTCAATTAAGTGAAAAGCCTATTATACAATAAATGCAAACAATCTTATCGCCAAAATTGATATCATTTTGTTATTTTAATTGACAGGCCAATTAAATCGGCCTATCTATCTGTCGTAAAGCAATAACGTTAATGATTAAAAGCGAATTTACTCAATTTTAGAGTTAATTGATAGTGAAAGCGTAAACAGCAATGTCACTGTTAATTAAGGTTAGGTTTGAGGTATATATAAAAAGACTTGTTTACTTTAACTTTGGATTTTGTCAAGGAATATTCTTCCCTCACAAATGAAGAAAGAAATATATTAAACTCCAAACAATCGGTTTACATCCAAATCAATGAACAGTAAACAAAGACAAATTCCAAGGACCTGTTGGACATTATTATTGGCTCACCAGATTTTGCTGCCCATCGGATTTCGTAGGTCTATTTATCTTGCATACTCTAACTGCTCATAGATATGTTGATATAGCTGACATGGGTTATATAGAAACGATTGTTTTATTATTGTCTATAATTCTTTTAACTCTAACGTATTCGTAAATTAATAGATAGACTAATGAAAACTTCACTCTTAAAGCAATAGTACAGAGTAAACGAAAAATTACTTCCTAGATATTACTCTAGATTTAGTTAATAATGCATACTCACCATATCTTAAATACAATTTCTAAACATTTTACATACATTCTAAATCAAATCACCCACAATCTATTATTAAACATATACCCTACTCTGTTAAACACAGATTAAACAATAATTTCTCAACAGAAGACATTTCTATAAACACAGGCAATATCATAATACTGCCCTAAAAGCAGCGGCTACAAATGTGTTGACATTAAATATTATAAGAAATGTAATAATAATGCCAGACCCGACAGAAATAGAAAAATAATTCGGTACACACCACCATTCTAACCCAATAGTTGGTACTAAGTTAAGTAATAAATTCCTCGACCTAGTTCAGAAACAGTTCTTGACTAATGAATCCATTGGTAAAAACTTGAACAAGAATACACTGAAACTTAGTAATAACTGCCTTGATAATCTTGAAATGATAATAAAAAACATAATAAAATCCTAAAACAATATAACAATGTTAGTAATCAAACCACCATATTATAAAAAAACAACAACAATTAATACAAATATATGCCGTAACCCAATACTAACAATACTAACAATAATACAAATATATGTCGTAACCCAAACGAATTTTCGTTGGAAAATCCATGCCTTACAGATTTTAAAGTTTAGCAAACTACCATTTCCACTAAAAAAAAAAAATCCAACTCTAATCAAACATTATATTGGAAGTATTAAAAACACTTTCAAATCGCGATTGTATAAGCATAAACTATGCTTGAGTAATAAAATCTGTAGTAACTCAACTTAACATTCCAAATAATATTAGCAATTGAAATATACAAATAAAGCATATACAGTAAAATGGAAAATATTAACAAAAGCCAGAACATGGTAGCCGTTCCATGAGAAATGTTTTCTTTGCTTACAAGAAAAAATCCATGTAATAGAGTTTCCGAAAAATAACTTATTAAACGAATGTAATGAAATACCCGCTTTTTACCACCAGATGATAATTCACACTCTTAAAGATATCAGAAATAATCTCACACTGTTTACTGTATGCTATAATCTAAAATCCTACTCATTTTAGTTATTTATATATCTCTTAAACTTAAGCTTAATAAACTGTTACATCACTGTTTACTCTTACTTTCATTGCCAGTTAACTCTAAGTTCGAGTTGTTCTAAATTTAATGATTAACTTTATGCGTTTACGTCCGTTTCCTTTCATTAAAATTGTATATATATATATATATATATATATATATTAACAAAACCCTTTAAGACAAATATTTTATTATTTTAATTTCAATCTCGTCGCATCTCAAATAATATATTGACTACATATTTGCTCAATAATTATTTAAATTGATATTACTGACACTTCCTTTCCCCTGCCAATACAATCACATTGCTAAACTTTAATATCTCAGTATTAATTGGTCTATACCCACAAATCTTTTAAATTATAATAACCTCCTAATCCAGTACATTCACCTAATATCGTGGCATTTTTTTTTATTCTGAATTTCCTTAATATGATATATAACACCCCGATACTGAACCATATTTCACTGCCTGATGGTGGTGCACTGAGCTCCGAAACATGATAGCCTTTGAGTTGCAGTATGCTATTATTATAAGAATAATATTAACTTCTTTTATGTGCCATGTCCTTTTAGGACGTAGGCGATCATGGCTTTCCACATCTCCCTGTCTCTGGTGGCACTTAGTACGCTTTCTCCTGTTGCATCATGCAACCTTCGTTCCGTCATCCAACTGATCAGGTCCTTCAAATATGTTATCCGCTGCTTTCCTCTGTCTCTTTTTTCCTCTATCTGACCTGTTAATAACAGGTTCTCCAAGCCCTCCTTCCTTGTCATCAGGCAATGCTAGTTTATTTTTGTGAAAATGATTTTAATTTTCCTAGTCAATAAAAAGTAACTTTATATTTCATGTATGACTGACTGGTCAGGAGGCCTGACTTACCTCATTGTCATTTTTTTGTCTTTGGGGTTTGGTTAAAGTATAAAGTCGTCTATAAGAAACAAGGTACGTGTAAAACATGAAGGCCGAACACAAGTAATTATGTCTTCCATACCACAACATTTCCTGGTGAAATCAGTTAACACGTTTCATGAGCTCTTGAAGAAGCTGATAGCGATATCTCGTGCCCATATTGAATTGTAAATAAAAAACGCTTTCCTCTGAAACATTAGCTATTCATTGACCGAGCATATTCCAAATTCTAGTCATGTCACATTTGTTTACATACAAATGCAGTTATGAAATTTACGATATTATCTTTCCAATATGGAATAAATAGTAAAAAAATTTATTCTATTAATGGATAATTCACTTGCAAAAATAAAGAATTATTCTTACTATATAAACTGTTTTCATTTTGAGTAACACACAAATGGTGGTAAGATCTAAAAGAAAATTCTCCAAACAACCATGATGAATTTACTTTAACGACATGAACAAAAGTATGCAGACCAGAGACTGACTGTTTTGGTATTATAAGTTACAGCATAGTTTACCAATATAACAAGTAAACCTTCTTGGAATATATGTTCTTTTAGTGAAATATGGTTTTGCAGAAGGATGCTGAGGATACTATGAACAGAGCACGTGTGCAACGATGAGTTGTTGGGAAGTGATGCAAACAAGAAAAAACTGATAATAAATATCAGGAAGTGACAAATGAGTTTCACGTAATGAGAAAAGAGGGCCTGTTCGGATAAATGGAAGAAGAGACAGGCGAAAGCAGCGCGAGACGTACGTGTTAGGTCTGAACAAATAGGGAGCGCAGCTTGGAAAAGATACTAATAGAATAAATATTGAGAGCCACAAGAGACAGAGCCAAGTGGAGGGCCATGATCGCCTACGGCCCTTGAAGGGACACAGCACATGACGAAGAAATAGTGAAAGTCACTCTCTAGGTTAATAATTCATGAGAGACGTCAGCAATAACTAGGGAATCGCACACAAGTTGACTACCAACCACACACACAAACATATATATATATATATATATATATATATATATATATATAAGTTGTTGGCTGTAGCCAAACAAATAAGGGCACGAAATAAACTAAATCTCATACTTACAGGCAATTTAATGATGGAAAAATAAAAAATAAGAAACATGAAAACGACTGACCCGTTTCTATCCCAAGCTTCATCAGGATCGACTAGGAATTTAATTCATCCGTTTTAAAATATTTAAAAATGAAGATGAATGGACATGAATAAGGGAGTAAAAAAGGGGCAAGCACTAGATAATAATATGATGTAGTCCAAGTAGGCAATCTCCTTGTTTACAGAGAGACGGCCTCCTAGATCTAATGTAGAATGATTCCAATGCCTGCAAGTGAACCGTAGAGTGTGAACCAAATAAAACAAAAACTGGTTCACACTGAAGCCAGTCACACAATTTCTGCTACTAATAAGGTGTTCAGTAATTGCTGACCCGGAAGTGTTAACCAGTTGACTTAAACGGGCATCCGGTTTAAGAATACTTAATTGTACAGGTTGCTTAATTCTGCAATCTAAGCGTTGTGACGTCCTTCTTATGTAATCATTACCATAACTACATAATACAAATAAACTTATAAACAATAGATGAAATATGATGGAGAGGAAGTAAGTCTTTTTGGATAGATGGAAAAGCAGAATGAGTACCAAAATTAATTCTAATTTGAGCAGAGAAATAACAAGAGCTAACTGCTGTAGAAATTCGACTAGCCAAAAGCTCACCACGCGAACCAAGCTCTAAATAAACTGGGCATTTTTCCACAATATGCGGCTTGTCTTTACGAAAAGATATATATTTATATGTGAATAGGTTTTTATTTAAGTAAGCAGTTTTTGTTTCAGTCATGTCGAATTTGACATTTCATGGCGATATTATTGTGACATCTTCACTCTCCAGAGAATTTTTTTTATCTGTAACTGAATGAATATAACTTTGAACAGTCATTGGGAGCTATGAGTGCGTAGGTGATCTAATGGCTAGCGAAAACGAAAGCAGAAATCACGTCTTATGGTTCCTGTACGATTACTGAAGTTAAGCAATATCGAGTTTAGTCAGTATCTACATGGATAACACCTTAGAATTTCCAGGTAGTGTAAACTTGGACCCATTGAAATAAAAAAAAACTTCTAGATTGTGTAATCTTGGATATGTGAGGGTGTAATAGATAATGGCTCGGAATATTTAATCGGAGAACCAAGTTCCAAATACTATTGGGAGATTTATAAATTACCTCTTTTCTTCCCAGTATGACTTGTACCACTAAATTCATTATCATCGCCTTCTCAAAAATAATACACTGTACGAAATATTCCGACTCCGGCATAAAACAACGAAGAGAAGTTGACATGCCGCTAAACACATAAAAAAAATACCAACAGCCACAAATCGACAAGCCAAGTCTGAATACTAGTGTAATTTTTTGCATAAATTTTCGAACAAATAACGTTCGCAAAGGGTATGGATAATTCTGCTCTTCCTTATCCAGAGATGATATAAATAGCAGTCGGGACTAGCTAATCGGTGTGGGCGACGAATCAACTAGAAAGAAAACTCTAAATAAAAAACCTTATGTCGCTTGACTTGGTCCATCTTATATAATTTCTTATTACTAAAAGTGCAAATAATACAACTGTTTGGTAGACATGGCTGTTATCTTCAACAATGTAAATAGCGTCTACCGGCTTTTACAATTTACATATAATAGAAGAATATATAAATCTCAGCAAAGATCGACATTTTATTTTTCATACTTGCGAAACTACCTTTTACGTAGCGATGCTTTTGCCGTTAAAAATTCTTCAACAAAACAGTTCTATCTCTGAATTTGCTTGCTCACTGAAAGAATGTAATTTTTATAATAGAGTTTAGTAAGATATATGCTTTAGTTATACAAACACTACATTATCGCACGGATTAATTTGCTATTTATCTAATAATATTTCAATCCAAATTTCCTTGCTTATTATCAGCCAACATAACAATAAACCATAAGAAATCCTACAAATTCTTTGCGATAATAGAAAAAATACTATATTATATAAACTGGAAAAGCACTAAGTATAAATGATACAACCCAACATCAAAAAGCATCTAATATTTGAACAAACAGATTAAATATACGGAATAAATAATTTTTAAACATCACAAGACAAAACGAAAAGGCACGCAACGACAATACTCAAAGAAAAACGACATGAGGGTTGAGACGAATATTTAAAAAAAGCTACTTGATAGAAGTAACAGTTAGTCAAGTGCCATACGTGATACACGTTTTGGGCAATCATGTCTCAAAAGAAACATGACAGAAGATTATCCCGCAGTAGATTGCCATTGCTTTCTGCAGTGAACTGGTTACCAGCCAATGCAATAGAACCCAATCCGTCCTATTATTTAACCCATAACTGGAGAGAAGAGACGGATTAATACCTTCCCAAGGGTATTTGTGCATAAGGTGAATGCTAGGAATTTAACTGGAATTCGAACCCGGCTTCCCGATTTGCCGTTCCGAGCCGAAATCCATTGCCCCACAACGCACCACAATAAAACAAACTGATTAATAATGGATTATGAAAGCTGATACTACCCAAACCTTGCGTAATTTATACTTAAATGTTCTCTGAGGTCTAGGAAACTGATCTAAAATATAAAAGAAATCAACAAAATAATGCTTCGCAAAAATATTCGATGAACTCAAACCAAATATAAATAAGCAAAAACTTGCTGTCTAAATATAAAAAATATAAACGGGTTATGATCAAAAAGTATCGGGACTGTTGCAATGATAATGGAACTTAATTACTAAATTAAACTTGCTGTACACCCATACTAAGTTATAACGTTCTTCTTTGTATACAAGTGTTTCTAAAGAAAGTGTGTTGCGTGGTTGTCTCATCACATCACAGATCTTCCATTAATGTTCATAGATTGCTTAGCCGGTTTGGGCTAAGAACATTATTTAAGTCCGACGGCCACCATTTTCCCAACATCTCGTCGTTTGCAACTTGTTCCACTTCAAAAACGAAATGTGCGTTTGAAAGTGAAAATATCTGAAGTCGTCGAGAAAATCCAAGAGAATGTGACGAGACAGTTGCTCATTATACACAAAAAGTTAATTCTACGAATGCTACCATCAATAGGAACGTTACTGGATAAAGTGTCTGTTTCAGTCTTTGAATGAAAATGAATACGTAATTGATATATGCTGTAATTTTTATATATATAGCCTAGGCCCCGCTACGTTCTAAACAGACCGCATATATATATATATATATATATAGCGCCCATAGCTCAGCGGTAGAATCGCCGACTGACGCCAATTTGGTCGGGTTTAAATCCTGAGTAAAAAGCAATCGGCTGTCTAGCCGTGCTGATGAGCTGTGATACAGCGAAACAGATATGTCTACGGATGACTATATATATATATATATATATATATATATATATATATATATCATAAGTTAATTTTTGTAACAATATTATGAAGGGAACTTTTGGTAACTGGGTATTAGCGATTTATATTTCAGTATCTTCGCGTAAAGTCAACGTAATAAACGAATCCTTGGAATAATACATAATAATGCTTTCGGAATAATTCATTCGGAAACAGTCTTTTCAATGACGAACAACACTAGAATAATGCACAACACAGAACACATTTAGACTTCTGTTCGATGCCTTTTGTACTAAATATTCATGCTCACATAATCCCAGTTGCGCATTTCAATTAATGGTTTACGTTTGTTTCCTGGATGTCCGTGTTAAAACATACGTGTCCGTATCGACACTGGTTTCCTAGATAATACCTCACTTTTTGAGCTGACTCCTTCTGGTCTTTTTTTCACTGGTGTTTGTATATTTTAGTGTTGATTCCACATTTAAAAAATCTGTCGTAGTTCTTTTTCTTTTGTCGTATTACCGCGGTTCAGTAATGCCTGGTGACATAGCTGTGTCGAATGTATTGTGTATTACTTCAAGGGGAAATTCTTGACTGGAACCTTCCAAACCAGTGTTTCTACAACTTAACTGGTGTGGGCTACTTTTATCATCACACTTTGGTTCCAGCACCATGTAAGTCATTCGACCGAACCATTTTTTTTTCTTTTAAATTCTTTGCCTCTTCGGTGCATTCTAAAAATATTTTCCCAGGTTAAAGTAATTATTTAAAAGGATATTTCTTTGATGTTTTTGCCTTCCGTTATGGCAGTATTTTGTTCAACACAGACTTAATTTTTCTAGCGAACATCAATTTCACTGGCAATATTCCAGGTTTACTTTAAGAATTTAGCGTAATTTTGGAAAGGCTCAGAAATTGCTGAAGGATTTCTTCATCTAACTCCCCTTCGTTTATTTTCTAAGTGATTGTTAAACTTGTTAACAAAGAACTTTGATTGTCCGTTCGATCTCGGATGATACGGGGCGTTGTAATACGTTGTATCTCTTAAGACTTGCAGAATAACTTTTTAAACCATATATACACCCTAACAGATGAGTTTCGGTTTGTAAGAAAAGAAATTCTCATCCATGTAATAATTTATGGAATTTTTTCATGACAAAATTTACAGCCAAACCTTTTTTTTTTCGCTCAGGCAGCATTAACGACCTTTCTCAGCAGCTGTTAACAACCTGGAAGCATGCGCTATTAGTTTAGTTGTTCCATCGTCATATGTATGCAATATTACTGCGCCAATTCTCGAATCATTTTCATCTGATGCAACAACAATGTTTAATTTGGGATCAAAATGTGTTAGTGATAAGTTAGATGCTAGGACTTTTCAGACGCACGTTGACATTTATGTTTAAATCCATTTAACGCCTTTCTTTAACAAGGCAATTGAATGTGCTATTCTTAACACATGCATATTATCTATATATATATGACAGTAGTTTGCAAATCCTATAAATGCTTGCCATTTCGCTAAATTGGTCGGCGTGGGCATATCTTAATTGTGCTCGATCGGGCAAAATCTGGTTGTCAACCCTTTCCGTCAATAATTTGTCGCAAATATTTCATTCTGGGCATAAATAACTTACATTTTTCCGTTACTGTAATAGTACCTTGTGGGGACAATATTTACTTAGTTGCAGAACGAATTGATTGGCAGGTCCCAAAAATTAAATAAGGCAACGCAATTCGCTTTTTTTTGTTTATCCAAAGAAAACATATAGTAGGTGAACTCACCTAAAAATTTAATTACTTTCCTGAAACACCACTAGCAACTATTTCCATAGTCAACAAACTAGGTTTACCCAGTTTCCTCCATATTTTTTTGTTAATTATATCAATAACGGACTCATTACCTAATTGTAATTTTATTTTTGTATTGTTAATCGTTACAAAAACTATTTTGTGTTTGGAGGTGTTTTGTTCGAAATATTGCTAAGTTTTTCTTTCTGCTTGTTAAGTTTACCCAATGTATTTATTTTGTTTCCCTCTCCCAGTTTTTGGATTTGCAACAAGTACTGTTTTAACCTTAATCTTCAACATTGGTAGCATTATTTGTTTCTAAAACAACAATCACCTTTAAAATGCTTACCACCACAACCGTGGCAAGTATTAGGTAATTTTATGTCCTAATCTTTCACATTGGTAGCATTTTTTGTTTTTAAAAAAAAATCTCTTTTAAAATGCTTAACACCACATCCCTGGCTAGTATTAAGTATTGAAAGGAGTTTATCCTATCTTTTCCTGTTTCGCTCAGAGTTGAAAAACATATTTTTCCTTAGACGGTCAAACGCTCTGTATTTGTGAAATATCTCTCCTCAATGATTGCACAATTACCTTCTAAATTCACCATACGCTGACACTCTCCAGCTGTTTTAAGAATTAAATATGAATCCATTTCTAGTTTACTCAGAATTCTGGAACTTATTTCCGCGTCCTTATTTGAAGTTAAGCCCTGGACGAATATCAGACATTTAAATAAGTCGGAAGTTAACTCATTTAATTTAAACTTTTGATATTCTCAATTAACATGTCCTGCTTAACTGAGAAAATCGTCATCGTCACACTTTACTTGGTTTAGACAATTTCCCCGTGCATTAATTAATAAAGGTTATATCTCCCAAAATTTTAATAATATCCCATGAGTTTCCTCAAAATATACTTGGCCTGGTTTTTGCGGCAAAATAAAATTTGTGATTTTTCATGTTCGCAGGAGACATTTTTTTCAAGAATAGTCAGACTTTTTTTCGTCATTCAATGCGAACAATCCATTTAAAAATCCCTTCGTATCTTCTGTAATACGTTTATAAAATTATTCCTTCGTCTGGATTGTATACAAACCTGCGAATGAAATTCGTAATAAAGTCTGGAGTGAATGAATCAGACGTTTTTTGTCCTCCACCGTTTTCTTAAACAACAATTCAAAAAAATGTGTAACTGAAAGTGCCGTTCAAGTTGGTCTTTTTGTTGTTATAAATGTAATTCTTGCTGTTGCTTTTGCAGCACGAACATTTGAAGCATAAATGATTTCAGTTCGTCCATTGTCCTTATATTCCGCTGAATATTTGAATTTTTACGTGTAGTAGACGTTTTTTCTCTGTAATCTACGTAGAAGATCAGAACAAGAACTTTGTCGCCATTTTTATCAAGCTAGTTTTTTCGTAACGTTATTCTCAGAGAAAACTTTTTTTTTTAACTCGCAATTAGCGAGTTATAATATTTCGGTGTCTTCGCATAAATTCAACGGACTAAACGATACACAATAATTCTCTCGGAATGATTCTAGTAATTTACTCAGAAACAATGTCTTCAATGACGCACAACACCGGAATGATGCAAAACACAGAACACACTTAGAAGTCTGAGTGCTTTATAAACTAAATATTTATGGTTACATTATCCCAGTAGCACAATTCTTTTAACTGTTAAGTTCGTGGCCTGGCGATCCTTGTTCAAACACAGTTGTCTTTATTGACATTTTCTTCCAACATAGCAATATATAATGACAGACACATAATCCACACCTAACCGCACGCTCTCGTGTGTGTGTGTGTGTGTGTGTGTGTGTGTGTGTGTGTGTGTGTGTGTGTGTGTGTGTTTAAGTGAAAGAGCCTGCGATTGTGCATCCTGGTGAGTGTTGATTTCTGTCTGTCATTTGTATACGATTTTTCTTTACGTGTTTCTTTAGTCCGTCAATTTAAACTTTCGGAAGTTATCAAATATCTAATTCTTGTCAAAAAATCCTTTTCTCAAATTAGCAAAGCAATCCTAAATCGTGTTCATTGCTACGATTCTGCGATACATGTCCTTAAACAGATTAATTAGGAATATTTTTGTTTAAGACATGTGGTCATTTTTCAGCCATTTTAAATTTTTCAGACAATTGAATTAAAATAACACCGACGTTACCGCTAATAATTTTTAAATATGTAAACTTATTTATAAATGGAATTTTGTGTGTATGTGTGTGTGTGTGTCTGTGTGTGCCCGTTACCTATAGACTCCAAAACGGCTGAACCAATTTTCTTGAAAATTTACACAGTTTTACTATAAGCGTCTGCGAGTTTTTGTAGCTAGGATTTGTGTCGAGGTACCTTCCGATAAATATCGATAATCGATAATAAAAAAAATCGGTTTAAAGAAGGAGTGGTCCAATTTTAATCAAATGTGATACACTCATAGACAAAGACAAGAAACGATATTCAGAAGTTTCAAGGTTGCAGTTCTTACAATAGTGCAGAAAATCGATAATGTTCTCAATTTCGGAAATCGACACCTCCGATATTCTATCGAATCTGATCAAAAACCGATATTCACCCATTAATATGACTCATTTTCTCCAATTTTACTCCCGATGGGTACGATAAGGTTTTCATGGACTTACTCAGGTTAGTTTATCCATGGATGACTTATTTGACTCCGATATTGGAAATCGATACCCCGATATCCTACCGGATCTGATCAAAATCAGTTTTTCAGCCCTTTTATTTTAGTTTTTGCTTCGGGTTTGGCTCTAAGTAGGTATAATTGTAGTTCTTAGTCTCAGCCATGATACCATTTATTTAGAGGACTTATTTAGCCTTTAAAATTCAGTTGACGTCGAAAAAAACTTGTTTGATATCGATACAAGGAAATCAAAATTTGACTTACATCCATTCATTTTTCTTTCAGTCTACGGTTTCGCTTGAACTGGAAACAACTATTGCTTTTTAGTCTTTCGTGCCAACGTCCAGGACCATGGATTAGTTTTAAAGCTTTCAATTACACCCGATCAACCCCAGGCTATACTGCTAGTTATACCTAAGCGTGAAATAAAGAGCAGAGAAAATAGTAAAAGATGTACGACGAATTTCATGTGCAAAAGAACTTTGAAATCATAATTTATGAGTGTATAAATTTATTTACTTATTTTGTATGTAACATTTAGTCATTTCTAATATTTGTGTTTATATATTGTGTGAATGATTACAGAATAAAAAAAAGCTTAAAATAGAATAATTATTTGAAAAAAAAACTATGACAGAAATAAGTATAATACAAAGATATTTGGCACTTAATTGCCCATGAAATAAATTCTAATATCCATGCAACTCTCCTATTTTGATTAAGATTAGCCGATCATATCTAGAAAAAGACATGACTGACTGGGAAGAATATATTCCCGCAGTAGCTTAATAATTCTGTAGTTGACTGATTACCAAAAAAGTCTCTAGAAACCTAATCTGTCCTGTCATTTAACGCATAGATGGAGGGAGAAAAGACAGATTAATATCTTCCCCAAATATATTTGTGCGTAAATGAATACATGAAATTCAACTTGAATTCAAACTCTTCTCACCGATTTCTCCTTCGGAGCTATTGTCCCCTGCACTTCAACGCACATTTCAACCAGTGAGGCTTAATTGTCGTTAGTAGTGTTACAATTATTCTTATCGTTTTTGCTAGTCTGTGAGGTGCAGTTCTTTTTCGAAAGCGACCTATCATACCTGGAATGTACAGTGTTCGCTATAGACTGCCGAAAGCCATAACAAAGATTTTAACATCAATTACTGAAATAATCAATCGCACATTCCTTAAAATTTCAAGTAAACTCGGCCGGTTTACACTCCACCCACGTCTATTGAACAGGTGAAGAGGCTCATCCCTTGTTCCCTGCTTAGGATGTAGTTTCCGGCTCTCTCTCTCTTTTCCAATCTTTTCACTCTTACGTAGCCCCCTGCGCTTCAGTGGCGTTACTGCCATGCTCGGGGTGATATGATTAAAAAAATAAATAAAATAAATAAACGAGTACCCTTATAATAGTTTCTCAGAGACGAATGTCAAATCGTTTTTAAAAAATCCGTTTCAGACTGGCAAATAGAAGACAAAATCGGACAGGTAATTTCAGAAACGACTGTGCTGGAGAGGATGCAAACGAGAGAAAACCTTCTAATTAACCTCAGGATGAGACAGCTGAGGTTTCTGGGACACGCAGTAAGGACGAGGGGTTTGGAAAATCTATTACTCAAAGGACGGATAGAGGAAAACATACAGGAGAAAACAGCGAGGGACATATTTGATTGGCTTGAGCAAATGGTTGTCGGGGTGGATTTCGGGAGACATACCAAGAAGAAAAATATTAACATCAAGGGACAAGGGCAAATGGAAAACCATGATCGCCGACATCCTGAAAATACACGGCATATAAAGAAGAAAAAGATTTTGAAAAATGAAAACAAACTTGTGACCGCAACCATCAAGAGTTTTAAAATCAATTCCAGTAAAAACGTATTTCTCTGATAAAAGCCTGAAAATTGTGAACGTGCGGATGCTGGCAGATCGTGTCTGTTGTTAATTTGATTAGATGTCACCAGGCTATTAGAAATGCGACTGCGCAAGAGACTATAAGAAGAGACGAAGGTTGAAAGAATGAGTAATTTTTTTTTTTTTTTTTTTTCATTTAAAGAATAAATTTATTTTCTTGCTTGGGATATTTCCTCCCGGCATCGAAAGTACATAGAATCTAAATTTAAACAATGCACTTTTTCAATATATAAGCCTTGATGCACTGTTCGCAAGAGAATACAACGGTAAAATATTAGTCGTTTATCGATTGAAAGTTCTCGCCGACATCTTTGCGCGTTATTAGTAAAAAATAAAAATAATAATAATAATAAAAAAAAATAGATATACATGTGTCTTTGAAGTTTTCTTGACTGTTTACTGTTTGCGCGTGCCGACTCTTTAAGAATATTTTGTACAAAATTATTTAAGCAGAAATCCGCTCTGAACATAGAATGCGCTTTTTTTTTTGTGTTCGTGAAAAGTGTATCGTAATGATGTGGTAGGTAACCATGTCATAATGATGCAGTCAGGGTTAGCAAAATTAAAAAAAGATTTTGCAAAGATTTGAATGCACCGCTCCAAAGAGTTGATATTTGGAAACACTGTTCTTTTTTTTTTTTTTTTTTTTGGTGGTGAGATAACATCCAAACGAAAAATTCTACACCCCCACCAAAATACAAATAAATAAGATGGACTTGTAGTAGAACAATGAGTAAAATAAAACAGTTTGAAGGAGGCAATCTTCTTCTTCTTCTTTTTCCAGTGTCCATTCAGGACGTAGGCGACCATGGCCCTTCACATCTCCCTATCCCTGAAAGGCTCTTACTACGTTTTCTCTTGTTACCCTATCCAAAACCCGCTCTGCCATCCACTTGCTTAAGCCTGTCAAGTATGTTACGCTTTGCTTTCCATTTCTCTCTTTCCCTCTATCTGACTTCTGAGTATCATATTCTCCAAACCTTCCTTCCTCGTTACATGTTCCAAGAACTTTATCAGTCTTTTCATGTTGTTAAGTATTGGTTTTCTTTTCGTTTCTCACGTTCGGTCCATGGCCTGCTCAGCATTTTTCTATAGAACCACATTAAAACACAATATCTGTTCAAATATATATTCCATTGGGTTTATTATCAAAAATGTCTTTCATATTAACTCAGTCAGTAAAGTGACATACGTGATATACGCTTGAGCGATCATGCCTCGAAAGAGACATGACTGCCTGGGCAGGATATTTTCTGGCAGAAAGTCACCATTACTTTTTGAGGTAGACTGGTTGCCAATCAAGGCTATAGAACCTAATCTGTTCTGCTATTTAACCCATAGCTGGGAGTAAGAGCAACGGACTAATACCTTTCCTAAGGGTATTTGTGCCTGTGTGCATGCATTTTATATTACAATTCACCTAATCCAATACTCAGGAGCCACTTAAGTTTGTGGATTATTGTTAACATGGTAATTGTGTGTGACATAAATAAAAGATGAGCTGCCACAAAGCGAAGATTATAAGGATAGGAAGTATGAATAATGTTTAATTTTTACTTTAAAACGTTAAAATTATTGTACTGAGGGGATCAAACATCCAGGAGTAAGACAGTGTTCTTTGTAAAGCGTAATCTGTTGGGAACTGTCTTCTCATAATTGGCTCACTTAAGATACGAACCGGGTTCGATTCTGTAGATGTAACAATTAAATGTTTGAACAGACGGAAATAAGGAATGAAGCAAATCTGAACATAATGATCAAGCCGTAATAGGCTTGCTTTCAGGATAAAGAGAGTTCAGAGTTGAGTATAGCTTTTCCGCTACGAAATATTTCTGAACGCTTCTAAACTCTATGAATGATGAAACGTGAGCAATGCTGAAAAGTTAAGAATGTCATGAGGAATATGATCTTTATGATGCACGGCAATCATATTCCGCAAGATGATTTTCGCCACGTTAAATCCTGTTCCGATATTTAAAAATGCCGGAGGTTAACATTCATTTTTAAGGGTTTCCCTTTTTGCGAAAATTTTGGCCGATATACAGTACTGTGTATCAGTTTTAAGACAAGAACTATTTTAACTTTTATGAAGCATCAAAATAAAGTTTAAAATCACCCCTGTTAAGACAGGGGTGATTTTCAAGTTTAGGATAGGGGTGATTTTATACTGTTAGGGTAGGGGTGATTTTCCTAAAAACCTCACTGAAATTCAAATACAGGGTGAAAAGCCAGGTAAATTGCTAATAAATATTGAATATTTAAAACTAGGTGTGAAAAAAATGTATTAAAAGGAAGTTATATTTAATTTTTCCGAATTTCTATTAAACCAGTTATTTTGAAACTACTTATTATTCTATTATCCTTGGATATGACTAACTTTTTTCTTATCCCTCCCTCTCGAATTGATAATTTTAATGTTATTTTGCAAGACCCAGTTTGGGGACAAATACAAACTGCCTGGCAGGAGATACCATTAGATACATTGAAGAAGCTTGTGATGTCAATGTCTGACAGAATGAAGGCTGTGATCAAAACAAAGGCTATTTTACTAAATATAAAATTTATTTTGTAACAAATAATTTTACTTGTTAAAGCATTTGTTAGGTAAATCAAATAAAATTACTTTAATTAAATTGTTTATTTTATGTCAATATGCCTCATAAAAGATAAAATAGTTCTTGTCCTAATACTTTTGCACAGTAATGTTACTTCGCAAGACCCACTTTGAGAACAAATACAAGCTGCTTGGCAGGAGATACCATTGGCTACATTAAAGAAGCTTGTGATGTCAGTGCCTGACTTAATGAAGGTTGTAATCAAAGCAAAAGTCTATTATACTAAATATTAAATATATTTTGTAAGAATTATTTTTCTTGTTAAAGCATTTGTCGAGTAAATCAAATAAAATTAATTAAATTGTTTATTTTCTGTCAATATGCCTCATAAAAGATAAAATAGCTCATGTCCTAATACTTTCCGTGCATGGAGTACTGCTGCCATTTATGGTCAGGTGCCCCTACCTTTCTCCTCAGTGTTCTTGACAAGCTCCAAAGGAGAGTCTGTAATGTGATAGGTACTGATCTGGCGACTCGACTGCAGCCACTTTCCCATCGTCGAAATGTGGCCTCCCTCTGTCTCTTCTATAAATACTTTCATGGCTTCTGCTCGGATGAGCTTAAGTCACTGATGCCTCCTCAACAGGTGTTTACCCGTGCAACCAGACTGGCAACTGGGTCCCACCCATTCACAGTCAGGTTAGCCAAATGCAGACGACAATTCTACTCCTGCAGCTTCCTCTCTCGCACTTACCGCCTGTGGAACTCACTCCTGTATTCTTGCTTTCCTGACGGCTACGACCTCCAGAAATTTAAATGCAAAGTTAATACTCATCTACTAACCACTGGCCTCTAGCTTTCTCCCCTCCCCTGTATAACCTTCCCTTTCTCTCCACCTATGTATCTGTCATCGCACCTGCTTTCTCAGCTTTCTATTGTTCCTTTCTAACTAGCTTGTACTCCTCACTCTTTTCTAATTAATCTTTTTACATTTATGTAACCCCCTGCACATCAGTGGCGTTTCCGCCTTGCTCGGGGTGAAATGATTAAAAAAAAACAAAAAAAACTTTATACAACACAAAATAATAATGTCTAAGCAACATACTTTCAACTAAAGCGGGGAGATTCTATCTATTAATTAAATTAGGTGTATAATCATCGATTGTTTCCGAATTTTCTTCTAATCAATTCCACTCAAAATCCATAATATGGTTTCAGTGGTACTTCACAACTTTACGTTATCACATTTTTCATGGCTGAAACCTTAACGCACTAATCATTGACTACTAACATTTTACTCGAGCATGTTCTTTTAAAAGTACTACTTTACTCTTTCGGTACCTGTAAGAATATCAGAAAAATCATCACTACACTACACACATATATACAACACCACCTCCTTCTGGAAAATAAATTACTAATTGATGTTATGACTATGTGCTGTAATGAATACGCATACAACTTGGTTCCACTTCATAGTAATATGATTGGCTGGTGTCAGCCATAAATACAGACTAAGTCGAAGACGTCGATAGGTCTTCGGCTATGATCTACGTCTAATGACTACGCTTATTGCATAAGCCTACGTCACGGCATACGACTACTACGAGTACCGGTTAATTACGGTTAATTTGATAGATATTTCTACCCGGTTAAATTTGCCAAAAACCGCTTTGCTACTTCGAATAATATATACACACTTTTACAGTGAAACGGATAAAATGTAACCGCAATTTCTACTCCAATAGTTTCTTTTCTCGCACTTCCCGTCTGTGTAATTCCCTTCCTCATACTTGCTTCCCCGACAGCTACAATCTCCAGGAGTTTAAATGTAATATCAATAGACACCTCCTAACAAACTAACTCGAATCCATTCTCTCAAATACTCTTCCCATCTACCCAACTCTCATCCTCGGTATCCTTACCCGTCAATCACCCTCCTTCTGACATTTCCTATATCTAACCATTTTTTCTCATCACTTCACCTATGTAACCCCCTGCGCAATAGTGGCAGTGGAATGCTTTGCTTGGGGTAAAATGATTTTAAAAAATCCCATTACGAGATATATAAGTTGGGATATATATCGTAGTCGTATGCAGTATGCTGAGACGTAGGCTTATGCAATAGGGGGAATAAATAGACGTAGACCAATAGCTGTAGACCTTGAGACGCCCTCGCTGTAGTTTGTATTTATGGCTGCCACCAGCCAATCATATTACTGCGAGGAGGAACCAAGGTGTATGCATATTCATTACATCACATATTCATTACATCACTAATAATATTACAGAATAAGTCTTTGTAAACGAACATAATTAACCAAACTATTGTATTATTGGTATAAACAAAAAAATAAATAAAGGAATTGAATGCACCACAAAAATGTTCAAACAAAAATCATTTGTCAGTCTACATACAAATATACAAATGGAACAAGAACCGGAAATAGAGATGAAACTTTAAAAAACACCATATATAAAAATAAGTAATAAAAAAAAGAATCAGACTAGAGTAACATTTCAAAAAGATCTGAAATATTCCTAATAAAGAAGTTTTTTAATGATAGAGAAAACTGGGTGTATCCTCCCCCTCAAGATTTTCACTCCATTAGCATGGGACAGGCTAGCCTCCCAGAGAGTAAAATACTACGCCTCCTTGGCCTTACACTTTCGGCGGAACACAAATGGAATGACTATATCGAATCCATTGCCAAATCTGCTGCTATGAAAGTCGGCTCTCTGTGCAGGGCCCCGATGTTTTTCCCATCTGAATCTATTCTGCACATATACAAATCTACCATCCGCCCGTGTATTGAATATTGCTGCCATATCTGATCGGGTGCCCCTGCTGCTCTCCTTGGGCTTCTTGACAAAATACAAAGGAGGATCTGTAACGTGGTTGATACTGACTTGACAGACCGGCTGCAACCACTCTCTGACCGGCGTGATGTGGCTTCCCTGTGCCTCTTCTACAAGTACTTTCATGGCTTCTGCTCCGATGAACTTAGATCACTGGTGCCGCCTAAGCACGAATTTACACGAGATACTAGATTAGCAACTAAGTCCCACCCTTTTACAGTTAAACAGATAAGATGTAACCGTAAATTCTACTCCAACAGCTTCTTTTCTCGCGCTTCCCGCCTGTGGAACTTACTTCCACAAGTCTGCTTTCCCGACAGCTACAATCTCCAGGTGTTTAAATGTAGGGTCAATAGACACCTCCTATCACCCTAACTCCCAATTATTCTCAGAACGCTCTCATCTACCCAATCCTCATTCTCGGTATCCTTAACCGCCTATCACCCACCCTCTGACATTTCCTATATTTAATCATCCTTCCTCCACTCTATGTAGCCCCCTGCGCAGTAGTGGCAGTGACATGCCTTGCTCGGGGTGAAACGTTTACAAAAAAAGAAAAAAAATACTGAGACATTAGTGTTGCTAATATACACCAGACAATGTGTAATATATTTTAAAGACACTTCATTCTTTATGACTAACCAAAGATATATCTGAAAACTACAGTAATTGCTGAAATATGGTAAGTTATCCTTCTAAACCTAAAAAAAAAGACCATGGGCAATAATGGGAGGGTTAAATAAAACGGAAATGGTTTCATACTGGAATACTTTACCAGACACATGTTAGTAGTTGTTGCCGACGAAACCAGGCGCATTATAAATGCGAGCTCCATCGCACTGTTTGCTTCATGAGTCACATGACTAAACTTTTCATCTAGATTCTGACGAATATAACGCATGGCTGAATTATGACCTTAATAAAAAGACAGCAGTGCGTATTTTTTAAACACTAGAAAAAAATACAATATACTTGATCTGTAGGAAACAATATAAATTTAAAAGTACGCGTATGCAAAAGTTTGTATGTAAGACATAGTACAAATATAGTTTTGACATTATTGGTTATTTTATTTATTTGGAAAAGACATTAAATGCTACAAACGCAGAAAGAAGAATTTTTACCGGATTTATGTATTCTTTTGCTGTGGATCATTCCTAAGAGATTGATTTCGGAAGAAACATTGTCCGTATTGAAATCATTTTTACACCTAATTATCATATTTTTGCAAGGAACTTGAATGAGTGCTGAAGCTCCGAGACAACTTCTAAATATGGTAGTACGAAACACCCCCACACACACACAACTTACATATATATATATATATATATATATATATATATATATATATATAAAGAAAACCTAGTAAGCTAGACAACCTACCTAGGTTTCACCTAAACGGATCGTCAGGGACAGCTTTCACTGACAATTTTTAAATGAAAAAGTCTCATAAAATCTCGAATAAAAACGACAAAAGGAGAAGAAAAATGCCTAACGGCAAATATAGCTACTCATAAAATTGCCGAAAGACTAGATTGTCTAGGCAGAGCAAAAGATAATCAACACGAGTTTCTCGCTCATGCAATCTTCTGACGACTTACAAGTTATATTTTATGTATCTTAATCTAATATATTATTCGTTTATATTCATATATCGTTTTTAACATATATATATATATATGTGTGTGTGTGTGTGTGTGTGTGTATTTGTATATGTGTGTGTATATATATATATCTTTATATGTGTATATGTATATGTGTATGTGTATGTGTATGTAGATAGATAGATAGATAGATAGATAGATAGAAATTTAGTTAGATGGATGTAAGCTTGTTGTTCAGGGTTTCACGCTTTTTCGATCGTCAAACAAACTTTTTTCTAATCATTTCACCACAAACAAGGCATTCCAGGGCCACTATTGCGCAGGGGGGTACATAGGGGAAGATGATGAGTAAGAGTGTTTAGATATATGAAATGTCAGAAGGAGGGTGATAGACGGGTAAGGTCAAACAAATGTCCAGTTATACCATAGCCCCGCAGTTTGCGTAGAAGTCCAGCATACCAGACTCTGTCGAACGCTTTAGAGATATCCAAGGCAACGGTTCGGGTTTCTTCATTCTTGTCGAGAGCCTGGTATATATACTCGGTGATGGTCGTTAGCGTATCAGCAGTTGACCATACTCTTTGTCCGAGAGGAGCTTGTAGATTGTGAGATGCTAAACCACCTCGGCGTTGATAATGGCTTCGAACACTTTGCTTCGAACACTTTGCTCGAAAGATCGAAAGAAGGCTGATAGGGCGGTCATTTGCAGGGCCAGAGGGTTCTCCAGTGTTTTTAAATATAGGAACTACAGAGGAAGACTTCCAACAAGCAGAAAAGCACGAAGCAGATAGGCAGAAGTTGTAGAGTTTAGAAAGGACAGAGGAGGGTTCAGGGGTACATTTCTTCAAGACTATGATTGGGATTCCGTCTCCTCAATTCGATTTGTGGGGGTCAAGTTTTGAGATTATGTTAGAAACCAGCGAGGGTGTAATATGGACGCCATTCAGTTGAGCCTCAGTTCTAGGTGGGAAGTTGGGAGTAGAAACTCCAGACGGATTCCAGTCTCGAATTGGTCGAGAATCTGCGAGCAAAGCATTCAGATTTGTCCGTTGAGGAGGTGACCTCAAATTCATTGATTAGAGGGGGTATTGAGGACTTACTCTTGTTAAGCACGCTTTTACAGAGTCGCCAGTAGTCTTTGGCACCGAACTTACAGGATGCTATGCGTTGCTTCATTCTGGCAGCAAACAACATCTTAGCTTCGTTAAGTATCTTTTTACTCTTATTACGAGCTGAGGCGAAAATGCACCTGATTTGGTCCGACGCGTAGCTACGATAGAGCCTGAAAAAAAGATTCCGGTGGGCAATTGCGGCCGAGCAAGCCGGCGCGAACCATGGAGACGAATGAGATTTAAGCTGAAATTTCCTGGCAGGGATGAAAGCATCGATGCCAGCCTTAACCCAGAAGAATTCCTAGGAAGTACAGTCTTCGACGGGAAGACTAAAAACGGTGTTCCAAGGGACGTCACAGAGGAAGTCTCTGAACGAATCCCAGTCTGCTCTTTTGTAGCAGTAAAATATTCTGCTGGGCTAAGTTTCATGGATATAGTGGGAGTGGAATGAGATTTTGACGGAAACTACAGCGTGGTCAATGTTTCCGAGAGGGCAGTGCTGTCTGATAGTGCAAGAGTGTGGGATGGAAGTGAAGCAGAGGTCTAGTAGTGAGTCCCTTCCGTTAGGGTTATTGGAGAAACGCGTGGGGAATTCTACTACTTGTGTAAGGGATTGGGTGATTGAAAAATTCATGGTGTTGACATCATCAGAGTCGGTGACAGAGTTCTCCGGCCACTTGGTGTGGTGGGTATTAAAGTCCCCAAGCACAAATATATGGGCAGATGGATGAGAAGAAATAGCCTTGTCGATATTGTCAGAGATACTATCAAGTGCCGAACAGCCAGAAGAGGAGGTGGAGCGGTAGAGAAAGAAGAGATAGCTAACCGAGCTTAGAAGTGAGAGACGGAAGCACATGAAAGAATGATCCAGGGATTCAAAAGATGTCACCCTAGTTAGGGGGAGGTGTTCGCTGACATAAACACGAAGCCCATGCATATGGATATTGGAGTCCTTCCTGAAGGTAACCATGAACTCAGAAGAGGGGATAGAAGGGTCAAGGTTAGTTTCTCATAGGGCTAAAATATCAGGTGATTTAGTTTAAAGGAATGATTCTACGCTGTAAAAGTTAGTGCGGATACCTCGTATGTTTGTGAAGAAGACGCAGAGAGGTTTGGGCGTTTTCTGACTAGCTGTTTTAATTTTTATTTAAGATACTAGATATATGTAGAGATGCGTATATGATGAATTTTTGTGAAGGTGGGATAGACATTGGGAGGAATATTTGTTGTCGTAACGCCTTTTATACAAACACAGACATAAATTAACACTTGTACAACCATTGACATGCGCAGTGACACACGAACACGCAAGCTAGACAACTGGGGCTCAAACAGGCATAATTTCATATGAACGTCGTGGGGCGTAGCATTTATGTGTATATGTGTGACGTTTTGCACATGCATACGCATTTAATTTTAGCTTGTGTATTTGCATAAATATATATCTAATTATGTTTATATGCTCATGCATTGAATATGATTATGTCTGTCCCGACCGCATTCATTCAAGGATGGTCATGTTATGAATTCGCCTTGACTGTATCCAATATGTAGCAATTTAGTATGTGTACAAATAGAGCTTTAAAATTTAGCAGACAAATTGACAAGTCGATAAAAGCTAAATTTTGTAATTTGTGTATGCATATATGCGTGAGTATATTAATCTGTATATGTGTCTGTTTGCCAGTATTTGTAAATATACTCGTCTATTTTTCCATGTGTTAATGTTTGTAGATTTATTTATGTATGCTTTCTTTCTCTTCCTCGTTTAATATATGAATAAATTTTAAATCTAATAAATTGTTAAACTTAGAACTTTTTTTTAAAATTTAGCAACAATAATAAAGTATATATAATAGTTAATTAATAATGCTGATCTCAATTTAATCAAATATTAATACTAATGCCCATAAAGATTATTTTTAAGTCTGCCCACATATTCTCCAAATTAGAAGTTGCTTTACTGATTGATCCACATACAACAATGCCTCCCTGATTAAAGGGGTTTTGCTTGTTTTTTTAACCTTTTAAAACCATTCAATTTAAAATAAACGACATCACTTGACAAGACACAATAAGTGTCGAAAGAAATATCTGTTTTGTAGTGAGATTATAACATATCAATATATATATATATATATATATATATATATATATATATATATAATTGTAACCCATGAAAACGGAGTGGATAATCCAAAATATTTTATCTAATTAATATAAAATATCAGTTCGATAAAAATAATGATTTCAATGGATATTATCCAGAGCAATTAAAATATTAATAGGAAAGATCAATGCATGATTAAAGTTTATTAATCCAGAATTTATTTCAGCAATGGAAAAATCTTTTACAATTGCCTCCTTCAGATAGTTGATGAATGAATAGATGTTAATTTTACTCAGAACATTTTTAAATCGGTTCATATTAGATAGATTTTTAAAAGGGATATCAATTGAAAATCGATACATCAAAGCACTCTGATCACAATAGGCGCCGTTTTACCTCTGCTCTTAATGAGTGAAGGAGGATCCTTAATTATGCTAAGCTACTGTTTGTTGACTGATTGAAGCAGCGTACGTTCGGCTCTAAAATTACTGGCGGCTCTGAAAAAGTGCACTGAATAAAAATAAGCGTGTTCGAGGCTGTTATCAACGCCGAAGTGATTCAACATCTCACAGTCCACATTCATTTTTCTGACAAACAGTATGGTTTCTACTTCACCATATCTACTGCTTATATATTAACCACCATCACTGAGTATATATACCAGGCTCTCTATAAGACCAGCGAAACCCGAGTTGTTGTCCTGGATATCACCAAAGTATTTGTCAAAGTCTGGCATGCGGTTCTTCTACGCAAGCTACGGGGCTATGCTATAACTGGACGATTGTTTGATCTGATCCAGTCGTTCATTTCCAATCCCTTAATGAAGGTAGTATTGAACAGATATGCCTCCAGATACTATCATACGAAAGCGGATGTCCATCAAGGCTCTATTCTAGGTCCTACTCTTTTTCTGATCTCCCTGATTTAATCAGATCCCAATTAGGCATCTAGGCTGATGACATCACTATTTTCCCCGCCTTTATCAGAAATATGTTGAATCTCGTTGCTCAGCATGAAAAGCACTTCCAATCTGTGGTGGACAGGGGTAAGAAATGGCTTGTGAATTTTAATGCTCCCAAAAACGAAGCTGCTATCTGTTAACCACCATAGACACTCGCTTCTACCCTCCATTAGCTTGGATCAGGTTCCCTGTCACCCTGAAAGCAAAACACTGCGTCTTCTCGGCCTAACTCTCGCAGCCGACCTCAAATGGAATGACTACCTCGAATCCAAAGCTAAATCTGCTGTTAGGAAGGTCGGTTCACTGTGTATGGTCAGAATTTTTTTCCAATTTTTATTCATCATGCACATATATAAATTTACCATCCGCTCGTGTATTGAATGTTACTGCTACATCTGGTCGGATGCCCCTGCTATTCATCTCGGGGTTCTTGGCAAAATCCAACGCAGAATCTCGCAATAGTATCGATTCCGACTTGGTAGCTCAGCTTCAGTCACTTTCTCACCGACGTAATGTGGCTTCTCTCTGTCTCTTCTACAGATAAGTCCAACGGCTTCTGCTCCGACCAGCTTAGCTCCCTGTTGCCCCCTCTGCATGAATTTACGCGAGCTACTAGACTAGCAACTTGGTCCTACCCATTTACAGTGAAACCAATAAAATATAACCGCAACTTCTACTCTGGCAACTTCTTTACTCGCACTTCTCGCCTGTGGAATTCCCTTCCGTATACTTGCTTCTCTGACATCTACAATCATTTAGAATTAAAGTGTAAGGTCAATTGCCATCTCCTGTCTCCTTGAATCGCATCCTCCCCTCATGTTCTTTTCCCCGTCCACTTTACTCTCATCAGTTCTCTTCACACCAGTCATTTCATTCTTCCTTTTACCCATCCTCGGACACCCCCTGTTTCTTGCTCCTCTTTCTCATCACTCTCTTATTATGTACCACCCTGCGCAGCACTGGCAGTACTACCTTGCTTGGGGTGAAATTATTATAAATGTGAAATATAACGCAAAACAGAATAAGTAATAAAATCGTACATATATAAAACAATTAACAAGAAATTTACTGTTAATTGTTTTATGTATGCGTGATTTATTTTCTTATTCTGTTGTTTGTTATATATTTGATTTGACGTATTTGTTCTCAATTTATTTCTGCTTAAAAATCCCTCTGCTCTAAAATTTACATTATGACGGTTCCAAATTTCTCCATTCTTAGCAGATGTTCTACTTTAACAGTGCTGGATATCTATAACTATATGATTCATATGTTCACAATCTCTACGAAAATCAATCTCTGATACTGAGCACACGTAGCCACTATTGCTAGCAAATTAAAAAAAATACCGGTACATAGAGAAAGAGAGAGAGAGATAGAGAGAAAGAGAAGGAGAAGAGGAGGAAGACGGAGGAGAATAGCAGACAAATAGACAGACATTGATTTGTATATAATTTTAATTTTATCAAGCTAATTGCTTTGTCATATATGTTGACGCAAGTTCAATATCCTGCATCGTTTCCTATACAGGTTGCCTTCAAGTACTTTTCAAATCTTCGATTTATCAGATGCTGAGTTGATCTTTTATTCGCTCGTTTCTTTTTCATTTCTGTCTGTTGTTTTACATTTCCTGTCATTTTATTCCCCATTTATTTAGCTTTTTTTTTTTCACCGCACAAATTGTAAATTGTTTTTCTCTCTTCTTTTATCGAAGGTTGAGAGGTACTTTTACTTTCTCTCCATTCAAAACTACTCCCCCTTTTTTTCTACGGATACGCTTTCTATCAATGTTTGCTTATCGGCTTAGATTGTTCATGGCATTACTCTCCACATTGTGGATGAGATGTGCATTTACCACTGGTTCACAATACTGGAACCCAGCACAACACTACGATATACAATGCTGAATTTCAAGGTATAAATAGACTATTTTGTGGGATTGATGCAAAAACAAGTTGTGTTTTATTGACAATTCATTTAGAATAAATAAAGATTTCGTGTACATATTTGCCGTGTGTGTGCCTCTCTCATTTTTTTCACTATATATATATATATATATATATATATATATATATATATACACACACAAGTATGTATGAATATATGTGTGGGTGTCAACTTGCGTGTTACCGTAAATACTAAAATAAAAGCAAATAAAGGAGAGAATATAGGAATAATTTTCTATATTGAAAATAAACTGTTCATACCTGTGGATGGTTCAAATAGAAGAAGCAAAATTCTATGATAAATATAAGCACCATGATTAAACCAATTTTCAGATCACACACACACACACACACACACACACACACACACACACACACACACACACACACACACACACACACATATGTGTGTGTGTGTGTGTGTGTGCGCGCGCACATATACGTATGAATGCATGGGTTGGTTTATATATTCATGCAAACGTTAACTTGCGTGTTCTGGTTAAGTTGCTTTCTTAACGCCAGAATCATCTTCAATATTTGAGATAGATTAAACATGGAAAGTAAACTTCCATAAGAAATTCAATTTTATGGTTTAATTAATATATATATATATATATATATATATATATATATATATATATATATATATATAGCCATCCTCAGACAGATCTGTTTTGCGGTTAGACATCCGATTGCTTTTAGCCAGGATTGAACCGCGATCGAATTGGCATCATTCTGAGCTATGGGAGCACGGTAGAAGAAGGCAGATTTTTAGCGTGTAATGTACACACGCCAGTGGCTGAGTGTTTTTAATTCATTACTGTATGAACAATATATATATATATATATATATATATATATATATATATATATATAACATAGCGATGAACCAAATGTTTCTGATGAAGTACCGAGAACGGTCTGAAATATCAAATATAATAATAGAAATGAACAAATACTGTAAAAAAAATACATTTTTAAACTTACAATTGTTTAGTAGTTTTTCCTATATATATATATATATTTTCTCGCCCAACCGACCATAGAACATTTTAGAGGAAGTAGAAATTATAAACAGTAGCCACTTACTAATTTACGCAATGTTCTTTGGCGACGAATTGAACGCACTGGGTTACTGGGTTGTTTACAGTCTGTAAATAAGAGGCTATCAAATCTTTCTGGCGAGCAACGAAAGCTTAGGTGAAAGATCCCCGATTGATGTCAAATCGTTCGGGTTTCAATCCCGACTTGAATTAGTCGTTGTCTAGCCACGCTTATTTACTCCTATATAGTTAAATATACCTGTATACGGGTGATTATATTTTATTCGTTTGAACATAATTATATTTAAATATGTCGTTTATTAAAATAATTTCATCATATATATATATATATATATATATATATATATATATATATGCGTGTGTGTGTGTGTGTAAAGACAAGAAATAAGACAAGAATAAAATGGTTTCTTATCTACAGATATTTCAGAAAAGCAACTGTAGAAATTTTGTTTAGTATTCTGCATTTTATACACAGAATCAATGTACTAAATACAAAATAAGGTTAAGATATCAAATCCATCAAACATTTATAGGGTTGAATTTTTTTTAAAATACTGTTTACATTCATATTTTTTATTATTATGGCTAATGATAGTTAAATGCAATTTAAGATAAATATATTGGCGTGTCTCATTACACACATTGGGACCAAACATCCGATATTTTGTAGAAAAAAAAAGAAAAATTTTAAAAACTCATAAAATCAATTTTTTCATATGTTATACAAATAAATTCATGCATACAAACTTAGAGAGGCACGCTCACACACGCATATTTCTCTCTGTCTCTCTCTCTGTCTCTGTCTCTTTGTATATATATATATATTATTTGTTTAATCCTTAGTTTTTGGTGCTAATAGGGTTAGACCAGTACAAATTTGTATTAAAAGTGTTCTATACAATTATATTGTTGAACTTTTGAATATTTTTCTTTCATAAACTTGTTATTTCGCTACCTTGGTTTCCACCATGAGTGGTCTCTTCAGGCGATTTTTAATAACTAATAATTTTTAATAGTTATTAAATATCGCCTGAATAAACCATTCATCGTGGAAACCAAGGTAGCGAAATAACTCGTTTATAAAAGAAGAAAGAAATATATATATATATATATATATATATATATATATATATATATATTTATGCATGTATTTTTAATACATACTCGTATTTTAATTGATATTCTTTTTTTACATAATTAGACAGTGTGTTTATTTAAACCTACCAGCCTAAATAATTGAGAAATCTCGTTAGGAAAAATATATGTCCTCCGTCATGATTTAAACTTGTCTCCCTGAAAAACGTCAACGGATCTGAAGTCTCTTAGACCGCTCGATGACGAAGGACTTAGACAAAGCCTAAAATTATGCTTTAAACGGATACTTTCCTGATCTTTCGTAATATTCATATCTGCTTGTTTTCGTATCCTAATATAAACAAATGTGAAAAAAGAAAATTTATTCACGAAATTTTACGAAATTCGTTACGAAAATGTATTAACTCTGACTTATTTTTAATTTATTTTTTATCCATACTTTATAATGGAAACTCGTTTTTAAGTAGACACCCTTTTTTATCATTAACATTATATTTATTAAGACCTATCGGCCGGAATATATATATATAGAGACAGACACACACACACACACACACACACACACACACACACACACATATATATATGTGTGTGTGTGTGTGTGTGTGTGTGTGTGTGTGTGTGTGTGTGTGTGTGTGCGCGCGCGTGTGTGTTCCAGAAAGGGATATATCTATTATTCGAAGTAGCTAAGCGGTTTTGGCAAATGTAACCGGGTAGGACAATCTAGCAAGTAGACATAATAGACTGGTACTCGTTGTAGTCGTATGCAGTATGCTGAGACGTAGGCTTATGTAATAGGCGTAGTCAATAGACGTAGACTAATAGCCGTATAACCATATCTGTTCTCGCCTTAATCTGTATTTATGGCTGACACCAGCCAATCATATTACTGTAAGGGGTAACCAAGGAGTATGCATATTCGTTACATCACATATGTTATTTTAGCTTTGGGAAAAACGTAATACTACTTCATCTACTACTACTACTACTACTACTAATCATAATAATAATAATAATAATAATACTATAAAGCTCTACACATAAAAATTTGTATCAATCTGGGTTTATATATATGAGCAGATATTAATTTCTGTTTTTGCATCTAATCATAAAATTATTGCTTTATTTAGTAATTTACGGTTATTTAAATGATTTAAGATGAAGGGTTATTCTAAAATGCATATAAATTCCAAGTATTTCTTTTACCGCTAGATATTTAGTATTCGCGATGATATCCCAAGTAATGACAGTTTTTGTTATGGTGCCCCCCTACGAGGAATGGACTTCCTTTTGTTACAAGTAACTTCTAAAAGCAGTGAACAGGAGCAGTTAACGACAGCTACTAGTCAGGCAATAAGCTAGCGCAATAATACCCCCGGACTTACTTATTTCTAGTTACTTATTATTAACACTTCCTTTGAATATTTTGTTTCTTATTATACTAATATGCTATTTTGAACCTACCTTCTTAGTCCGTGTCTTACTTCCGGTACAAATCAGTCACAACAATTTGGCAGTGACGTTTCCCAACTAATTCACAACAGTTTTGCATATTATTTTCTAAATGCTAGAAATATTGTGAGAGGACACTGCTGGTACTGTATTTTTGGTCTTTAAAAATCTCTGAAGAAGCTTGTTAAAGATGTTAGATTAAAGACACTTTGTTCCTCCCTGCTTTTAACTTATTCTATTCATCTTGTCGGATATCGATTCATATATATATATATATATATATATATATATAGATAAATATATATATATCTTTGCCTGTATTTATATCTGTCATTTCCCTTTCACCAGGTTTTATTTTAAAAAGTGTTCTTATTTTATTCTACATTTTTTTTAAATCTATCTTTTTGAACTCTTAATTCTATGAATATTTTTCTCTGTTGTTCTGGATTAATATCTTCCATATTTTATTTTCTGCCATTTCATTCCATTTTTTTTTTTTACTTATTATTCTTTATTCTGACACCTTTTTTGTCAAACCCTTTACTATCGATTTTCTCTAATTACTCTCGTCTCGTATCTTATATCTATCCCTGTTTTTATTGACTTTTCATCCAACTAGCGATTCTTCCGTTTTGTTCTTATCTCTATCTTCTACACTTCATTTACTTTTTCTTTCCTTTCTCAAAGTGTTGGTTTGTTTTTTCTTTGTTTTTTTTTTGTATAACCACGATGACTTATATCTGAGTTTTCTGCTTGTTATCTCTTTCCTACATTTTACATTTGTTTGCACCTAAAGACTATAAGATGAGCTTGTGATATGGGCATCTTCTCTCACTTCTCACAGCTTTGTGTTTATCTATATCTCTACTATGTTTATTTCTCTATCTATCTATATATCTCTCTATCTATCTATCTAGCTAGCTAGCTAGCTATCTAGCTATATGTGTCTGTGCTTTTGTGTGATAGGGATAGAAAATAAACATGGTAGAGATAAAGGTAACCACCCCTTCTAATTCTATAAAGTAGAGGATTCCTTATACCATCTGATAATGTAACTCTTACAAAATCGGCTTCAAAGACACTTTGACCATTTCTTTCTGTATTTGCAAAATTTTCAGTGAATCGTTTACCCTTTCTCATGCCATTCTATATGTAATTTTCCTGTTTTCTCTCACTATTTCTTTCCGTTTCTTTCATCCCTTTTCTTTCATTTCCTTTCAACCCTTGACTATTATTTTTTGTTCTTTCGTGTTCATGGTTTTTCGTATATTCCTTCCTTTTTATCTTTTCATTTTTGTAGTTCTATTTTCTTTCCTGTCTTCTCGTCTTATCTTCCTTCTTTTTTTTATTCTGTCGTCTAGTTCGTTTCTTTATTCGTTCTTTTCTTTTCTTTATTTATCATATTCCTTTCTACTTTTTTCTTCCACTTCCTTCCTTCCTTCCTTCCTTCCTTTTTGCCTTACATTTCCTTTATTTGTTTTTCGTCCATTATTTTAGTGTTTATGCTTTTTTATGCCCTTCTCTTTTATCTATTTTTTGATTATCATTTATTTTTGTTCTGTAATTTTTCTTTGTTTCTCATTCCTTTAGATTTCGAATTATTCTTTTTTTTTCATTCATTCGTGTATTTTACCTTCTTTTATTTGTTATCATTCATTTTCTTTCTTTTTCGTTCTTTTCTTATTCTCCCATTCACTTGCCTTTCTCTTTTTCACACTTTCTTATTCTTTCATTTTTTTATTTTGCATTCATTATTTTTCTTTTATTTTTTTCTGCGTTTTTCTTTCTTTTCTGCTATATTGCTTCAATTATTTTCCTTTCTGTACTTTTATTTCCTTTTCATTCATATACTTTATTTTATTTTATTTTTCTTTGTTTTATTCTTTCTCTTTTCATTCATTTCGTAATTAATTTTCTTTCTTTTGGATTTGTTCTTTCTTTCCTTATTTTCCCTTGTTTCTTTATTTTTCTTATTTCTTTCTTTTCTTTCTTTCTTTTGCACTTCAGCCCTTCTCGATACCTCTCTCTTCTATCATTTTTATTTTTTATTCTATCTAATAATTCGTTCGTTTTCTTATTTAATATCCTTTCCTTTTCTTTTTCCATTTTTCTTTTCTTTCTTTCATTTTCATTATTTTCTTCTTTTAATCAAATACTTATTCAGTTCTACTCTACTGATAAGAGTCTTTATTTCATTTTGTCGTATTTCTCTATCTTTATCTCTTCCTATTTTTCATCTATATTTCTTTTTTCTTTATTATTGTTTCTATTTTCTCTTTATTCTTTCACCAACATTTACAAGAAATCTTATTCTTTATTCTTCTCCTGAGATGCACTTTTCAATTTCTTCTCTATATCGACTTTTAATCACGTTATCTAAGTCTGACAAAAGGTCTCAAATCTAGTAATCCCTAAAGTAATGGTCTGAAATAACGGTTTTATAACAACGACTTCACGTCAGGCGTCCTACTTTTATAGCAGATCACATTTTTATTTACCTGTTATTTCTTTCTCAAATTTATAAGCACGAAATATCTTTCCCCCCTTACTTTCGCTCACACATTCTCTTCCATGTAGCTCTACACAAAGCAAAAGTTATTTCGTTTCTTAGTAACCGTGACAGAGATGATTCATCGCTCAAAATGGCAACTACATTAAAAGAAAGAGAGACAGAGAGGGAGAGAGGGAGAGAGTGAGAGAAAGCCCCAAACATGTTTGGCAGTGTGCGTATATGTATGTTTGTGAGTATGTTTGTGTTTGTGTTTGTGTATGTTCGTTCGTTCATTTGTGTGTGTGTGTGAGTGTGTGTGTTTGAATGAAAGTGGAGTAGGGAGTTAGTTATTGGGAAGATGTAATAACGTACAGCCTGAGTATGACAAGTAGGTCAAGTTGCGACGATCTCGCGAAGTAATACGCGAGCAGATTTAGAGAGTAAGGAGAAGTTAGGTGGAGGAAAGCAAAAAGATCGATGATGAAGCAAAGTTTACCTAATGGGAAAGGTTGAATGGGTGGGTGTTTGTTAGAAATGAGGAAACCAGGTCACAGCAAAAGAAAAAGGAGAGTAACGCGAAAAAGAAGGTAGAGAACGTAAGAAGAATATTTGGAACGGAGACCAACGACATTAAAAGCTGGAGGAACTGCAGTCCAACCTCTGTTATGTACACGAATTCTTGTGCTTGCGTAAATTTCAGTAGGTGATTATATATATATATATATATACTACTGTCATAATTATTAGACCAACCCAGTGTTTTAAAAAAAACTATGTATTTCATACTATTTTTTTTTACTATTTATTACCAACTGAATCTATGTAAATGAAAATAGAATTATTCTTTTGCTAATATTGCACAATAACATTTGCATGAAATAATTTAAAGATATCAAATAATTAACTGTATTGCAGTTTCATCAATAAAAGAATGAAGAAAATTTATGGTGATTCGGGCGAGTTCATCTTTGCTTCCTTACTTGTAAAATTTTGCAACGTAACAATAACAAAAGAACCATTCTATTTTCATTTGGCATAAAATACTAAAAAACATCATTTCTTAAAAAAACTGGCATGGCCTAATAATTATGGCTGGTAGAATATATATATATATATATGGTTTTTGGTCATAATTAAATTAGATCAGTACATTGTTGTATTAAGAAGTGTTCAATTCAATTATATTGTAGAATATTTTTTCATTTGTAAACGAGTTATTACGCAACCTAGGTTTCTATCTTACGGTGTCTTCAAAATATTTATAACTGATATTACCGTTTTTTTTAAACGCTCACGTAGCAAGAATATTTTTGAACACGTAATTTTCAAAATTGGAAGAAGTTAGAACATTTACAATAATTAATAATAATACGCATTAGGATTATGCAATCATGGGTAAAATGTCCAGACTTCTCCTAATTTTTAAAATTCCGAGTTCAAATAAAATTCCTGTTACGTGATAATTATAAATCGCATGAAAACACCGAAATGTATAAACCTGGGTTGCGTAATGACTCGTTTACTAAAGGAAAATAGTATATATATATATTGAAAATAATAAGTGTTGTTCAAACTAGAGAAATTGGTATAGGTGAAAAGGTGTGAGAAGCCGTGAAGACTTGTTTACAGTGTAGATTCATTGTTATTATTATCATTAATATTACTTGCCTAATGTATAATACATTAAGTGCCCATAATGGTATTTGTGTCAGAATACGTGTTTTGAGTCCAAAGTTGACTCTTTTCGAGGGAATAAATTTGTGACTTTACATATCGAAATCCGTTTCACTAAGTGATTTTACACCCATGGACACTCATTTTATTAACCGTAGACTAAAACAGCAGACAGTTTTTTCTGGAAATGTTTGGGAATTAAGGGAGAAATTATAATAATAAAATATAATAATCAAAGCCAACTATTAAATCAGAGAAATGAATTAGTGTTTAAATTCTGGCATAAAATAATCAAATTTCTCAATGGGTAATAAGTTTCCATATATTCACCCCTGTCTAATTCTTCTAATACCATAACTATAACTACTTCTGTTTCTTCCCACCCCTTTACCTCTATGCATCTGCTGTTAATATTTTATAAACTCTCCCCTCTCTATGATTCCCCAACTCTGTTTCCATCTATGTTTTAATGTTATTCTAAGCCACCCACACATACTTTTTTTTCATATAACCCCAAATTAATTGTATAAGTTCACTATTAGGGATCTGTTTTTATATAACATTTTCCCTATAAGACAAAAAAATGTCCAACATCTTTTGACCCTTGTCTCGTGTCTCTCGTCTGATTAAATTCCACACTTTCCCTGATATACTTTCATTGCTTCCAATGTCTAAACTGGAGGTGATAAGACTATTCTCTAGATAAGTTGGTCCGAAATTTATATATATATATATATATATATATACCATAATATGTCAGTGAAAGGCGGTAAATAATCTCCTCCGAATGCATGATAAAAAAACATGTTGTGCTCATATATATATATATATATATATATATATATATATATATATATATATATATATACCATAATATGTCAGTGAAAGGCGGTAAATAATCTCCTCCGAATGCATGATACAAAACATGTTGTGCTCATATATATATATATATATATATATATATATATATATATACCATAATATGTCAGTGAAAGGCGGTAAATAATCTCCTCCGAATGCATGATACAAAACATGTTGTGCTCAATATATATATATATATATATATATATATATAGATATATATATATATATATATACCATAATATGTCAGTGAAAGGCGGTAAATAATCTCCTCCGAATGCATGATACAAAACATGTTGTGCTCATATATATATATATATATATATATATATATATATATATATAGATATATATATATATACCATAATATGTCAGTGAAAGGCGGTAAATAATCTCCTCCGAATGCATGATACAAAACATGTTGTGCTCATATATATATATATATATATATATATATATAGAGAGAGAGAGAGAGAGAGAGAGAGAAGCACAGCATATCGTCATTCATATGATATTAGATATATGATGTCTATTTATTTTATTTTAATTCTCTCATATTCATGGTTGTTTTTTTTTTTGTTTTTCCTTGTGCCATCATTTGCCTCGTCCTTTTTTTTTTCCTTGTGCCTTTCATCTTCACTGGGAAATTGCTAGGACAAACCTTTATACAGTTGATAGTTGTGTATTTTTCTGCGTATGGCTCAAGAAGCGAGATCCATAATTAAAAAATCACCGGTATATTCGGAAGATAAGTTTATTTGAGCATCTAGAAATATTTTTTCAAGATGTTACAGTTTACATATTTTAAGACATTAACAAATAAGACGCGTTATTAGAAATATTATCATAAACAAATAAGAACATAATATTTAACAAGTAACCATAACAATATCAACCTACTATATCACAAACAATCACACTATAACAAAACAACTCCTAAACACACCACAAAAACGTATGAATACTGGTATATTCCTCACTGATCTCAGAAAAAAAAGTTCAAATAGACTTTACTAAATTTAATGCAGTCAACTTAATCATCCACAATAACTCCTCTCTGTCAACTAATATTTTGTAAAATACGGACATTTTATTTCAATTTAAATGTACTTTCAGAGATTTTATCTCCGACTAAAAAGTTTATATAGTTGTTGGTTACACGAGGACGACATTATCAGGAGGATTATTACTAGAAATGTCGGATTCAAGCTCGATTTCACGATATTTAAAGGAAGATTCCTGTTCACATTCATAATTTAGAGAAATATTTACCGACAATTCAATTATATTCCACCACGAAAATTATAAATAAAGTATTTCCAATTTTTGAAGACCTCTATATAAAGATATTTCAACCAACACTTAATAAAATCAATTATGAGTATAGAAACAATATTTATAATGGCAAGGATTTAAAATATCTTAATTGTAATTTTAAAAAATATATTTATAGCAGAATGTATAAAAACACGTAAGTGTAGCTTCTTGAAATAATATTTTTAGACAAACAAATAAAGTTATTTACTTATATAACAGTAATTTTCTATAACGAACGCGCTTTATGTGCCAGGCATAGAAAAGATTTGCATCTATCAACTACATTAGTTTTTATCATATCATTTTATCACTGGGATTGAAAATACATGGGAAAATAAAAAGAATAAAGCAAATTACGATTCCTTGATGATTTTAAAGAAAATATAAAAAATTATCTTAACTATGATAGTATTAAAATAAAAGTGAATGGAAATGGAATGTCTAAATTATTCAAAAAAACGTTTTTCCTTTTCAAATATATATATATATATATATATATATATATATATATATATATATATATATATATATAGCCATCCGTAAACAGTCCTCTTTCGCTGTATCACAGTTCACCAATAAGGCTAGACACCCGATTGCTTCTAGCCGGGATAGAAACCCGACCGAATTGACATCAGCGCGATGTAAAGAAAGGTGGAATTTATTGTGTCTATAAAAATGTAAATACGGTAGTAAACGATATATACGAATAAGGAAAGAACGAAATGTATGGGCTAGTTGATTGATGTTATATATACCACACTGATTCCAATATTTTGTAATCATTCGGTCCACTCTTCAGAAGTTATGTGCAACTGATTGTCGTTTTTATCATTTTCGTTATTTTTATATTAAATTAAAATAATCTATGAGTTTTTGTTAGTTTGATTTTGCTCTCTCTTATGTGTACGCGTGCATGTGTGTGTGTGTGTGTGTGTGTGTGATTCTACGTGTGTATGAGCGCATAAAGCCTAATGTGGTTTTGTTTCTCGCCTTCTGTTCCGTTGTTTATCAGAAAATATTGAGGATTTATAAATTTATTATGTTCGGGTTAAAATTAAAACTCATGCTCATATTTCTTATGCCACAAGGAAAATTAAAAAATAAAACCAAATAGAAATAAAAACCTTTTGTTTACTGAGCATATCTACAATGTTTTATATATATATACGCAGTTAAACCAGACAAAGAATTTGTGACAGTTAACTTAGGAATCAGGTTACAATACCTTAAAAATCTGCGGTTATATAATTTTAATTAATAATCTCGTTAAACCAAACATACAAAAGCAATTTTTTCCTATAATTCATAGGTATCTTAATTTGAATAATTTAGTAGAATATATATAATGTTAATTTTCCAAAACCGAGAGTGCCAATTAGATTCGGAACCCTCAAATTATCTACTGGATTTATTAAACACATACTTACAAACTAAGGAAAGCAGTAAAGAAAAAACAATAATAATAAAGCAAGAATCGACTTGGATAACCGAACTGTTTTAATATGTAATTATATCGACAAGACATCTATGCAATTAGGACATTTACTGCTAACAGTGAGATTTCCATCAATTCTTTCATCAATGCAGGAATCATTTTTCTCATTGTGCCAGAATTTTATCCATCAATCTATTCATAGATTGTCATCCACAGACAAATCTGTTTCGCTGTATCACATAGCATCAGTACGATTAAGCATCCGATTGATTCTTGCCAAAATTGAAACCCGACTAAATTGACATCAGCCGGCGATTCCACCTCTGAGCTATGGGCGCTCGGTAAAGGGAATATATACATAAGTGTGTGTGTGTGTGTGAAATGTATATATATATATATATATATATATATATATATATATATATATATATATAAGTTTTTATATTTATTATATTATGTATATATTATATATGCACACACACACATACACATGTGGGGCGATGCTGTCAAAAATGACGGCAAACTATTTCCATTGATTGGCGTCTAAAACCATCGCAAATACATCAACAGGGGATCAAATCATGACCATATTATCATTAATAACTTGCATAAATCAAATCAATTTCGTTTATGTATTAAGTATTGTAATAAATAACTTTTTGACGATTTTATATTTAAATACATTAATGCATTAGAAAATAGTAACTTCAACACTAGTTGAGAATAAGCTCTTTGAAACAAATTAGGCAGAAATAAGTAGAAACTACGTAAACATAACATTATATGGTTTAATTTAAACTCCAGACGTAATGTACAAACGAACATCTTCCTGAATTGAATTTACAAACATTACTAACAGAACAAAAATAAAATTTATTTACGTACGGTTAGGGTAAAACAGATAAAAAATAAATAAAATAAAATATTAAAATAAAATATATTAACAAAAAATAAAATAAAGTATTTGCATTCCTTTAAGCCTTCATGTTTTTCTCGTCTTTTCGCGTTTCTCTTTTTTCTCGCTCCTTTTCTTTCTACCTCCTTCCTGTATTGATGTAAGCATTTGCTTTCCTTTAAAAACTATACCATTCCAGCTTTATTTTCCCCTCTCTCTACGTGCTTTTTCTGTCTCTCTCTCTTCCCTTCCCTCTCCCTCTCTCCATCTCTCTACGCCCTCTCTCGATACTTCTTTACCCAGGTAAGGAGTAGTTTCCAATTAAATAAAAAGAGGACAAAAAAAAGACTTAAAACGATAGCAAAAGTTTATTGTTCACATATTATCCACGTATCTAAAGGAAAAAACAAAACAATTTTGCTATTTATGTGTAAATTCAGTTAAAATTTAAAGGCGAAATAGCCATTCCGACATGCACTTCTACCACCTATATATATATATATATATATATATATATATATATATATATACAAAAATTCATGCATGAGTGTCTTCATTATAATAGAGAGGATATATACCAATAAATACACAAGGGTCTTCATTATAATAGAGAGGGTATATATATAAATATATATATATATATATAGCTATTGATGTCCAGTCCGTAAACGGCGAGGATAATCCAACAAAATCAACTGAATATAAAATATTAAGACATATCTATATAGAGAGCTCAATGGATGTTTCCAGAGCAATATGATTTTTATAAAGGAAAACTCAACACGTCATTTAAATTGATTTTAAATTATAATTCATTTCAATGAGCTAAATTAGCTCATTTCATCAGTCTACTATAATGATATACTAAATAAATTTTATAACAATGAAAAGACAGATAGAACAACCCTCTGTAATTATAGAGCAAAAAGCAAATGCTCAGTTGGAGGTATATGTAGATACAAAGTGGTAATACACCAAGCATCCATCTATCCTAGCAAAGATAATAGCGAGAACAAATAATTAGGAATTTCCACCAGACCATGGAAACAACGTCTATATAATCACAATCAATCATTTTCTAAACCCTATCTAAAATATCAAACCGCTCTCTCTCTCTCTAAATATTTCTGGGAATTAAAAGACAGAAATATTTCCCCTCTGATTGAATGGAAGATTATAGGGAAATCTCAAACCCCCAACGGCTTTAGAAGCAGATGCAATTTATGCTTAGACGAAAAGATGAAAATTATCAAATTCAGAGAATCTAGCCAATTATTATATCGGAGAAATAAAATAATTTTCAAATGCCTCCATAAAAAATAAATTTAAACTGTCTAACATAAAATTCCAAAATTACCCCGTTCCAACACACTTGTCAGCTTTTTCATATTTTGTGTGGACCATTCGTTGGAGGATTTTACGGACCGAAGAAGTGAGGATAGAGATCTACCATGCAATGGGTTGACATGCCAATATAAATACGCTACGGCTTTATATTATTGGTGTACGAAGTTAAAAAATATCCTGTCTTGAACTGTGTAATTGTAAATGATTTTACTATAATGTCTTCGATATAAATATTTCACGTGTATATTGGTGCATCTAATTGTAAGGTTAGATATGTTTTCATGTATATGGGTGCACCTAATTTTGTGCATGTTTATCTATTATTGTGTGTATTATTTATTGTGTGTATAGTGGGCACCTAAGTATAAGTGCATTTTATGTATAAGAGTGGACTTAATTATGTATGTTTTTCCATCATGTGAGAACACCTAATTATATGTAGTTTGTGTTAATCTTGGATGTAGTCGATTGTGCATTCTTGAACTGATTATACCTTCATGATGTGCGTTGTAGTACAGTGGATATCAGCTCGGAACGAGAAACCGGGGAGCAGATTTCGAATTCCAGTTGAATCCATTGTATTCAAATACGCGCAAAAACCCTTGGGAAAGGTATTAATCCGTCTCTTCCTTCCAGTTAGGGGCTAAATAGCAGGACAGATTGGGTTCTTTAGTCTTGGTCGGCAACCAGTCTACCGCAGAAAGCAATGGCAAACTACTGCGGGATAATCTTCTGCCCAGTCAGTCGTGTCTCTTTCGAGACATGATCGCCCAAGCGTGTATCACGTATGGCACTTTAACTGACTGACTGATCATTCTACCCATATGTGTACAGATTAATACCAAGATTCGAATGATGTATGCCGGTATATATGGATATATACGTGTAATGTTTGTTAAAACGTATGAAAGTTGAAATACACCACCGCATTTAGGAGTTCAAAGTAGATGGATAAGTGTACACAGGCGTACATTATCTTTATGTATAGGGGTATATAAAAAGTTGCTTATATATTTCTATATTTCTATTTCTATATATGGATGTGTATACATGTGTGCGTGGATCCGCGCCTCATAAATTAGCGAATGTGTGAACACAATAATTGTATGTGGATAGAAATACATAAATGTATCCATGAAGAATATATTTATATGTGCGCATGTGGGAGTGTTTTTTTTTTTTTAAATCATATCACCCCGGTCAAGGCGGTAAGTCCACTGGTGTGCATGGGGCTACGTAAGAGTGAAAAGATTGGAAAAGAGAAAGCCGGAAACCACATCCTAAACAGGGAATAAGGGATGAGCCTTAACACCTGTTCAATAGACGTGGGTGGAGTATGAACCGGGCGATAGTTCAGTCTATCTACTCCAATTGAAAAAAAAAAACATAAAAGAAAAGTGAAAAGATTGGAAAAGAGAAAGCCGGAAACCACATCCTAAACAGCGAACAAGGAATGAGCCTCTACACCTGTTCAATAGACGTGGGTAGAGTGTGAACCGGGCGATAGTTCAGTCTGCATCTATGAGTAGTTATACGTATGGATGTGAGGATGTATGTAAGGAAGAAAATATATGCGTAATTTGGGAGTATGTGTGAGAATTCTTAGCATACTTACATATATATAACACTATTCACACGCGCGGAAATCCCGTCTTTATAAAATATTTTTGTGAGTATACGAACGCAAGATTCGTATGTTGGTATGAAAAAGTGTAGGTCTGTAGGTATGTATAAGCATAAACACAGTCACATTTGTATGTATATGTGGGGATGTGTTCGTATATGTGTATATAGATATAAGTTAGTGTACAGGGGAAGATTAATTTCTGGGGTTATACAAACATACGTATTCATGGAATTAGAAGTAGGCGGTTAATGATTTGGTGGTCAATATCTTCGCGACTGGTCTGAATACCCCCAATTGATATAACGCCAATGCCTCCGTCCTGACTCATTTTCCTTTTTCCATTTTTCCTTTTTCTTATGTTATTTTTTTTATTTTTCTCTTCAGTTAAAGGAAATGCTGATTCCGGCAAAAATCTTTGTACCAAATAGAATGGATATTGTGAGCTCTGAAATGAGCTAATTTAGCTCATTGAAATGAATTATAATTTATAACCAATTTAAATATATACACTCAACTATGATAAAGACCGTAGTGTGTATATTTGTATTTATTCAATATTCGATGACATAATCTAAACTTATTTATAAATGGAAGTTTGTCTCTGTGCGTGTGTGTCCGTTACCTATAGACTCCGAAACAGTTGAACCGATTTTCTTGAAAATGTACACAACTGTACTATAAGCGTTTGCGAGTGTTCTTCGGTAGGTTTTGTGTCTGAGGTACCCCCGTTAAATATCGAAAATCGATAATCAAAAAAGTCGGGTTATAGAAGGTGTTGTTCGATTTTAATCAAATTTGATACACTCATAGACAAAATCATAAGAAACGATATTCAGAAGTTTCAAGGTTGCAGTTTTTTACAATAGTGCAGAAAATCGATAATATATATATATATATATATATAAGGCAGGATGTTTGTGTGTGCCTCTGTTTATCTGCCTGTATGTCTGTATTTTTTTTTCAGCCCTTTTATTTTAGCTTTTGTATCGGGTTTGGCTCTAAGTAGGTAAAATTGTAGTTCTTAGTCTCAGCCATGATACCATTTACTCATAGGACTTATTTAGCTTTCAAATTCAGTTTACGACGTAAAAAAACTTATTTGATATCGATACCAGGAAATCATAATTTGACTTACATCCATTCATTTTTCTTTCAGTCTATAGTTTCGCTTTAACTAGAAACAACTATTGGTTTTAGTCTTCCGTGCCAACATCCAAACATGGATTAGTTTTCAAGCTTTCATTACATCCGAGCAACGCCGGGCTATACTGCTAGTTATAGAAAAAAATAAAATAATAGGCCAGGTAGCGGACAAGTAACTGGTAGAAAAGTTTAATAACTGCTTGTAAAGAGAATGAACTAAAGCCGATCTTTTCACGTTATTGCATCTTTCTCTATGAGCGTGAAAGAAGGGATATATATATATATATATATATATATATATATATATATATATACACACACACAAATAAATACTTAACGTTCGTTGTAGATAGGATCTTTTTCTATGTGGCGTGTCCCTCGGAATTTAAGCGATCATGTTTATCCAGATCTCCCTATCTCTAGTGGCTCTTAATTCTCTTTCTTGTTTGAGACCGATCAAACTCGCATTGCTATCCATTTTCTCAACTCCATAAATTATATCACGCGTTGCTTTTCTCTGTCTCTCTTTCCCTTTAACTGACCTCTGAGTGTCAGATTCTACTTCCTCATTAAATGTCCCAGGAACGCCAACTGTCTTTTCCTGATGTTAAGTCGTAGTTTTATTTTCGTTTCTATCTTCTTCAGAATACCTTCGTTGCTCACAGGTTCGATCCATCGTATCGTCTGCATTCTTCTGTAGAAGTACATCTCGGTTGCTTTAAGTCTCGCCTGTATCTTTGAAGAGATTGTCCAGTATTAACTGCCATATCGTCACATAATAATTCAGTAGTATTATCTTTGTTTCAAGCGGAATTTTCTTCTCTCTCAATACTCTTCTCAGCATCTGGAATGCATAATGAAATGTAAAAACAATTTCGAAGTAGCAATGTGTAACAGTATTTTTTCTTTTGAGAATTGAACCAACAGACTACCCTATTTGTGAAAGTGAGAACCTAAAAATTATCAAAGGTTTGCTGTTGTTTAGTACACTTTTTCAAAGCCGCCTGTAGTCCTAAGGGCCAAAATTGCGGGACGCTATACGCTGCTACACTCTATTAGAAAACAAAAGCGAGTATCATTTAGGACTCGCTTGCATTCTTTGCGAGCAGAGACAAAAATAATAATGGTTAACTTCACAATGAGCTAGCATGATAGGCGATGTTTCGTGGAACAAGGATTCCATGCTGCAAAAGTTGTTACGGACATCAGGGACATTAAAAAAATGATTTTAAGGGGTTTAAGTGATTTTGTGCAACTATTTTAGCTTTATATCTTTGATTGAGTGTTGTCATGATTTGCGATATTTTTATAAAGAACAGGCCTAGAGTAGCAGCATCAGTTGATCGTCAAATTTAACATGCGAGGGAAGTGGCCTTAGGTTTGCTCACCATAGGCCCGTGCGCGATATGGCTCTACAAAAAGTCCCCAATATTATTCAACTGCTGATTAAAGCAGCCTCCCAAGACGCTACATTAGTGTTCGGGATTCTAATTACAAGTTGCAAGCAGTAGCCAGAAAACAGCCAATCCCTGCCACAATCCACACATATTACAAAAAACTTGCGGCAGCACCACTGTCAAGACCTGAGGTGTGGAAAGAAAGCGGGAACCCGATTCTAAACAGGAAACAAGGGAAGAAGTTATACTACTGTCCCAAATAATGGGGAAGGATATATAATAGATCTGAGGGTTCCAGGACATTAACGCTCACCATGACAAGTGGTTGGAAAACTCTGTCACAGATCTTGCTGGTGTCCATACCATGAACTTTTCAATCACTCAATCTCATACAAATGGTAGATTTCCTCACGCACTTCCCAAATAACCCTGATGAACGCAACTATTGGCTAGATCTTTGTTTCACTTCTATCCCTTAGTTATGCTATGCCATGCCATGCAGCTCTGTTCTCTTGGCAACTGTGATCTTCCCCTGCTTCACTTCTTCTTACTCGGAACTTTTTCAGGTTTACCGGAGTGATGCGTCTGACTATAATACACGCCTTTTTGTCTCTGCTCGGGGGGAATGCAAGCGAGTCCTAAATGATGCTCGCTTTTGTTTTCTAATAAAATGTATCAGCGTATAGCGTCCAGCATTTTTGGCTCTAATGACTACTGGCGGCTTCGCAAAAGTGTGCTAAACAACAGAAAATCATCGATCTATCCACCACTCAATAATCTTTGAGGTTCTCACGCTCACAGCGGACAAGGCTGAGTGCTTTGCTCTCAGATTCTATCACAACTCAACACTTCAGTTATCTGGGGTACCCACACTCGTCTTCTCTCCTAGAACTGAGACTAAACTGAAGAATATACACATAACCCTCCCTCTGGTCTCTAACATCGTTTCTAAGCTTGACTCCCGTAAAGCAAGTAAATGTGATTGTATCCCAGTCATCGCATTTAAGAAATGTGCCCTTGAATTCTCTCCTTTCCTCTCCAAACTTTATAACTATTTCATTGCTTCTTTTTTACTTCTCTGCTTGTTGGAAGTCCTCCTCTGTAGTTCTTTTCTTTATAACTCTGGCCAACCTTCCTCCTTTTCTACCTATTGATCTATCAGCCTTTTACTGTTTTAAGCAAAGTATTCGAGGCTATTATATCTGCTGAAATGATTCAGCGTCTCACACCCAACAAATTATTTTCTGACAAGCACTATAGATTTCCCTTTGCTAGGTCTACTGCTTATGGGCTAACGGCCATCAATAGCCATATCAGACCCTTGATAAGAACGGCGAAGTCCGTGCTCTTGCCCTTGATCTCAAAAACGTTTAATAGAGCTTGGCATAATAGCCTTCCGCAAAAGATAAAGGGCTATAGCATAACTGAACTATAGTTCAATTTAATTCAATCGTCATTGGCAAACCGTAAAATGATGGCCATTCTGAATAGGCATACACACGCAGGTGTCCCCAAGGCTCTATTCTAACTCGAACGCTCTTCCTGATATTCATCAACAATCTTCCTGATGTAGTTAGTTCCCAAGTCAGCATCTGTGCATATGAGACTACAATCTACTCCCGTCTCAAAATGAAATGTGCCGGAGCTGGGATGGATTGGGGTAAGAAATAACTCATTAATTTTAATGCTTTTAACCACCATTGATAATATTTCCTACATTCCATTATTACGGAACCTACTAGTCTCCCCAAAAGCAATAGACTACACCTTCTCGCTTTCACTCTCTCAGATGATCTGAAATAAAATAAATCAGTCAGTTAAGTGCCATACGTGAAACACGCTTGGGCGAACACGTCTCGAAAGAGTCATGACTCACTGGGCAGAAGATTATATCCCGCAGTAGGTTGCCATTGCTTTCTGCGGTAGACTGGTTGCAAGCCAAGACTATAGAACCCAATCTGTCCTGTTATTTAACCCATGACTGAAAGGAAGAGAGGGACTAATACCTTTCCCAAGGGTATTTACGCGTAAGTGAATGCAATGAATTCAACTAGAATTCGACCTCTGCTCCTCGATTTCTCGTTCCGAGCCGATATCCACTGCACCACAATAGACATCATTGAATAGATACCTACATCTTGGGTCACTAAACCGAACCAGGAAGTTTTTCTCCTCAGAATCTGTCTTGCGCATTTATAAATCTACCATTCGTTCGTGCATTAAATACTGTTGCCATATCTGGTCGTGTGCTGTTGCTTTTTAACTCGGGATTCTTAAAATCTAAAAAAGGATTTGCAATGTAATTAGTCCCGATTTGGCAATTCGCTTTTATCCACTTACTCAGCCTCGGAATATGGCTTCCTATTGTCTTTTCTGGATGTGCGTTGTGGTGCATTCGATATCGGCTCGGAACGAGAAATCGGGGAGCAGAGTTCAAATTCCAGCTGAATTCATTGCTTTCACTTACGCGCAAATACCCTTGGGAAATGTATTAATCAGTCCCTTCCCTCCAGTTATTGGTTAAATACCAGGACAGATTGGGTTCTATAGCCTTGGCTGGCAACCAATCTACCTCAGAAAGCAATGGCAACCTACTGCGGGATAATCTTCTGCTCAGTCAGTCATGTCTCTTTCGAGACATGATCGCCCAAGCGTGTATCACGTAGGGTTCTTAACTGACTGATTGTATTTTCACATTGTGCTCTGACATGCATGCTTCAGTCTATGATTTCCAGCTCTCATATGTTTACTCGTGCAACTAAATTGACAACTAGGTTCCACCCTTTTACCATCGAAATTGGCAAATGTAATCGCCAGAACTACTCTAGTAGTTTCCTTCCTTACACTTCCCGTCTGTAGAACCTCGTTCCACTTATCGCTCCCTGATAGCCTCTTCATCTATGTGCCATGTCCCTTCAGGACTTAGGCGATCATGGTTCTCCACGTCTCCCTATCCCTTGTGGCTCTTAGTATGTTGGCTTCTCTTCTGTCAACCCCCGTTCTGTCATCCACCTGATCAGGTCCTGCAAATATGTTATTCGCTGCCTTCCTCTGTCTCTCTTTCCTTTCTTTCAGTTGTCTCTTCCTGATGCTCAGTATTAATTTTCTTTTTGTTGCCATTGTTTCCAACACCTCATCTATCTACTTGACTCCCACCTCTTTCTTACCCTTTCTACAACATCACTGTTTTCTTTACTGTCTTTCCTTTCCTCTCATTGTGACCTCCTACACACCAGTGAAAGTACAGCCTTGCTTTGAGTGAAACGATTATCAAAAACAAAGGAAGGAAAGTTCATTACACCATCCGGTTTGTTGCCCACATCTCTGTCTCTACTGTTGAAACTCCTTACCCACCCCATAACTTTTTGCCTCATAGACCAGTGATATGCAAACAAGTTTCCGTGAACGTGGATGTGGGATCTCTGTATCATTCATCCGCATAACAAAAAACTATAAACAATATCACGATAGTCAATAAAATGAGAAGAAATGTGATTATTATTTCTGTGCTTTCCGTTACCAAATGGTCCACGGGCTGGTATCGGTCCGCAGTTCGGTGGTTGAGAAACGCTCCTATAGACTATACACGATTTCATCTATGGAAATATTCGGACGCGTCGATGAATGGCAACGAGCGTAACCTTCTCTGCACTTAATTACATGTACACTGCGTGCCAGAATTATATGCAAGTCGATCGTTTTGTTCTAACTCCGACAGTTTTTAATAAAAATTAGTGAAACTGGGCACGTTATATGGCAAGACAAACACATGTGCAGCTCTAAAATTCTAAGCTAATCTGTAAAATAGTAAACAAATGGCAGCCATTTTGGTGACTTGCGGTCTGTTTCAGCGTGTCAACTTTATATGGAAGATGGGAGGTAAAGGTGCTTTGAGTCAAGCTGAGAAATAAAAATTGTCCAAAGTTTGTAGTAAGATATCTATCTTAGAAATAGCCAAAGAATTGGCTCGTGATCATAGTAAAATTAAAAACTTCGTTACTTACCATGAACTTTGCAACAGACGTACTGACAAAGGGAAAATTTATAAGAAAGCACCTGTATTGCATCGAGCCATGAGTAGGATCAAGAGAGAAATCCACCGTAACCCTCTTGAAACTAGTAAAAAAGTTTTTGAAAATGCTGGCGTTCCTGATGTGCCCAAATCAACTCGATGCCGTATCCTAAGGACGGTTGCAAAATGTGGAAACCCAGAGATTTGCCCACCTTTAAAGGATATCCTCAAGAAAAAGAGGGCGGAGTAGGTAAGAAATCACATGAAGGTAAATTTTCAAACTGTTTTGTTCACCCATGAGTGTCGAGCGACCCTAGATGGACCCGATGAGTGGAGGAAAGAATCCAATTCCCCACCAGATCAGGCTTCAACTAGGAGGAGGTGGTGTGATATTTTGGGCTGCAATCATTTGTAATGAGCTGGTAGGACCATTCAGAGTCGCAGATAGAGTGAAAAATGACCGCCATACTCTACATTAACTTCATTAAGGAACACCTCAAATCCTGGCATAAGAAAAAGAATTTGTCATTCCGGAAAAAGATGGTATTCGTGCATGATAATACACCGTCTCATGCTGCAAGGATAACCACTGAAGATTTGGAGAGTGTTTTTGACAGACATGGGAAAATAATGCAATGGCTAGCCCGTTCTCCAGATTTAAATCCCATCAAGAATCTGTGGAGCATCTTGAAAAGGAAGATTTACTCCGGAGGAAGGCAGTACAACTCCAAGGATGACCTCTGGAATGTCATTCTGACTGCTGCCAAAGAAATTTCATCAGATGAAATCGAAAGTTTGACATCTTCAATGGACCAAATAATTTTTTTTCTCTTGTTAATAAAAATGGCAATCATATATAATATTGATTGTACTATGAAACCATATTGAAGATGTTTGCTCTGCATTATTGTTGTTCTCAAATTAAATATTCCTAAAATAATCAATGTTCTAATTTTCTGTCAACACTTCACCATATTTGATACTTTAGCAATGATTTACATATAATGTTGGCACGCTGAAACAGGCTGCAATTCACCAAATTGGTTGCCATTTGTTTACTCTTGCACAGATTAGCTTAGAATTTTAGATCTGCACAATTTTTACTAAAAACTGTCGGAGTTAGAACAAAAAAAATCGATTTTTATATAATTCTGGCACGCAGTGTATTATAGTAATTTATTTAAAAGCAAATAATTAATATGTCAGATGTTAATGAATTTCTATTATTTAACTCAGAGAAGATTCGAATGTTGCCTATATCTACGATGAATGGAAAACTGAACGCTAGTTTTTGACATATTGCAATTCTTTATTATTGTTTTATTCTTCATATCATTCCTAACAGAAACTCTACACATGCATATATGTGTGTGAATAGAAAATTATAATCTTGCAATGTTTTGTACCTATATAAACTGGGAAATGTAATTTAATATTGTAAAACTAATAAACTTACATGGTTAAATAATTAATACGTGAAATTACTGTTTATTCACTTTTAGGCCTCGTTAATTTATGCCGCCGTTACTGATTTTTCCGGTTTGATGAATATCTTTGAATGTAAAGTTTCTTCTTGAGAAGATATGAGAGACTGATTCCCCGCTTCGGGAGAGGTGCTTATCTAATTTAACGTCTACGTGTGCACATCCTAAGTTCAGTCAGGTCCACCTCCTGTTTACATGTCTACAGCAGCATAAGATAAATTTGTTTACACAGTTATTACGTAAGAGTATAGCATTAAATTTTTTTATTCATAACTACCTGTAGTTGACGTTTATCATGCCCAAATTGCAGAAAGTATGTAAATATCTTGCACAAAAAATGTAAAATTTTGTGGTATTAAAGAATGAGTGATTGATTGGTTAATAGCTTTTATTATTGATCTATTTTTAATCATTTCGGCCCAAGCTAGGTGGGACAGACACTAGTGTTCAGAGATTTAAACTGAGAGAAAGACTGAGCACAGGAGGAAATGTTGAATGAAGAATGAAAGATGGACGAGATTAAAGGTGATAGAAGATAGCAATTTGTGTTGCCTGTACAGTTTAGGTCACCAAACTTCACTTTACATCTTTAAATTCAGTGTTGTCAATATACTAAACCGTTCACTACTCAAGGCTGTATACATACATATATATATATATATATATATATATATATATATAAGAGTGGTTATATATATATATATATATATATATATATATATATATATATATATATATTAAAAAAGGATTAATTCAAAGATGTTGAATAGCCATTTCGATATGAAGATCCCCACGGGGGACGACACATCACCTCAGCAACAGAAAAAACCTTTCAGAAACTGGAGAAAAATTAGTCTACTTTTCCTTTTTAAATAGATTGCAAAGAAATTAAAAAATAAATAATAAAATAAAATAAAATAAAATAAAAAAATAAAATAAAAAATAAAAATAAAAATAAAGGGAAAGAAAAAGAAAAAGAAAACGAAAAAGAAAAAGAAAAAGATAGAATAAAATCAAATAAAAAAAAAAAAAAAAAAAAATTGACATCGTCTGGGTTCGCAAAAAAAAGGAAGAATGTAACTAAAAATTAACAGACAGACGCGTTAAATCGACGTAGTTTAGGCAATACGGAAAAAAGGTGGTAAGAGAGATAAAAGAAGGAAGGGAGGGTAAAAGAAAGAAACTAAAGAAAAAAATTTTTTTAAATATTACAGACGCTGGACAAATTCAATTTGTTTTTGAATTTGTCCAGCGTCTGTAATATTTAAAAAAATTTTTTTCTTTAGTTTCTTTCTTTTACCCTCCCTTCCTTCTTTTATCTCTCTTACCATCTTTTTTCCGTATTGCCTAAACTACGTCGATTTAACGCGTCTGTCTGTTAATTTTTAGTTACATTCTTCCTTTTTTTTGCGAACCCAGACGATGTCAATTTTTTTTTTTTTTTTTTTTTTTATTTTATTCTATCTTTTTCTTTTTTCTTTTTCGTTTTCTTTTTCTTTTTCTTTCCCTTTATTTTTATTTTTATTTTATTTTTTTATTTTATTTTATTTTTTTATTTTATTTTATTTTATTTTATTTTATTATTTATTTTTTAATTTCTTTGCAATCTATTTAAAAAGGAAAAGTAGACTAATTTTTCTCCAGTTTCTGAAAGGTTTTTTCTGTTGCTGAGGTGATGTGTCGTCCCCCGTGGGGATCTTCATATCGAAATGGCTATTCAACATCTTTGAATTAATCTTTTTTAATATATATATTTGCTCTGTAATATTTTATTACATGGAGCTCTCTTCCTGTATCATTTTTTAATATTAAAATAAATTTTTAATATTAATTAGGATCGGGTTTTTTGGAATTTACCTTCCTGCTTTTTTCCCTTGGATTGAAGTATCTGAATTAAAATATATATATATATATATATATATATATATATATATATATATATATAATCACTCTTTCTCTTTACCTTCCCCTATATCACCCCTTGCGCAATAGTGGAAGTGAAATTCTAGCAGCCATAAATATTAGGCCGCCCATTTGTTTTAAATGTTATATGCTTAATTATTTGAAGTTATGAAAATCAAATAAGTATTTTGTAGGTCTTTTATTTTAGTAAACTAATTTTCAAGTACTATTAAGAAATAAATTATAATTAAACATTTATAATCAATAGAATTTTCGAGAGAAATAGTTGTGTGGTTACATAAAGCGGTCAATTCACCTCTACGATACGATTTAGAAGTACATTATTTTTAGGGAACTTATAACCTGTAGCTTTCCATTCGGGCACGCAGGGCAAATGTAATGTAATGATTTAGACATTGCTGATTTTTTCAGAATGTTCTATTTTACTTTGGAGGATATATTTGTACTTTTCAACTGCCGAAAATACACACATGAACAAATATATATATATATATATACCCGCATATATCGGGTTCATATATTGGGTTCAATTGGTATATTGTCGGCATCTTATATTCCTAATTTTGCGCATGCGCGTTGTTTCCTTCTGTTTTTGTCGACTGCACAGTTTAGTTGTATGAGTCGAATGGTGATTACAAAAATGTTTGGAGTTATTACTAGTGAAAATAGTTGTAGAAAAAACAGAGAGAAGCCATGTCAGGACGGTCAGCACGTGACTGAAGTCCAGATGGCAGATTAAAATAAATTACATTGCGTATCCTCTTTTTTTGTCAAGTATATGAAGATATGTAGTTATACCACACTGCAATATATATAATTTATATATATATTAAAATTTCAAATCGTTTCCTCATATATATATATATATATATATATATATATGTTCTCCGAGTAGCAAGGTCAGAGGCAAAATAAGTATTACTCATGAAATTGTAGAATATCTAAAAATATTTTCTAAATTATATTGCTCTGTTAATTTAAATAAATAAATTTAACATTGAGTTCATTTAAGTTCGTCTCTATCAGAGTTTACCTAACTAATATAACAAGTATTCTACGTTATATATATATATATATATATATATGATGATTATGACTTCTTTGAACTTTCTTTTTGGGAATTAGGATTCTCTCTTTCATGTTGAAGACTCAATCTTTTTCTTTTTCAATTAGTTTTGGCATTGATATACACTTGAACCCACGGATAGTACATATCAATCATTTTGTTTTAATTTAAATTGCCGTGTTAGACGACTTGCATTCTTACACAGCATACCACATACATTATTCTTTGTAAATGCTATTTGTAGTAGTATATATTTAAATGATCACTTTTCATGGTTAGAAATATGCATGATGAATGCATTAATGCAAAAAGTAGCGGTTTGGAATTGTCTGTAGATATCCACACTTCCCCGTACGCACGTATGCACACACACACACGCACTCAAGCAAATAAAGTTGTATCTTTGATTCAATATAATGTGAATTTTTTGGGAAAAACTTTATTATGTTTTCGTATATATTCATGTCAACTGATATGCTTTTGTTTATATATGTGTGTATCTTATGTGCATAAGGAAGTTAGCGCTTATAAGGTTATGTGTACTCAAATGATAGCGTGACCTTTTGTCACAACAGAAAGATAGACAACTAAGCACAATATACGATTAGCTAACATTTACTCCACTTGTATTATATTCACGCTTAGTTCTATTTTTTGCTGCAAGATCGCTGCTTGCATTTAATTAAATATTCGTTCTGCCAACAAGGATTCAGTCACACCCTTGAGAAATTACATTGGATTTAGTAGATACATGCAGAGTTCCTACATGCGATACATAAATCATATATATATATATATATATATATATATATATAAATAATAATAATAATAATAATAATAATAATAGAAATAAATAAATACTGTCAAAAAATACATTTTAACTTACAACTAGTATTTTTTCCTATATATATATATATATATATATATATATATATATATATTTATGTATATATCTATATTGGCATATTGTATATATATATATATATATATATATATATATATGCTTGTGTTTCTATTGGCATATATATTCATATATATAATATATATCTGTTTGTGTCTCTCTCTCTGTCAGATGGATAGATATTGTTTCTCGATAAGTCATAGAACATATTTAAATAATAATATTCGGTGTGTCTTCATTCGAAAGAGACAAAGCATACCCAGGCATATATATATATAATCGCCGATTGATGTAAATTCGTTCAGGTTTCAATCCTGAATAGAAGTTATCGGATGTCTAGCCGTACTGATCAGATGTGATGCATGGAAATATATCTGCCTTACATCTGATCACTACGGCTAGACATCCGATAACTTCTATTCAGAATTGAAACCTGAACGAATTTACATCAATCGGCGATTATATATATATATATATATATATATATATATATATATAGAGAGAGAGAGAGAGAGAGAGAGAGAAACGTGTGAGAGAGGAATAAATGCTAATGGAGAAATATTGAAATGGATAGGGAGGGACCGACTGAGTGAGAAAGATAAAAAGTGATAAAAACTTACATGTTAAAGCAGACATAATGATATAGATAGATAGATAGATAGATAGATAGATAGATAGATAGATAGATAGATAGATAGATAGATAACTATCGTCACCTTTCTCATGACAAGATGTCATTTCAACAAAAATAGTTTCGTGCATACTATTTTAAGAAATTGTTTGTGAAATTGTATGCAAACCTAAACACAGGGATAATAATTCACTCAGTATAGACCCGTGTAGCTAGCTAGCGATCTAGATAATATTGTTTCTGTGAACGAAAATTCTAGGGTTTATTCCTGTTCAATTATATTTTAAAAAAAGAAAATATAAATCAAATATTGTAATATAATCAGGCGTCAACAAATCTAGATTATTTATAAAATAAAAGAAATTAAGACAAGTTTAAATGAGAAGATAATTGATGAAGCGTTAAAAGAATTAGTCATGTAAAAATAATATTGCTTAATGATTAGAAATATGGGAGATCTAAAGTAAAATACAAGCGCTGCGTAATACATATTACATAAAAGTAATAAATAAAATCAATTTGATTTTTTTATGAATTTATTAGATTCCTGACTGGGAATTAAATGGCGTATTAATTTTCATTTTAATCAACTGATTTAAATTTTTATTTTCAACTATTAATGTTAATTTGTAATGGAATGATGAAGATGATATCTTGAAGTATTGCAAATTTGATAATACAACGAAGTTCTTGCACATAAATTTACGAATTTAATTTACGAATTGCAATCTCTAAGGGATTTTGCCAGAGGAAACCCTATGTAACTCTGTAATTTAACCGACAATGTTATAAATTGTGAATATATTAAATCCACGTTCCACAAATAATTCGAAGTATTTTATAACATTAGATTTAATTATATGCCTACATATTTGGATTCGCACGTTCATCTTGGTGGTTTTACTCAAAATGTTTGCAACTGTCAATATATTTGGGCATTTTACAGACTCTTGAACTGGATTTTTTATTCAGTGTTGTCTCCCGGGTAGATATTTGGGAAACCGAATTTTGCTGTCTTGTGCTGGAGACATGTCACCTTGTAAATTTTGGGTGCTGATTTAAAAAATGAAATTTATTTTGCTTTATCACGATAAACTTTTTCACAAACTCAGATTTTCTCAACATTTCCGGTATTGTCATCATTTATAAAAATAGATTTGGCTTCATCAAATGCAATCCTAGTGTACAGAAATTTAATTAACTTTGAAAACATAGTTTTTCAATATCATTTAAAGTAAGTGCAACTTCAAAATTAAAAGCAAAAGTCATGATTTAAGAATCTTCTGTCAATAAAATGCATAAATAAACATTAGCAACATTCAGTATTTTTAATCTAATTGGTTCTAAATGTCATGATGACAACAGAAATGCCATCTCTTAAATTGGATGTTAATAAACAACACATTTTTTGGCTCTTGATATACTCCCTATGAGGATAGCAAAGGCTAAAATTAATGGAATCTGTCTGAAAACTTGCACACTTACTGAATTTGTCTAAAGATTTGCTCACGGTTTGTTTTATTTAGCATGACTTTCATTGCAATCCAACTGTTTTGTTGAAGTTTTATTTGTGGAGAGTAATAAATTGTATATTCTCTAGTCGTTTTGATTTTTTGAGAATTGATCCTTATTGCCACAGAAACAGGGTATATATTTTTTGACTCAGGATTTGAACTTACCAGAAGTAACTAAATACAATTGAAATCATATTTTGATTTCATAGGTTATGTGTCTTTAGAGTACCAAACGTGATAGACGTTTGGGCAGTCTTGTCTCTAAGACTGAGCAAAAGGTTTTCACGCGGTAGATTACCATTAGTTCTTGCGGTAGACTGGCTGTCAACCAAGGCTGCCGAACCCAATATCTCTTGTTATTTAACCCAGAGCTGGAGGGAGAAGCGAGGGATTAATCACTTTTCTAAGGGTATTTGTGCGTAAGTGAATGCAACATATTCAAATGAATTTAAAACTCGGTTCTTCGATTTCTCGCTTCGTGTCTATATGCACTGCACCACAACAAACATCGACAATTAAACAATAAAGTGGTTTAATTTCCGGGAAATTTATCGAGGACAACAGAAATCTGAAAAAAATCAGGGGTTACAAATGAAAAAAAAAAGTATATGAGTAGAGAAACCAAGTTTGTTTTTTATTCTTTCACCCAAAATAAGGCTGGATCGCTTCTAATGCGCATTGGTTTCAGAGGGAGAAAAAATAGATAGGGGAGGTGTCGAAGGATATTAGATGGTTATGATTCAAGGAGATAGACCTTGGCAAATGACGTGACATTTAAATTTGTAGAGAATGTTGAGATCAGGAAAGCAGGAAATTGGAAGTGGTTCCCATAGATCACAAGTGCGAGAAAAGAAAATATTAGAGTAGAAGAATTGGTTATATTTGATTATTTCAACGGTAAAAATGTGGGATATAGATGCCAATCTAGTAGCACGCTTAAGTTCATGTGGGCGGGACACCATTAAAAAAAAAAGAACCTCAGAGTAGTTTACATAAAAATGATAGTAGAAAAGACAGAGGGAAGCCACATCATGTTTGTGAGAAGGGATGAATTTTATTTAGTTACCAGTAAAATAAAATTTGTTTATCATAATTGCTAAAAGGATAGCCAAAACTTTTGGCAAAAAAACATTTGAACAATTTTTCTATAATTTATGTTCTAAAAAGAAAAAATATATGATCACGTGAAATATTCTCTAAAAACATTAACCATTATAATTTGTCTGCCATTTTTAAGGAAACCTGCAGAAAAGTGATATTGATGCAGAAATATACAACACACACAGACACACAAACACAGACACACACACATATATATATATATATATATATATATATATATATATATATATATATAAGCTTTATGAATACAAGCCTGTTTCGTTGTATCACAGCTCATCAGTGTGGCTAGACTTCCACTTGCGTCTTGCCGGGATCAAATCTCGACAGAGTCTCTACTCCCTAAGCCATAGGCGCATGAATTGAGAGAGGAGAAATTTTAGCGTGTTATATACATGCGATGTATAGACACGCCAGTCGCCGAGAGAACTCAATTCATTACTGCTGGGTATGCGCAAATCGCAAAAGTGGTTACTGTTTCTAAAATTTTCGTCCATAGAGAGCTCCATCGTCATGAGAGCATAATATATTTCTCATCCACATACAAGCCTGTTTCGCTGTATCAGTTTATCAGTGTGGCGAGATTTCCACTTGCTTCCAGTTGGGATCGAAACTCGACTGATATGGTATTAGGTATATTTTTATGAGTATGCGATTCTTAAAATATAAAAAGTTCAAATTTCAGCCTTGTTTAAATTGATTTCAATGAGAACCCGTTTAATCGATTACTATCGTAATTCATATCGTCCTCTTTCCTGTTAACGAACATGTTGTTTTGAACCTACTGAGGTTCGATCCCGCTACAGTTGAACTTGAAATGATGTTTTATTATCACGATTTCACCGTAAAGTTGCTGTTTTATATCAATACTCCGTCACTAATTTCACATTTAATAATTCACTAGCAGTATAGCCCGGCGTTGCTCGGGTGTAATGAAAGCTTCAAAACTAATCCATGGTCCTGGAGCTTAGACTCAGCCTAAAGAATATTTGTGTTAAGTTTGGTGAGAATAAGATAAAAATTGTGGATTTGTATAAAGGACATACAGACAGATAAACAGACACCCACACAAATATTTTGTCTGATATATATATATATATATATATATATATATATATATATATATATAATCGATTTTCTGCACTATTGTAAGAACTGCAACCTTGAAACTTCTGAATATCGTTTCTTATGTCTTTGTCTATGAGTGTATCACATTTGAGTAAAATCAGACCACTCCTTCTATAACCCGATTTTTAAAATTATCGATTTTCGATATTTATCGGGGGTACCGCGACACAAACCTAGCTAAGAACACTCGTAGACGCTTATTGTACAGCTGTGTAAATTTTCAAGCAAATCTGTTCAGCCGTTTCGGAGTCTATAGGTAACGGACACACACACACAAAGTTTTATTTATAAATAATTTTAGATTTATCGAAATTAATTCTTGGATATTTTCTATTGTGAATTAGAAATTATAGAATCAGTGCCAAGCGTGCGAAACAATATTCCGCACCTTTTGTCTTCTGCCGAGAGTCATGTAAGAACTGTCGGCACGAAGACTCGAACTGTTTTTGTTAGGTCCGCACGCATGTTTCCTGTCGTCTTTTCATCGTCAGTTGCTATGGTTACCGCCTTATGCCGATCAGGAAAAAAAGAAAGAAGCTGTGTCACGAAGTGCGGAGATTCGATATTCGCTTCAGAGATTATTCGGTTTGGTATTAGCTTTATTTACAGTGCTGCCTAGGATTAGCACAAGGATTATAATCCAAAATAGGAAAGACTAGCAATTCTTTGAATGGCTACACCAATAAAGCATTTTTGTTCGACCGACATTTTTAAAAATATTTATGTTCTCTGTGATCAGCAGTGTATGCAATTTGAGAATATGTTGAAATAGCTTTGCCGGCGTTTTATTTACCTGAAGAGAATCATTCAACCACATCAGTCAATGTATGACATAAAACTGTAGTCAATGAAATAAAAAAAAAATGTACACTCATAAAAGACGCAACGCCATATCTACAGCCCATATTCAAGAAAAATGATTTTAGTGTATTAAAGCATGTAATGTTCTCAATCTTAATGTATAATATGTAGATGACCCAGTGTTGATGTCAGATGCATTAAGTAACCTGCAGGAGATCCATGACAAGATAGTAAAGAAAAGTGAGACCAACACATCTCTCATTTAACAACCATAGAAACTAGACCCCTGAAGAGCAACACACAGCGCCTTCTTGGCCTGATGTCTTAACTGACTTGTTGCGAACACAACGAATCAATAGCTGTACATTCGGTCACTTTCTCACCGACTTGATGTCTCTTCCCTCTGTATTTTTTACAACTATTTTCATAACAACTTATTTGACGAGCTTTTTATTCTGGTACCCCGACAAAATTAATTTACTAGTGGTATTAGATTGTCATCAAGGTCCCACCCTTTTACTGTCAAAATATTTGTAACCATCTCTTCTACTCTAATAGTTTATTTTGTCGCACTTCCCGTTAATTGAAGTCTCTTCTATTTGTTTGCTTCCCTAATAGCTACAATCTCCAAACGTTTAAATGCTACGTCAGTTGACATCTTTTATATACTTGATTCCCCAATCATCTCTTATCTTTTCTCCGACATCCCCTGTACTTTTGTTCATTCTCTCACTGTAATCTCCTACGCATTAGTGGCATGTCTGCCTTGCTTAACATGATTATAAAACTATAGAAATTGTTTTTCAATTGTCCTGACCTGCAAGAAAAAATGATCTCCTCAAATTAAATCTTTCACATTTATAAACTACCATTCTGCCTTGAATTGAATTCTGATGTCATATCTAGTCTGATACTCCTGCTATTCATCTCGATGTTCTTTACAAAATCTAAAGATGGATTTGTAGCATAATCGATTCTACCATGGTAGCTCAACTTTACACACTTTTTCACCGATTTGTCTTGACTTCCTTTTGTCTTTTCTACAAATATTTTCATGGAAACTCATCTAACATGCTTTTACCCCTGGTGCGCCGACTACATGAATTTAAGCCTGCTGCTAGATTGCCATCCGCAGAAAGAAATGGCAACCTACTGCAGGATAATCTTCTGTCCAGTCAGTCATATCTCTTTCGAGACATGATCGCCCAAGCGTGTATCACGTATGGCACTTAACTCACTGACTAGATTGCCATACATGGTCATCAGTAAAAAAGGCAGCCCAATATGCCAAATACAGGTCGGGGATACTAGAATCAAGCAGTTACAAAAATTTAAATACCTGGGAAGTGTTATAACAGAAGACGGAAAGTGCAACACAGAGACCCGAAGGTGAATTGGCATGGCGAAGGACGCATTCCAGAAGTTGAGTAAAATATTAAGAAACAGCACAATTTGGCTAAACACATCGAAAAGTTATGTGTTGTGTTATCTGTTCTTCAATATGACAGTAAATGGTGGACGATATCATCAACGATGAAGGAAAAGCTTGAAGCAACTGAAATTTTGTTCCACAGAAGGATGATGCGAATATCATGGATCGAGCATGTGAGCAATGAGGAGGTCTTAGAAGGAGGCAAACTTTTAGCGTGTGATGCATCATACGCCAATAGCTAATGTTCTCTAATTCATTACTGAATGAGCGATGCATAGATAGCAGAGTAGCTACAATTTTTCAAAGTCTACCATTCTTCCAGAGTGCTCAGTCAGGGTATGAGAGCGTAAATAGTCATCCGCAGACAGATATGTTATATATATATAGCCTCGTATGTATTCCTCATTATATATTTTCTTTCTCTCGTATTTAACATAAGATATCTATAATGTATTTCTAATAATCACAAGTCTATATGCAGAGAAAACTTTTGAATCGGAAGACTGATCGCTGCGGTAATTGTTGGATAAGATCAAACACCATGTTTAAATGTCTTTCAACAGATAATCACTCCTATATAACTCTACATTTCTCTCTCTATCTCTCTCTATTAATCAATCAATCAATCTATATATATATATATATATATATATATATATATATATATATATATATACACTATTCTAATCTAAACAGTATGTTTGAAGACTCATGGTACAGTTGACAATCAGTCTTATTAAACAATGCAAAATAATTCAACTGACCCGGGCAACAGAATGCCTGATGTACACTTCGGCCGAAATTACTTTTTTTTACCCCTCGCATACGAAAAAAATGGCCAGTTACATGCGTAAATGATGATCTCAACGCAATCCTACACATTTCTCAAGAGGGTTAATGAAACTTCATTGACTGTGATGCCGCGGTTTAAAGGATAGCCCACTGTGCCAAATACAGGTCGGGGATACTAGAATCAAGAATGTACAAAAATTTAAATACCTGGGAAGTGCTATAACAGAAGACGGAAAGTGCGACACCGAGATCCGAGGGCGAATTGGCATGGTGAAGAAAGCATTCCAGAAGTTGAGTAAAGTATTAAGAAACAGGATAATTTTGCTAGAAACGAAGAAGAGAGTACTGGATTGATATGTGTTGTCAGTTCTTCAATATGGCAGTGAATGCTGAACAATATCATCAAAGATGAATGAAAAACCTGAAGCAACTGAAATGTGGTTCTACAGAAGGATGCTGCGAGTATCATGGATCGTGGATGTGAGCAATGATGTTGTCTTAGAAATGATGGAAATCAAATGAAATTAATACTGAGCACCAGGAAGAGACGGCTGAAGTTTCTGTGATATGCAATGAGGAAGGAGGGATTGGAAAACCGGATACTAATAGGCCAAATAGAGAGAAAAACCGACAGGGGAAAGCAACGGATAACATACTTGAAGGACCTAATCAGGTGGATGATGGAATGAGGGTTGCACGGTGTAACAGGAGAAAACGTGCTACTAGGGATAGGTAAACATGGAAATCCATGATCGCCTAATTCCTGAAGGGACAGGGCACAGGGCACATAGAAGAAGAAAAAGAAGATATACCAGATCAGATGGTGGTTTTTACTACAAAGGATGGTGTACATTCGAAGTCTGCCAGAAATAATTTTTTCTTTATATAATCTTGTTAATGTGCAGGCAAGTAGACGTAATTTTCACTGTTTTAAAAGTAATCACTTGAAACACCGATATTCACAAAGTAGCATTTAAAGTAACCGCAAATTAAATCCAACTTCGACATAAACTATCTCCAAAGTTAAACTACTCAAATACTTTTTCCCCTAATAACAAATTAAAAAAGCCATTTTCACAGTTCAATGCTATTGCCAGATTTATGAGTTGTTCAATAAATTTTAAAAAATCAGAGCTGTTTTTTTTTTACTTTTGTTTTCCTTTCTTCTATGTTAAATAAATCACAATTTATTATTAGTCGATTCAAATATAAAAGAATTAGTGTCTTCTGATAATCCCCTTCCTAATCAAAATATATTATCTACGCGCTGATTGTCAATTCTCAGACGCAAAATAATTCTAATAAATGAAAAAAAAGTTTAATGATTAAAGCAAATAAGAGGAACATTAGTGATAAATTTTTCTCTGTTTTCTCATTATTCTTGGCGAATATATTTTTAGCAAAGTAACTCGTTCACTTTCCGAATGATAAAATCTTATTTCTCTTTAAAGAGAATCATCGCATTTCACTAATCAGAACAAATTATACGCCATATATACTTTTATTCAGGAAAATTTTGAAGATTTAAAAAGAGATGAAAACGAAAGAAGCATAATTAGTTAATTTTCTCGAATTGCAGTATTGAATTCGCCAGGACAAGTCACAGGTAATTCTCAGTAGTTCCTGAATAGATATTCGAGTAAAGTAACAACAAAACACATAAAGCTATTGTTTGCTAATTTGGCATCCAAAAACTGATAAAGACACTGAAAAGAAAAAGGGCAACTTGGTAAAACTTTATCAAGGACAAACAGAACATTAAAAGACATAGTTCTCAAGTGAGAGAAAATAAAGATGGGACTGTGCATTCAATTTTTAAAGATTGTTTTTGACAGCAATTCAGGAAGCTAATATCCCAAAGTAGAGAAAAGCAAGAAAATAATTATTGGCAAAGAGCATACGGTTACATCTAGAAATTTTAATAGTGTAATTATGCAAACTATCCACCAATCTAGTACTTCGCTTACGTTTCTGAAGTCGAGTACAGTCAGCAAGTTCTGTGCCATACAAGACATAAATAACTGGGAAGATTTTCTCCTAGTATAGTGTAATTATTTTTTGCGGTACACTGGTTGCCAACCAACGCTGTAAAAACCCGGCCTATCTTATTATTTAACCCATAGCTGGAAGAAAGAGACAGATTAATACCTTTCCTAAGAGTATTTACACGTAAGTGAATGCCACGAACTCAACTGGAATTTGAACTCGGCTTCCCGATTTCTCCTTCTGAGCCAGTATTATCTGCACCAAATTCGAGGTACAAGAAAGAAAACTAAAGAAAAATAAAAAAATAATGAACAAGAAAATATTTACTGAAAAGTCACAATGAAGCTACTTTAGGTCACTGAATCGCAATACTAGATTAAGACGGACGCGGCTGCAAACTCTTGTATTTTCTCAAGACATTCTAGCTATATAGCAGAATCACCAGATAGATGCGTTAACAATATTCACTGCAGAGACGAATGTTGGAGTAATGACCGACTGGTCTTGAAATACATAGAAATAACTTTTTAAAAAAGCCTGAAATATCGCAATTGTGATAATCATAATCTCAATTTTTCATAGGCATTGATATTTGATCAGAGGTATTCGTATTCCCAATATTTGCGTACAATAAAAACCAGGACAGTGATATCATGAAAAGCTATCTTTTCTGTGTCCCATGTGCAAAAGCAGAATAGATCAATCAATTTAATGATACTCATTAATATTCTTGCAATTATATTAAAATACCTGTTTAGCTAAGCGAGATTTATTTGAATGTTATTTGAATGTTACCTGGATACGAATGTGACAAGACAGCCGGTAAAATGGACGTCTCATGAGTACATATGAGCAGAAATAAATCTCGTTTTCAGAACACCCCATGTTCTAGGTAATGAGTCCGAGTGACAGCCATATTTGAATAATCTATGAAGAAGCTATGGAAAACCGTGTTTAAGAAATGTGAAGATTTATTAAGCAAACAGAGTGCAACTGCATTTGCTTAATAAGTAGAAATCTTAATCTTGATAAATCTTAGTGTTAATGAATTTATAATCATACATACTACAAAAACAAAAGCCATCCCACACACTGATATATATATATAAATATATATATATATATATATATATATATATATATATATATAAACTTATTTATAAAGGGAACTTTGTCTGTGTGAAACGGCTGAACTAATTTTCTTGAAAATTTACACAGTTGTACTATAAGCGTCTGCGAGTGTTTTTAGCTAGGTTTTGTGTCGAGATACCCCCGATAAATATCGAAAATCGATAATCCAAAAAATCGGGTTATAGAAGGAGTGGTCCGATTTTAATCAAATTTGATACACTCATAGACAAAGACATAAGAAATGATATTCAGAAGTTTCAAGGTTGCAGTTGTTACAATAGTGCAGAAGATCGATAATATATTATATATATATATATATATATATATATATATATAAAGGCAAGTTGTTTGAGTGTGTGTCTGTTTGTCTGCCTGTGTGCCTGTATTCTTTAAGCCCTTTTATTTTAGTTTTTGCTTCGGGTTTGGCTCTAATTAGGTATAATTGTAGTTCTTAGTCTCAGCCATGATACCATTTACTCAGAGGACTTATTTCGCCTTCAAAATTCAGTTTACAACGAAAAAAGCATATTTGATATCGATACCAGGAAATCAAAATTTTACTTACATCCATTCATTTTTCTTTCAGTCTACGGTTTCGGTTTACCTGGAAGCAACTATTGCATTTTAGTCTTTCATGCCAACGTCCAAAGAGTCTGAGCACCAAGACCATGAATTAGTTTTAAAGTTTTTATTACACCCGAGCAACGCCGGGCTATACTGCTCGTATACACACACACACACACACACACATACACACACACACAGAATATATATATAACAATAATGATACACCTAGATCACTTTATCAAAATACCACGACCTAATTTTCTAATTTTCCATGAAGTGATTTTATATTTTAAAAATAAATCAATTACATATTTTATTTTAACATATCATCTAATGAAGAACACTATTGTTTTAAACATGAAATTTTTTGTGTAGTGATATCATGCTTTTATAAACCACTGTTATAAAAAAATTGCAATATATATATATATATATATATATGAGTGTGTGTGTGTGTGTGATGTAATAAAAATATAATTACATACATTTGTGGTGGGTTCTTCACACCAAAACAAGGACAAAAGTTCGTATAAACATATGCTCTCAAATCCTTCGTTATTAAGATATTAAGTTAAAGTTTACGATAGACGGTGTTAAATGTAAAATTCACGATACAACCTTCAACCCATAGTTAGTAGTACTACGGATCTTCTCTAAGCAAGGCGGCAATAGACTGCAGAAACGAACCTCAATCTGGAAACACAATCTGGCACAGTCATGCACCCTCGCATCCCTTATTATTTGCCCGGCTGTATATAAAATTCCTGTCCGCCTGCTCACAATATGAATATCCCACCATTGTTAAATAGAACCATTCGAGATTTTATTACAAAAGCTAGTTTGTTTATAACATTTAAATAAATATGTAATAATATGTTTAAATAAAATTAAAGTGCCACCCCAAAATTAAGCAACGGATTAAGAAACAATTGGATTCCGTTAGAAACTGAAAAAAAGTGTAGGGATTTGTATATCAGTCGTTCTATACGAAAGTGAATGTTGTACAATATATTCACAGATGAGGAAGCGCCTCGTCGTAACAGAAATGTAGTTTTACAGATGATGCTCATAATAACAAGGACTAAATGTGTGAGCAAGGAAGAAAATTTTAGAAAAAGTGGATAGTAAAACAAAAATTATGCTTTAAATAAGAAGGAAATAGTTGATATATCTGGAATTCATTTTGAGTACGGAGATCTCGGAAAATTTGATACTCACAGGATATATTGAATGTAAAGAGGACAGCGGATAACCTACCAAGCAAACAAGTAAATATCTGGTAAATCAGTGTTTAGGAGAGATAGCATGAAGAGTTACAATGAACTGAAAGTTGTACAGATCTATAATCGCCAACATCCTGAAGACATGAAGCACATAGTAGAAGACGAAGAAAAAGCGGTAGAATGTATAGTCATCGGCAAAAACGGCTGTAAAATATTAGAGCTTCAAATTAGTATCATCAGATTCAATCCCAGAAATGTCATTATCTCGGTAGAATGTGTTCCGTAACTACTTTTCCTTTTACAGTGAGACCCACCCTGTACAAGGCCAAAGGTCCATTCTAGGTAGACGATTACAATAAGAGACAGTTCCTGCGGATAGGACTTGACTTGAGCAAGTTAATATTGTATTGATCAGGGAAACATTAGGAGCAGGTTCCACGGATCAATTGTTCTCGAAAAGTAGCTTTTCAAATCATAGTTACTTCTCATCGATCGAATACGAACGAAATGTAGCTGGTTTGCTGCAATGGCAGGTCCTGTTCTTAAACGTTGTAACAGGCGAAATGCAATAGAGTAGTAAGAGACTTGCTATATTCGGCCTATGAGAAAGAGATGGTAGAGGATAGAAAATAATTTGTCACCAACAAATTCGAAGATCCGATTGCATATAGGTAGGGACAAACATGGCTTTCTGAAAATAAACAATTATTAAGAGACAAGAAAATATGCGAACCAAAAACAGAATACTGAACTTATGTGTTATATCGGTACATGCGTTATTCAGTGGATGCAAGAAAATTTCATAAAAAGATTAAAATGTTGTTCTATTTACGGACACACGTATTAACTTAAGTTTAATATTGGAGCGGCGGAGAAGTTTTTAAAAAATTGAAACTGAAATAAATTAAAAGAAATGTTTCAAAAATTATCTTCAATGTTAGCATTTATAGATTTATTTAAAACGTTATTTCTTTTTGTAATTTTTAATTATTCTTTTCCAAGTCGGTTTAGATTATTTTTTAAATTTCCATGGTGAATCTGAAGACAAATTTGTTAGTGTCTATCGGCTTTCATGAGATATTTACTAAAAATATATTTTGGTTAATAAAAATGAGTCTATAGGTATGCTTTGTTTTTAGTGTTTGTCGTGTTCCTAATCTTCACGCATCACTGGGTTACGCGTCTGGTTTTATCACGCATCAATAAGACTTTATTCAATTTAAGAAAAAAAACTGAAATGTATTTCACTGATACAAAAAAATCGCAATGCATTATGGACGAAGAAAATGTCCAAAACAAAGGAAACTGAAATGAAAAAGTAAACAAAATATGATTAAAAAATAAAATGTAATGAACAAAAAAAAAGACCAAGTAACAGATGTTGATATTAAAGAAAAACGTGAGTCAGCGAGACAAAACTACAAAACTCTCTATCTCTCTGACTATATATATAACAGGTAATGAATGTCTATTATATTTAATCATGAGCCATTCTAAACATTGTGTTTTGGCTTTAAATTCAGGTGAAATTAAAGACAAATTGTCCAACATTTGGATATTGTTATTATGCTGGTTCCAAGCTTTCGGCTGACATGTGCCATCTTCAGAAAGGTTGCAAGAATGTTAACATAAAGACATCCATCATGAAAGATAACATTTTCTTGTGTTTACATAAAAATTTTCTATGCAACAATAATAGTTGGAATATATATATATATATATATATATATATATATATAGTCATTCGCAGACAGATCTGTTTTGCTGTATCACAGCTCATCAGTACGGTTAGACTCTGATTGCTTTTTAACCCAGGATTGAAATTCGACCGAATTGGCGTCAGTCGGTGATTCTACCTCTGGACTTCGGTAGAAGAAGGCAGACTTTTTAGCGCGTATATTATCATTATACACGCCCAATGACCAGAGTGGTCTAATTCATTATTGAATGAGCGATGATTACATGCCAGAGTAGCTACTGTTTTTCAAAGTCTCCCATTCTTCCAGAGTGCTCAATCAGGGTGTGAGAGCGTATATATATATATATGTGTGTGTGTGTGTGGTGTGTGTGTATATATATATATATATATATATATATATATATATATAGATAGATAGATAGATAGATAGGTTCCTTGTTGTCTTTTCTGTATGTATGTATGTATTGTTGTTTAATTTGTGTGTTTTGTCTAAGAAATTTGCTAGTTTACATTTATTTTTTGCCACTTGAGAATTCTAGTTATATACTTCCCTTTCTTATATTTTCGGACTTTCTATCGTTGGAGTTTCTTAGAATTATTAGTTCATTGTCTCTGTATCTGCATATAGTTTGTTTTTTAATATCTTTTTATAGTTTGTTGATGATGTATCTGCATGTGATTTAGTATATTTCTACGCCGTTGTAGCTTCCTATTCTTCTTCTATGTGTCTTGTCCTTTCATGCCGTAGACGAACATGGCTTTTCACTTCATTATATCCGTGGTGGCTCTTAGCACGTTTTCTCCTGTTACACCACGCAACCCCTGTTCTGTCATCCACCTGCTCAATCACTTCAAATATGTTATTCGGTGATTTATTTTCTCTGTCTCTTTTTCCCTCTATCTTGCCTGTTAGTATCAGATTTTCCAAGCCCTTCTTCCTCATTGTATGTCCCAGGAATTTCAGCTGTCTCTCTCTGGTGCTCAGTATTAATTTCCTTTTCGTTTCCGTCCTTTCCAAAATCATCATCGCTCACATGCTAGGTCCATGATATCCGCAGCGACATTTCAATTGCTTCCAGATTTTTCTTTATCTATGATGATATTGTTCCGCATTCACTGCCATATTGAAGAACTGACATTACATAGAAATCCAATACTCTTTTCTTTGTTTCTAGCAAAATTTTCCTGTCTCTTAAAACTCTACTCACCTTCTGAAATGCGTCTTTCGCCAAGCCAATTCGCCTTCGGATCTCTGTGTTGCATTTTCCGTCTTCTGTTAGAATACTTCCCGGGTATTTAAATTTTTGTACCGGCTTAATCTTAGTATCTCCCACCTGTATTTGGCATATTGGGCTGCTCTTTGTGCTGATGACAATGATGACAATGCATTCGGTTTTCTTGCAGGTTATTTGTAGTACTTTCTTGTCACGCTTTTCAGCTACCTTCTTTAAGAGGAATTTGATTTCCTTTCCTATCAGTACTGATCATCTGCGTACCTTATGTTGTTTAATATGTAACCTCCGATGATCAATCCTGGCATAACATCTAGGGTCCTCAAAATAGTCTCACTGGACAAGTTGAATAGATCCGGTGAAAAGACCTATTGTTTCATCAAATTTGTAGTCATTGTTCATATTTTTGCTGTAGGTATTGCGCTCTTTTAGCATTTTTTTTTAATTCTATAGTATAGACATTCTGCAGTATTTGATAATGTTAAGTATTTCTTCTAGAATATTTATATAATGTTTCATCAGTTTGAGTGCATTATTTAGCTTGTTCATTGACAGATGTGTAGAACTCTTCTAATTCAAATTGTAAGAGTCAGCATTCCTTTTTATTTGTAATATTGTTGAACCAGTTGAATGTTATTGTCTTTTAGCATAATTCTTCTGCTACTTGGTTGCTTATTTTATTTGTTTTTTTTAATCATCTCACCCCAAGCAAGGCATTCCACTGCCACTATTGCGCATGGGGCTACATAGGGGAAGGTAAAGAGAAGGAGTGGTTAGACATAGGGAATGTCAGGAGGAAGGTGACAGATGAGTAAGGATAGCGAGGATGAGGGTTGGGCAGATGGGAAGAGTGTTTGATAGAATGGGAGCAGGTTAGTGTGTTAGGAGGTGTCTATTGACCTTACATTTAAACTCCTGGAGATTGTAGCCGTCGGGGAAGCAATCATTTGGAAGAGAATTCCACAGTCGGGAAGTGCGAGGAAAGAAACTGTTGGAGTAGAAGTTACGGCTGCATTTTATCGGTTTCACTGTAAAAGGGTGGGATCTAGTTGCTAATATAGTATCTCGTTCAAATTCGTATTTAGGGGACACTAGTGATCGAAGTTCATCGGAGCAGAAGCCATGGAAGTATTTATAGATGAGACACAGGGAAGCCACGTCGCGCCGGTAGGAGACAGACTGCAGGCGGTCTGCCAAGTCGGTATCTATCACATTACAGACCCTCCTCTGAACCTTATCGAGAAGCCCGAGGAAAACAGCAGGGGCACCCGACCAGATAATGCAGCAGTATTCAATGCACGGGCGGATGGTAGATTTATAAATGTGCAGGATAGATTTAGACGGAAAAAAACTTCCGAGCCCTACACAGAGAACCGACTTTCATAGCAGCGGATTTAGCAATGGATTCGATATAGCCATTCCATTTGAGGTCCGCTGAAAGTGTGAGACCAAGGAGGCGTAGTGTTTTACTCTCTGGGAGGCAAGCCTGGTCCATGCTAATGGGAGGTAGGTGAGATTGTCGATGATAGTTAATTGAGAGTAGCTTCGTTTTAGAAGCATTAACATTTACTAGCCATTTCTTACCCCAATCCAATATGGATTGGAGGTCTTTTTTCCGATGTTTCATCTTGTGGGGATTATTATTCTTCATCTTGCTTTGTTTAACAGGTTTCTCAATTCAAATATATATCCGAGTGAATACGGAACGAAGAAAAAAAAATTTACAACGTCCAAAACATTAAATTTTAAACACTGCTCGATATATAATATATAGAGCTGTGAATATTTATTATAAATTATATTTTAGAACATGTACAGAATTTTTTTTATATATCCACTACAAATCGTACATTTGTTAGACATTAAAATTTCAATGTCTCATCAGGCAGTGTGGACAGGAATGGAAAGCCTCTTTTCTTATATCTGGTCAGTTGTGTGTGGTATGTTGGTGGGGGTTAGTGATAATGGAAGAAGTCTTGTGGATTGTGGACCGTTAGAATTTTGATTGAAGTGGTGTGGGTAGTGAATATGGTTGATTAATGAGTGCCTTCGAGTTATTTAGACAGATTTAACATTAGCAGTTAGAATTTAATTTTTTATTATCTTGTGACTAGATTTATCCTTTGGATTTCTTAGAAGAGCAGGTAAGGGGTGGAATGCTTATTTTGTACAGAATATGTTTGTATTGAAGCAGAATCTTTATAATTAATCTAAATTTGTATATTTAATATTAATTTTGGATTTAGGAAATCGATTTTTCCTATTAAATTTTAAATTTTAATTAAATCACAGTTTGTAAATCAATTTTTTCTATTAAAGTTTTAATTTTTAATTTCTTTTCTTATACTTGGTCAGTTGTGGTGGGATGTTGGCGGGGTTAGTGATAGGGTAAGAAATTCTGTGGATTGACTGTTAGAATTTTGAAGAAAGTGGTGTGTGTAGTGAATATGGTTGATTAATGAGTGTTTTTGAGTTCTCTAGACAGATTTAACATTAGCAGCTAGAATGTAAGTTTTTATTATCTTGTGACTAGACTATATACTTTAGGATTTCTTAGAGAAATAGGTTAGGGGGAAGGATGCTTATTCTGTACAGAATATTTTTGTATTTAAGCTGAGTTTTTATAATTAATCTAAATTTGTATGCTTAATCTTAATTTTGAATTTAGGAAATCGATTTTTCTATTAAATTTTAAATTTTAATTAGACCACCGTTCGCAGTAAGATTTAATGTAAGAGGTAAAATTTAATGTTAATAATTTAAGGTAATAGGCAAGCAGGTAATAGGTGCGTAATAAGTAGAATTTTATATAGGAGGAAAGATTGAATGTTTGTATTTAAGGTAATATGTGAATAGGTAATAGGTGTGTTTGTATTTATGGTAATATTTCAAGTTTAATGTGTGTATTAAGGACAGTTTTTATAATTAATCTAATTATGTATATTAAACCTTACTTTAGAATTTAGTAAAAACTGTCCTTAATACAACTGAAACTATTTAAAGAACGCTATTTTTATACTGTTAACTGAAAATTACGTTAAATACTGCTACGTGTGGATATATTGTTTTTCTTGCTCAGTTGACAGGTTAGACCATTTCCTTTAGATTTCTTGATACTGTTGTGTACCTTTGTTTGGGAGAATATTAATTCTGTTAAAAAGTTGAAATAGGGAATAAGTCTGAGCGTACATTAATATTTGGGTAATATTCAATGGCGGCACTCTCGAGGATTTTCCGTCTAAGTGAATTATTTTTTTATGAGTGTAGCATTTTTAACATCAAAATTGATAAATATGGTCATTCTGCAGGTTAACTCTGAGTGATTTATATATATATATATATATATAGAGAGAGAGAGAGAGAGAGAGAGAGAGAGAGAGAAAGAGGGAGATTCTGCTACAAATGTAGACACATCAGGGAAAAAATTGTAAATGCAATGCTGAATTTATTCATGTATAACGAGATTACTACATATTACATTTGTTTCCTACAATCACACAATATGCTCAAAATTGTAGCCTTTAACTATTAGATATTTACTAGTACGTCAAACAATATATATATATATATATATATATATATATATATATATATATATATATATATATATATATATATATATATATATATATATATATATATATATATATATATATATATCGGTCATGTCACGTTGGATACACCGGTTCCCGCTCGATCACCGAAGTTAAGCAACGTTGAGCCTGGTCAGTACTTAGGTGGGTGACCACTTGGGAATACTAGGTGCTGTTAGCATTCACGGATGTGCGGTGGATGTCGGCTTGGAGGGGGAAATCGGTGAGCCGAGTTCCAATTTCAGTCGAGCACGCTGCATTCACTTGCGCACTGGTACCCTTGGGAAAGGTATTAATCCGTTCGTTCCCTCCAATTATGGGTTAAATAATTGAGGTCTGCTGTTCGTGCGATCTGTGGCAGTCATCTGCACCAATTGTTTGTTATCAGCAGTTCCAAAAAGTGTGGATGGTACTACACAATGCCTTCACCACTATAAACAAATCTCTGTGTGGTTGTCTTGCTGGAGAAAGGTTGAACGCGACGGGAGAATCCATTATATATATAAATTATAACATAAATATGTTATAATATCATTATATGAGTAGCTATTTTGTTTCGACACTTTTTATGTCTTATCAAGTGATGAGGTTTATTTCAAGTTGAAAGGTTTTAAAAGGTTAAAAACAAGCAAAACCCCTTTAACCAGGTAGGCATTGTTGTATAGGCAACGTGGACAAGTTAAAATATAGTAACTTCTAATTTGGAGAATATGGGAGCAGACTCAAATATAATTGGGGTGGGGGGGGCATTAGTATTAATATTTGATTAAATTTGATTAAATTTGATTAAATTGAGATCAGCATTATGAATTGACTATGAGATTCCCTTTATTTTTATTGCTAATTTGTAAAAAGTTCTAAGTTTAACAATTTATTAGATTTAAAAAGTTAATCATATATTAAACGAGGAAAAGAAAGAACGCACACATATACATAAACCACACATGGATAAATAGACGCGTATACACACATACACTGACAGACACACACATATATATATATATATTAATATACGCACGCCTATATACATACACAAATTTCAAAATTTTGTTTTTATCGACTTTTCAATTGGTCAGTTAAATATTAAAGCTCTATTTAGAAAAAGGCTGAACTGCCACAATATTGGATACACGTAACAGCGAATTCGTAACATGACTAGCCTTGAATAAATTAGGTCATGGCTGACACAATCATATTGCAGTCATATTTCGATGATACTTGTATTGATCATTTTTGTAAGAATTTTGTTTCTTTGGATATGGAATATTATTCCATCCATACGTACCCTATACTTGGTGAGTATATATATATATATATATATATATATATATATATATATATATATGGCAATCTGTGAGTGTGTGTGACTGTTCCCTATGCACGCCTACATTTTTTAAGCTATGACATTTTAAAAAGGGACCCTTTCTAGGGAAAAATATATACAGGAAAGCCAGGTCGGCACATTCTTTTTGAGTTTAAGTTCATCAATTTTCCCTTTCGCACTTTTTGGGCAATGGAGACGATTGTTTATATTTGCTTCGTAAAACATATAAGATTTAAAATGGCTGCTAAATTAAATCACAGAAATCAAATCACATGTGTCAATCGCAACTAAAATATTTTTTATTAAAAATAATGAGCCTTTATAATTAATTTTAATTCCGACGTTTTTAAAATTCATTTAGTTAACAAAAAAATGTGAATATTATATTTTTCACCGTAATTTTGAAACAAAAGAAATATTTTTAAAAAATATGTTTTTTCAAACAAAAACAAAATATGTATAAAAAAGTGCCAATGGGTAATTTAATTATTTAAGACTTTTTTTTTCGGATTTATTATTTCATACTTCAGTAAATAAAATTTTGAAAAAATAAAGCGTTTTTTTTCGTTAAATATTTCATGCAGGAAACCAACTGTCTGTAATTCGTGTATTTTTTATATAACCGAGATTTAAAGGAATTTATCCATTTAATATTGTAAACATTATTGCATCATGAGATTTGATGTTTGTGTGAGTATTGTAAACATTGCGTTCGAAGTAATTTAGCAGCCATCTTCGATTAAAATAACAGGAACTCCCACTATGTGTGCCCAGTTTTTGTAGATTTTTTCACATGCATCCTAAAAAAAAAAGAGCTCGGTTAGGGCGTATGACTATCTACATTTAAAATTGGTAAACTTCTGTCTTATTTATTACTAACTTTGCTTCCTGTTCTTTTGGTTTTTCGTCTTTTTCTCTCGGTCTCTGCAGAATATTTAATAAATGTGAAACATGTTAACTGAAATTATTCAGAGACATGATCATACACCCATGTCTCAACCAGGAAACATAGTTTAAGACACGCATAGGTGATTTTTTCGATTCATGACTGATTAAGCAGAATATTTTGTCGAAGTAGGTCGCCATTTCTTTCTGCGGTAAAATAGTTGCCAACCAAGGCTATAGAATACAATCTATCCTACTGTTCAACCCATAGCTAGAGAGAGAAGTGATACCCTTTCCTAAAAATATTTGCTTGTAAGTGAAATACAGAATTCGAATTTAGCAACTCGATTTCTCATTCGAAGTCAATATCAATGGCATGACAACGCACGTAGATTGCGATGGATTTCCTATTTGTTCTTTTTTTATTCTGATCTGTCTATTCAAATTTACCTATATATATATATATATAGTACTGTGCAAAAGCATTAGGACAATAACGATTTTTTCTTTTATGAGGCATCCATATAAAGTTTGAAATCACCCTGTCCTAACACTTTTGCACACTACCGGTAGTGTGCAAAAGTATTAGGACAGGAGTGATTTTTCTAAAACCCTCATTGAAATTCCAATACAGACTGAAAAGTCAAGTAAATTGCTAATAAATATTGATTATTTAAAACTAGGTGTAAAAGAAATGTTTTTAAAAATATATTCAATTTTTCCTATTTTCTATTAAACAAATTAATTTGAAACTACTCTGTTTAGCATCTATGGGGTATTTTGGATAAAATTGTGATAAATCTAATGTTAATTCGCAAGACACACTTTAGGAACAAATACAAGCTGCTTGGCAGGAGATACTATTAGATACATTGAAGAAGTTTGTGATGTCAATGTCTGACAGAATGAAGGCTGTGATCAAAGCAAAAGGCTATTATACTAAATATTAGATTTATTCTGTAACATGTATTTTTTATTGTTAAAGCATTTAAGTAAATCAAATAAAAATACTTTAATTAAATTGTTTATTTTCTGTCAATATGCCTAACAAAAGATAAAATAGTTCTTGTTCTAATACTTTTACACAGTACTATATATATATATATATATATATATATATATATATATATATATATGTATATATATATAGTAAATCCTATTCAATATCAAATTTTCGAGTTTAGTCAAATACAGGTATTAATTGAACATTAAATACACACACACACACACACACACACACACACACACACACACACACACACACACATATATATATATATATATATATATATGTGGAGAGAGATATGAGTACGATAGCTGAGACTTACAAGATTTGTCCATATCACCAAAGATGATCTGAGCAGACATAAGCCCTCCAAATACCGTAGGAGTTGCCTTGGGATGTCTGAACATAGAAATAGCTGTTCTAGATGCTTGTGTTACATATATAGAAGCACCCTCCCTATCTCCATAACTGTATGTCCAGGGACAAATCTAAGCATGATAATGGAGGAGTTTCGGTAAATCGCGTGTGTTATTACCCTAGAGATTAACTTCTTTCATAATTTCTAATAGGTTTTGTGGTAGATAGACGTTGACTTGAAGGTTCAATCCCTCCTTTGAGAGGTATTGTTTTTAATCCTCTAGACATGCCTAGTGAGGAAACCTGTTTAGTCGCGAGTAATCCGGGCGCACGATGGGTTACAGGATATTAGCAGCGTTCGTAAAATGACCTGACAAAATAGATACATACAAACATACATATATACACACAAAACAGTTTTGTTGGAAAGATGCATGTCGAGGTGGAAAATGTTTTCGTGTGACATGTTTCATACTCTAAAACTTCAACGGACTAAGTTCGTTTTCGTTGATGCAATTATTAAAGCGAGTGGATTTAGTTCGATGAAATTCTAACGAACGGGACACGTCAAACGAAATCTTTATCTATTTTGTCCCATACGCACGCACGCACGCACGCACCCACACACACACACACATTTTGCGATGGGTAAATTATTATAATTTTATATTTTTAATGTCGCAGGTGCGCTTTGTTTGTGTGTCAAACTAAGGACAGGCCAGAAAATCCGAAAAGAGTTTAATGAGTCTAATGAGGATTACGAAGATACGAAAACTCGAAAAACTTGCTATGATCTTTCTGAAAAGAAAAGAACCCCCAATATATTTAGGGGAGTATTCAGTCATAATACGTAGATCTACATCAAGTTTTTTGGGGAGGAAGTGCTTCCCTGAAATAAAAAGGTAGCTGTTTGAAGATATAATATCTTGCAATAGGTTTCTGTACCATGGCGTACAAACAGTAAATACTTCACTTTTCCATTTTCAGTCTTTTTGTTCTTGTGCCAAACAAAGATTTGCATAGAAAAATCTGAATTGAAGGAATATTTTTCTCGTCAAATTATATTTCACTTATTTAAAACAACATACATACATGCTTCAAGTAATATATATATATATATATATATATATATATATATATATATATATATATATCGCTCATTCATTATTGAATTGGAGCACTCTGGCTATTGGGCGTGTATAGTGATAATATACGCGCTAAAAAAAGTCTGCCTTCTTCTACAGAACGCCCATAGCCCAGAGGTTGAATCGCCGACTGACACCAATTCTGTCGGGTTTCAATCCTGGGTTAAAAGCAATCGGAG